>JARHVA010001662.1:72500-502500 GCA_037957365.1 Torreya grandis | reverse complement strand
AAATCATGTGCATAGGTTGTCACTCTTCATAAAATGATCAAAATATAACTTTTTCACCCTTGGAATGACTGTGGGAAAAATGGGTTAGTAGGCACATGGTTTTGAGCTACCCTATGGTCTCATATATCAATGTGTGTTGCTTACATAACCAATATATTGAATATGGATTGATACTTATGTAATTACCCCCTACATGTTGTTTTGTGTGTGGATAAGTATGCAATGTGTAATAAGCAAGTACATACAGTGACCTAGATTGTAACTTAGCAAATCTAGCTCATGGGATGTTCTTTTAGTACTTTAGACTTGTCTAAATACTACTCCTATGATTGATATGGAAATAGGAATGAATAGGTTAGGTTTTATCACATGAATGCTTGATCGAGTGATTTTTGGTAAGTTTCCTTGTGAGTTCCCAATATTTGTTAGGTGAGGAATGAATGAGGGTTGATCTTGCGCGCGCACACACACACACACACACACACACACACACACACACACACACACATCAATCCCTTTTTGAAATATTTCTCACTAAAGCACTTAGACTGACCATAAGGATACATTTAATTTAAAAATTGGATGAATTTTGGGCACTAGACACTTATTTTGATAAGGGACACTTTCATTGATGTAGGTTTCTAACTCGACCTCAAGTGTTTGGTAAGCTATAAAACAAGTATAGGTCAAAAACTGGGAGAGAAGGACAATGATTAGGTTTAGAGCATTTTACACAGTATATAAGGCCTAGTAATTAGAATATCAATGGTTGGACTAATAAATAATCAATTTGGCATAAAAAAATAGTGAACACAAGCCTTTCAACAATGGCAATGTCTTATAACTGAGCTATACAACCATGGTAGGTATTTTCCAAATGTATAAGATTGAGTTTCTATATAATTTAGATTTAGTATCTACAATTTATTTATCAAAATTATCTTTCAAATTTATATCTTAATTATATTAATCTCACTTCATTTATCCAAATTAGGGTAAAATATATTGGTTAAACCCCACACATATCAAATAATGGAAAGACATATGTTTTTCTTTAGAGTTTCATCCATCTAGGGTTTTTAATTTCAGATTTAGGATTTTATATTTAGACCTGATTTATGATTTTTCCCTAATAGCACACATTCATAACCATGTTGAATTAACATTATTAGTTAATATAAGTAATGAAATTACTCTTTTCATATTGTTCTACATGGATAATGTATCTTCTTTGGATCAAATTTGTAATAAAATGGGTCATAAAATCAAATTTAAATTCACTAATATGGCTAAATTTACCAATGAAAAATCCCAAGCCTTCCACCAAACGTAATGTTGTAACATCCAATACGATATGCCTATTATTACCATTAGATACCAAAAGGGCTTGCATGAAACCATTTTTTTATCCCCACTACATATTGTACAACATATCATATTGGCCCTATTAATGGACTTACCAAGAATATTAAGACTAATGATACAACTACTATAGATCAACAAAATGCCTTGGAAGATTAGAAATTAATTGAATATATTAATATGAATCCACATCATATTGAAACCATGTTATAAATAACAAGATATGAGTATAAAAGCTATATCAATATTATACATAAGGTATCTAGATGACTATTATTAGTGCTACTCCCATACACACACCTTTAATGACCTATGTGACATCTACCTAAAGTTTGTGGGAAGCATGAGGCCTTCATTAGATTATAATACCTATACATATATGTTGGTTAACAAATTTATCCTATTTTTTAAAAAATGTTTTGCTTTGACTCTATAACCCTTTCTTTGAGAACAAATGAGTTAAACAAAAAATGAGTGAACTATTAGGGATAATTCCTCTTTGAATTAAGGTATAGCTCCCTTTAAAATTTTTAATGAATTCAAACTATTTTAATCATTTAGACACACTTTTAACCAGAAAGTGTTTAAGGCAAACTAACATTCATACATCGCCATGTTATGAATGTGGTATATTTCCTCCATATAGCATTATTTAGTGATAGAACACACATATTCTATCCTCAACAATAATCAAACATACAAATATGTATATTACTGAACCAACAAAAGATAAAACACATATGATGAGTTATCCAATGAAAGAATAATTACCACTTGAAAGGAGAGTTCACACAGAAACCTGATTTCAAATACTTAAACACATAGATTTAAGTATGCAACAATTATTTCTTCTTTTCACTCAGATGAAAATTCTTCAAAGAATCATCACATATATTATAAAACAAAGAAGTTCAGATTTAAAATTCTCTTGTCTTCTTCTTTACTATCCGCTGTCTCTATTTTTAACAACTAAAACCATATATATAGCTACCCTAATTAACTATTATTTTAAACCCAAAGTTAAAACAAACTCTGACCCATACGAGATTTAGTTTCATACAAGCTCATTAAAAGACAATTTTTTTTAAACATAATTTGACTGAATAATTGTATAAAGAGATTGCATAAGCAAGACCAAGATTGGGGCAATGGATTGGAATCTCTAGATTTGCTTTGTTCTACTGAGGAGACATGTTGTACCTTCCATTCTTGATGTGCAGTAATAAATTCATAGATTTTCAAGAAGTTGGGGATGCCAATGTGTTTAACTCATGAATTCTAAACAAATTTCTCTCTCCAAATTTTCACCACTTTTTTCACATGTTCTAGGAGTGTAACAACA
Source organism: Torreya grandis (assembly GCA_037957365.1). Lineage (NCBI taxonomy): Eukaryota > Viridiplantae > Streptophyta > Pinopsida > Cupressales > Taxaceae > Torreya > Torreya grandis. The sequence goes on along the minus strand of JARHVA010001662.1, from coordinate 499,796 downwards.
CAGAGGTGAAGAAGTGATTCTACTTTTGAAATATAAGAGAAATCCTCAATCAATAGGTTGTCATTTTATTTAACAAAACTAATCTTCTCTCTGAAGGATTGAACCATAGTATTGATATCCTTTTCTAGCTCCCCATCATCTTTTATATATTTCACATCAATACATTGTAAGTCATGCTATAAGAATTGAGTGAACTCAGTTATTTCTTTGATCATTTTTGTAAATTCAATTCGTCCTTGTCTGGATACTAATTTTCTAAATTTGATATTTCTCTTGCTTACATATAATATATTATCATTTAGACTCATCAAATTTTTTTTGATAAAAACTTTGTTACCCCATATTTATAAACATCACCAATTTGTTTTATCACATTCATCCATTTTCCTTCTTCTTTTTCCCATGAAGCATTTTGTGTTTTCAAATCTTCAATGATAGCCATAGTCCTATCATATATATTCTTCAATTCCTTAATATGTTCCATACCCTTCTAGATAATTCCATCCAACCAATCATCAAACACCTTAGTCACCATTTTATTTCTATGTATTTGATCTAGTATTTTCTAGTTAATCAAATATTTTGGGTCAAAATATAGAGGTAGTTGGGAAATAGGTTTTGGATTTTTATTATGAATGGCATCAATATACACTACCATTGATCATAAAGTCTATTTCAACTCCCTCATATCTTTTTCATCCTTCTAGGTATGGCTAACTATCCTTTTGGTAGATGCTTCAAGATGGTGCACATCCATGACGCATAATGTAGTCCCAAGATCTATTGTTTTATTGTGAAATCTTGAATTGTGGGATCTTGAACTTCCTTATCAGTTGTCAGCCATACTATTTCTAGACTACAATTCCCTGTATTAGGGTGAATGTCCACCTTGGATGTTGTTTTTAGCTTCTTGGATTTAGGAGTCTTTCCTAGACACTTGCTAACCATGTCCTCCAATAACAATGAAAATGGAACTATTTTTATTTTATCACTAATTGAACTTTCCAACCATTTGGGTGTAAGGATTGGAACTTCCTTACTAGGGTTCAATTGTTCAAAAGGCACATTTGATATCACCATCAGATCTGTAGAATTTGAAGCAAACTCTATTTGTTTATTTGCACTAATCTCCTCTGCCATTAGCAGATCAAACCCTTTATCACTTTTTGCCTCTCTAAATCCTCTTTAGAGTTTAAGTACACAACTATTCTTTTAGAAATCTCCTTCTTCTTCTTAATTTTAGTCCTTAGTCTGGTAGTATGAGAAGGTAGAATAGTTTTAAGGGTTTTCTTGGACTTTTTGATAATAAAACCCTTTCCAAATTTTGGCTTGAGAGTACTTGCATCACAAATAGTAATAAACCAATTAGAAGAGCTTATTGGAGATGGTGATTCATCAATTGGTGTACATCACTGGGAATCTTCATTTTTAATTTCTTCTAGTCTACAACCCTTTAACCATTTCTCAGTTCTCCTTATCACTGGGAGAGTTTTGACTTCAATCTAATCCTCTTCATCTTTATTCCAATAAACTTCTAGAATAGGTAGTTATTTTACTTGTTCAAAATGAGGATCAACCACCTATTATTCATAATCAATTATTCTACAAATATTCATACTCAGATTGAGTGTAACTATTTGCCCTAAGGAGAACTTGTACCAAAGCTTTCTTCTAACTTCAAATTCATCTAGAAAATCCTCCTAATAGTATTTGATCTAGGGAATGTGTGAAAATCCTATTCAAAAATCTAGATTGTCCCTAGTAAAACCTCTACTATCAAACTGGGGTCTGGCATTATAGTACTAAAAATTAAACTTTTTGAGGTCCACCTCTAAATTTTAGGCATAAAAAATTGACTAGCATGAATAGTGTCCCAATTTGATGGGAAAAGTTATACCAAATTATTTCTTCATTAGAAATTTATTATCTACATGGGTTAGCTACCTAAAAACTTCTATCAATACAAAGTGGTCAAAAACATATTTGGGAAGCTTCACTGGTTCACCATCAAAACCACCAACTCTGATATAAGTAAATTTGGAAAATTGAATGAAGAAACTACCATAAATATTGATCAGCTACATGGCTTCGTCAGAAATTCTCTTATTAACATTGCCTACTAATTCATAAGTCATGTTACTAGTAAAAACATCATTAACCCTTCCATAGTTTTCATAACAATTTTGCATCTACAAATGTGGGTAATAATCATAAATTCTGTTGTCTTCAAATAAGGATACATGAGGCAATCCTATCCATTATCTTATAGATGCTAAGTAGTAAAAGAGATATGAATACATATAAAATCTTTATTCCTAAAATAATTACTCAGACCTAGATGCAAACATTCAACTATGATTTCCACCCAATCTAAATACTGTTCTCCTTAGAGGATAACCTGAATGAAGAAGTACATCCAATCCACCCAATAAAATTCCTGAGAACTACCTTTCACCTTGTGTAATAATACCATGATGTCTTTAATTTATCATATCATATGTTTTATAGTTAATACTTTGGGCAATCTTGAACCTCCTTTTTGAAATTTTAGTAACCAATTTTTGGCAATTACACTTCTGTAGATTATTTTCTTTAATGAAAAATGACCATAAGAAGTAATATCAAGGTTAGAGTATGGTTCCTTGGGAAGAATTTTCATCGCATCCATTAGGGTTTGTCTATTGACATGCAGTAATACATTTCCATCTGTAGTTATGATACACCTATTTTGAGGGTTGTATCTATTCATGCATTCCATAGAATTAATTTAGGACATTGTACTGCCATGGGAAAAGCCACAGCTTTGACTAAACCACTTTCCACTATTTTATCCATCATAGGGGTTGACATAGGATTTTTAACCCTCTCCTTAAAATCTTCTAAATCATATTGAACTAAAGAAGTTTCCCCAAATTTAGGAAGAGAACAAACAAGACCAGGACCATGTTCGTAACCAAGACAAGCAGATTTCATGGCTACAGATTGGAGGATATAATGAAAAATGATTTGAACTTCTTAAATAATCCTAAAAACTCAAAATGATTCTCCTTTTTAAGAAAATAATGGAATCGTCTTATAAGAAAAGTCAAACTCACCTTCAATGGATCAAAAATTACTATGAAACTATGCAATAAAAATCTTATACCTCCAATGCTGCTCTCCTTTGAATTAACATATGTGTTTACTATTAAAAATGGATTTTATTTTCTTGCTAAAGGCATGAAATTAGGTCAAATAATTACTAGATGAATTAACTTGTGCTAGACTTACTTGATAGGATACAAATTTTGATAGGTGCATTAATTATAAGTAGTTTTCACACATGACCTTAATGTGTAATGATTACTCGTAACCTTTAATAATTAAAATTTTCAATTTCATAAAATGTTCTGAATATATTTAACTTGAAATGATTTATTATTCTTTTAAAATCTCTTGCAAATTTTGACTTAAAAGGCTTTAGGAAAGGTGGGACTAAAGTCATAAAATGTTGAATGTTTGAACTGTTGAACCTTTGAACTCTTGAAATGAGGTTCAACGTGAAGGTTCAAAGATAAAATTGAGTTACAAAAAGGGACCAATAGTTCATGACTTTGAGAAACATTGAACCATTGAACTCTGGAACTTTAAAAAGGGTTCAAGTTTGAAGGTTCAATTCTTTAGAAATTTTACACATATGAAGACAAGCGGAAACAATTTCAAAATAAAGAGTCGACTTAAGAAATAAACATATAATCAATAAGGTAAGATGGCAGGTTGAAAAAAAAAGGATTAATAAGGGTAAATTAAAAGGTAACATTGGCTCCAACTGGGGACTACATTTTATGACAAAATGTAGAGAGCTCAAAAACTCTGGTTATGTACCAACTAAAACATTGGGATGGAATAAAAAGAAATAAGGCAAACCTAAAATTGGAAAAATAAAACAACAACACATGATAACAAAGGAAAGATAATATACAAAACATGGGACACCTATTTTACAGTCGATATAATTTAAGGTCCTATCCATTATAGGATAGGGGTAAAATAATTCTATATAAATATTCCAATTTGAAAGAATTAGGGCTGAATACCTAATGAATTTTGAATGGGCCTTTCCAAAGTGAATTGAATTTTCCATGTGCTCCTTTAGGTTCTCTCCTCTTATCCCATAACAACACTTCATCTCCTTTCATGAATTTTTTGGGCCTTGATTTTTAATCAAAAATGTTCTTAACCCTAGCTTGATGAGTGGTAATCTGATCAACTAGTTCATTCTTTTCCTCCTTGATCCTAGTTAAGTACATAACTCTCTTTGCTAGGGAATCTTGAAAATATTGATCTTCAATGACATTTTGTAATTTGGCTACAGATAATTCTAGGGGCAATGATAACTGAGCCCTTATTTCATAAACCAGTTCAAAAGGTGCCATTCTTATTGCCCTTTTTGGGGTTACCCTGTCATCCCAGAGTGCTTCATATAACCTCTTATGTCAATATTTAGGATTATCACTCATCAATTTCCTCGTGATGGCTATCATATTTTTGTTATTGGGCTTAGCTTATCCATTCCCTTGAGGGTAATAATCTGATGAGTGAGAAAGAGAGATATTATACTCATAATAAAAAGAAGTAAGTTAAATTGAAGAAAATCTGGTAGTGTTATCTACCACAAGATTTTGAGGAACACCAAAATGTACCAGTATATTTTCTCTAAGAAAATTACATATTACTTCTGAAGTGGTTCTCTTCACAAGGACTAATTCAACCCATTTTAAAAAATGGTCAGTTGCTATAAGAATGTGTGTGTGTCTGGCACTTGAATAAGGTGAGAGAGGCCCAGTAAATTCTAATCCCCATTGTTTGAAAGGTTCTTCAATAGCGATAGGCCTTAGAGGCAATATTACAAGTTATGGATTTCCTAAAAAAATTTTGCATTTTTCATAGTTAGCTACCCATTTGTATGCATATTTAAACATACCCAACAAATAATAATAATTTCTAAAGATTTTGAAAGCTATGACCAAAGAAGAGAAGTGTCCACTGCAGGCTTCATTATGAAAAACTTCCAAAAGCTTGTGCTATTATTCTTTATCTACACATCTCAAAAATGTTCCATCTAATCCCTTTTTGTATAAGATGTCACCCCAAATGACATATTTTTCTACTTTTAACTTCAAATTCCTTTTCTCCTTTGGGGATAAGTGACTAGGATAGTCTCTATAGGTAAGATAATGTGCCACATTCAGGAATCATGGATCTTGTAAACTCACCTATAAAATAGTGGGAAGTTCTTCCTCTTCTTCTACTTTAATTTTAGCAATCAATTTGCATAGGCCTTGACCTCTAAATAATTTAGTTGGCTTAATCTCCAAGTCATATTCTTGAATCTTAGCGGCCCATGTTGCTCTTTTATTCATCCCAACATCTTGTTGAGTTAGAATGCTTTTTACAGCTGAACTAGGGACAAATAAAAATGAATGAGAGTGTAGTATGTAATATCTAAACTATTTAATAGCCTTTATCATAGTGAAAGCTTACTTCTCAGTTTTAGAATATTTAAGTTCATGTTTCTTAAGAGGAACACTCACAAAGGCTATTGGGGATTCTTCATTCAATTCATTTTTTTGTAGCAAGATATTAGATAAGGTATGTTCTGAAGCATAACAATAAATAATAAAATCTTTTTGGAAATTAGGGTTTACCAAAGTAGGTGTTTATGCGATCACTTCTTTAATATCTTCAAATGCTTTCTTCATAGCATCATTCCATTTGAATGCTTGTTTTTTTCTCATCATCCCCATAATATGCTTCGTAATCTCAACAAAATTAGGAATAAACCTTCTAAGAAAGCTAATCTGGCCAAAGAAAGACTTAACTCTAGTCCTATTAAAAGGAAGACTTGGTTGTATTACTCTAACCCTTTCTAGATCAATCTTGATTTCATCCTTTGAAACTAGATGTCCCAACAACTTACCTTCTGTTACATATAAAACTAACTTCTTAGGATTAAGAGATATCCCATGAATCTAACATATTTGAAAAATGATCTCTAAATCTTTCAGATGATCCTCTCTTTTTCTAGATAAAATAGTCAAATGATTAAGATAAATGACAATAATTTTATCTTTAAGCTCTCTAAAATATGAATTCATCACCCATTGGAAATTTGCACCAACATTAGTCAAACCAAAGGGCATGTAGTTATAAGCAAAATTTCCTTGGGGTGTAGTAAAAGTAGTTTTATGTTGATCAACTACAACTATACTTATTTGATTATAACCTGAGAATCCATCTAACATGGACATCATCTCTAATCTAGTAACTATCTACAAAATGTTTTTTATCATAGGTAAAGGATAACTATCTTTCAAATTGTCTTAGTTCAGATTCTTGGAATCAACACAAATTCTTAATTCTCCATTTTTTTGCATACTAGGACAATATTTGCCACCCAGGTGGAGTGATGAATCAGATAAATAATCCTAACTTTCAATATTTTTAAAGATAGCTTCAACAACTTTTGGGTTATAGTTTCTCAACTTTTACTTGAATGGAATTAAATTTGTTATTAAATGAATATGATTTTGAAATTGCCCACCCCTAAAATCTTTTAGGTCTTCATAACACCAAGCAAAGATGTCCTTATACCTAATCAATAGATTAATCAATTTATTTTTCTCCTCTATCAAGTAACAACTATTAATGGAAATCCATTTAGGATCAGCCTTACTCCCAATGTTTATCTTTTCATAATCTCTCATTTTGTCAAGGTTCTGAGCAAGTTTGTCTTTGGTATATTCATCTTATCGAGTGAACAAATGTTCTAGAGAGACTAGTCCTCTAGGTATTTTGTTTCCCTTTAACTGAATTACATCATCCTTTGAATTGATCCCTAGATCAAGACTAAATTCTTTACATTCTGATTTAGAACCTTCAAAATAAGTCCCCAAGAACATTTTAACATTCTCTAATAAGTTTTTGATCTTCTTGTCATTCTCAAAAAATTGCCAATTCTCAATATTATCTGGGACATTAGGATGATAAATCAATTGTATTCTATATGAATCCTTTTTGAAATTAGGGTGTGGGAGAAGAAGGGAAGCTGACACTTCCAGAGAATCTGCCCATGTATTCTAATCTATGGGAATTGCCTTAATAGAAAAGGCATCAAAATATTCTATCTCGTCCCAAACCCTATTCTTGTAATGTCTCAATATTTTATTTTTAACTGAGAAAATGCCTCTCACCTATTTAACAATCAATTCAACATCTCCTTTTGATTTGAGCATATTTATCCAATTTTCTTTGGCTTCATTTAACCCGAGTAATAGGGCCTCATACTCTGTAGTGTTATTAGTATTTTTAAATTCTAACTTGAAAGAGTAAGGAAAATTTTTACCTTCAGGTGAGATCAAAACAACCCCTACTCCTAAACCAATGGTGGCACAACTATCATCAAATTCCATGGTCCATAGATCATCTGAATGATTATATTTTGGGGTGAACTCTTCATTCATGTATTCAAAAGAGAGAAAGTAATTTCCAAATTGATATTCTTCAAATAGGATCTGAGATTTAGGATCATCAGAAGGATACACAATAAACTTGCATTTAGGTTCAGTATCTAGTTTAATTTTTTTCTTTCCTACTATAATTTTAGCTTCTAACCAATCTAATTTAATCTCCCCACCTAAGTCTTTTCAAAAGGTTCTACTCAATAGCATCCCATAACTAGTAGGAATATCTGCTACCAAGATAGTCAATTTCACTTTTTTATCAAGATAAGCTGCAAGGGTGACCTATGCATCTTTAATTTTCCCAAACAAAGAAATATGTTTTCCATCCATGGAGTAACACCTACCAAATGTTTTTGTAAGGGATAGCCTAGGGCTTTAGCTATAGAAGAAGGCATGATATTATCAGAGGCACTTGAGTTTATAATACAATTATTGAGTTTATGGCCATTTATGAATAAAGAAACATAAAATGGGTTGGGTTTCATATCAACCACATAAGAAGTATCATTAGCTAAGTAAATGGTCATTTTAGGAGTATTTCTAGGTGATTTATGTGGGGAAGCAAATAATTGGGTAATCGGAGACTCAACACTAGCATTTAGTTGAATTTTGGGCTCAATTTGTGAAGGATCACCTTCAACATAATTAACCAATTTATCAATTTCTTTGGGATTCAACTTAAGATAATTAGTAGGGTATATTTGAATCTTTGTAGACTTGCAAAATTCTATAATATCAAAATAAATTTCACGATCATTCCTATGTAATAATTTAACTTCTTGGGCCTTCAAATTAAAGTTAGGGGTTCTAGTAAGAGGCTCCTTACCTTTAATAGGTATTTATTGAGTATTAGAAAATCTTGGATTCTTATGACTTATGGTAAGAACAACACATGAAGGATCTTCAAGACTAACCAATATTTCACCTCCTCTTTCTGAATCTAATTCATATTCTAGGAAGTGTATTTCAGAGTCACCAAGTTGCTCAGAGTTCCTTTCTTCTTTGGTAATCTCTCCCAATACATCTTGAGTAGTGGCCATTTGAGCATATCTAAGCATCTCCAGATAATATTTTCCATCATGATCAGTAGTTAAATGAAAGGCACACATATTTCCTCTTATAGGGGGAGCTTCAATAGCTAGCTTAGGTTGTGCTGATGTAAGTGATAATATCCTACCAGTATTTGTCTAATGGTTAAAATTTGTCTTGCTAACATCTTGATAAGGTTGTTGAAATGAATTACCAACCTTAAGAAATTATCTTTTTAAGGCAATCATATCATTAACTAATCTTTGAACTACAAGATCTATAGAAGATGAGGGATGAGCATTAGGTACTTGGACTTCTTTCTTCTATTTTCTAGCCATAATAAGATCATCTTCTAACTCAACTACCAAGGTTTGTGCAATTGCTAAGTCAACAACTGCACCTCTTCTAAGATGAAAACTAATATCAGGAGGCATATAATTAATAAATAAATATTTTTGATTCTCAGGAGTTGGCCTTTTAGCATTTTGTATTTTGTGCATAATTCTATTGAATTTGGCTATAAATTCCCTCATATGCTCATGTATTTATTTCTTGAGCCGAGTCAATTGAGAAAGAAGGGAATGCTCATCTTCCACACTTTTAAACTTATTTTCAAACATAGTTTTCATATAATTATAGTTTGTAATTGAAGAGTCAGTTAGATGATAAAACCATTCTGTTATAGTTTCAGTTAGATTTTGGACAAAAATCCTTATGGATATATCTTGATGTTGCACACCTAACACACCACATGCTATGGAAAAAGCACTCAAATGTTCATCTGGTGATTATCTTCCATCTCCATTAAAATTGGGTAAGTTTTTCCTTACATTTTTAGGTAGAGAATTTAGGTTAGCTCCTAAATTTAGAGGCCCTATAACTACTCCCCAAGGTTGAGCCATTGGAAGAAATTTGATGGCAGAGGGAATGATAGTACTAGAAAGGGTTAAGGCTTGATAGATAGAGGATGTAGAAGGCTTAGGAGGTAGACTTATATATATTCTAATAGGAGTAGGGATATAGGTAAAATTAAGGCTTTATAGTGTTTGAAAGGTAGGATCCTCAACTCCTCTCCTCAAAGACCTTATATATCTTCTGGACTCCAGTTTATGATATTAGTTTCTAAGCTACTCTTGACCTCTTCATACTTCAGGGGCTTGATTTTTTATTATGTTTTTTGATTGCCTCCTTTGTCTGAGTAATAACAATCTCAAATTATCAACCAATTCTTATTATTTTTCTAATACCCAGCTGGCCCTTCTATAATCCTCAATGCTTCAGCGAGTGCACCATGCAAGAGTGTTTAACTGAACAATTATATCTTCCTATTCATCTTGAAAACCAAGATTAGGATGAAAAATAAGAATTATATTTTCATGGGGAAGCACCATCATTGCTTCATATTAAGGTGACTAATATTTTAACAAATGACTTCAATCCCCAATAGAGTCGCCAAAAAATGTTGGTTAACAAATTTATCCTATTTAAAAAAAATATTTTTCTTTGACTTTATAACCCTTTATTTGAGAACAAATGAGTTAAATAAAAAATGAGTGAACTATCAGGGATAATTACTTTCTAAATTAAGGTACAACTCCCTTTAAATTTTTCAATGAATTCAAACTACTTTAATCATTTGAACACACTTTTAACCAGAAAGCATTTAAGGTAAACTAGCATTCATACATCACCATGTTATGAATGTGGAATATTTCCTCCATATAACATTATTTAGTGATAAAACACATATATTATATCCTCAACAATAATCATACATATAAATATGTATATTACTAAACCAATAAAAGATAAAACACATATGATGAGTTATCTAATGAAAGAATAATTACGACTTGAAAGGAGAGTTCACACATAAACCTAATTTCAAATACTTAAACACACAGATTTAAGTATGCAAAAATTATTTCTTATTTTCACTCACAGATGAAAATTCTTCAAATAATCATCACATATATTATAAAACAAAGAAGTTCAGCTTTAAAATTCTCGTCTTTTTCTTTACTATCCTCTATCTCTATTTTTAACAACTAAACACACACACACACACACACACACACACAAACACACACACACACACACACACACACACACACACACACACACACACACACACACACACACACACACACACACACACACACACACACACACACACACACACACACACACACACACACACACACACACACACACATCTACCCTAATTAATTGTTCTTTTAAACCAAGATTTAAAACAAAATCTGACCCATACAAGATTTAGTTTAATACAAGCTCATTAAAAGATAGTATTTTTTTAAATATAATTCAATTGAATAATTGAATAAAGAGATTGTGTAAGCAAGATCAAGAATGGGGTAGTGGATTGGAATCTCTAGATTTGCTTTGTTCTACTAAGGAGACACGTTGTGCCTTTCATTCCTAATGTGTAGTAATAAATTCTTGGATTTTTGAGAAGTTGGGGATGCTAATGTGTTTAACCCATGCTTTATAAACATCTTTCTCTCTATAAATTTTTTTCCACTTTTTCCACGTGTTCCAGGAGTGCAACAACATAAAGGTGAAGAAGTGATTCTACTTTTGAAATCTAAGAGAAATCCTCAATCAATAGGTTGTCATTTTCTTTAACGAAACTAATCTTCTCTTTGAAGGATTGAACCATAGTATTGATATCCTTTTCTGGCTCCCCATCATATTTTATATATTTCACATCTATACATTGTAAGTCATGCTGTAAGGATTGAGTGAACTTAGTTATTTCTTTGATCATTTTTGTAAATTCAATTCGTCGTTGTCTGGATACTAAGTTTCTCCATTTGATATTTCTCTTACTTAAATATAATATATTATCATTCATACTCATCAAATTTTTCTCTGATAAAAACTTTGTTACCCCATATTTCTGAACATCACCAATTTGGTTTATCACATTCATCCATTTTCCTTCCTCTTTTTCCCATGAAGCATTCTATGTTTTCAAATCTTTGATGACAACCATAGTCCTATTATAGATATTCTTCAATTATTTAATATATTTCATACCCTTTTAGATAATGACATCCAACCAATCATCAAACACCTTAGTCACCATTTTATTTCTATGTATTTGATCTAGTATTTTCTAGTTGATCATAGATTTTGGGTCATAAGATAGAGGTAGTTGGGAAACAAGTTGTGGATTTGGATTATGAATGACATTGATATACTCTACCATTGATTGTAAGGTCTATTTCAACTCCCTCTTATCTTTTTCATCCTTATATGTATGAATGACTATCCTTTTAGTAGATGCTTCAAGATGGTGCACATCCACAGTGCATGATGTAGTCCTAAGATCTATTTTTTTTATTGTGAAATCTTGAATTGTGGGATCTTGAACTTCCTTATCAGTTGTCAACTAGGTTATTTATGCACTCCAATTCCCTATATTAGGGTCAATTTCCACCTTGGATGTTGTTTTTAGCTTCTTATATTTAGGAGTCTTTCTTAGATGCTTGCTAACCATGTCGTCCAATGGCAATGAAAATGGAAATATTTTTCTTTTATCACTGATTAAACTTTCCAACCATTTGGGTGTAAGGACTGGAACTTCCTTACCAAGATTCAATTATTCAGAAGGCACATTTGATATCACCATGAGATCTATATGTTAGGGTGTGGAGCTAAAAGCTTCACCTTGTTGCAAATAGAAGGAGGAGGTTTTTCGCAGCTTGACAAACACCAGCGTCGACAGGCCAAAACCGATGTTGGTCAGGGGAAGCACAGAGGAAACTGGCATCGGCAGGATATCGGTCAGCATTGGTCACCTCCAAGAAGGTAGGGACCAATGTCGATTGCCTGTGGTGGTCAGAACTATTGTTGATGAATAGTTAGTTAAGTGAATGTGGAGTTTGCATCTTAGAGACCAGTTCAAGTCTTTGAGCTGCCCGTCTAAATTAAGTGTATGCATGAGATATATATAATAGACTCATTGGCTGTATTGTTAAGTGTTGAACTTGTAGAACCCAAGTGTGGAGCTTAGAGAGTTCTTCCCATGGTGGAATCAAGTAGGATTCCCCATGTATGTAAGATCAGGTTTGATATGCAGGGTGTTGCAGGATCATGGAGGAGATCTACATGTGATAAGTAAGATCAGGGTTGGTCTGCTGGGGTGTGTGAATGTGAGGTTCAGAAAGGAGATTGGTGGGGGAGCTAGATCCAAGGTGACAGCAATACATCAAGAGCAGGATCATGGTTAGATCTACTTGGAGTACCGGTTCGTACTTTATTGTACCAGATGTATAATGAGGTGAACAACAACTTGTGTTAGTTGTTAGTTGTGACCTATGAGAGAAGATTACTTAGGTGGGAAGATTAGTTGGAGCCCTTGAGGAGGAAGCCTCACAGAGGTGGAGAAGAGTGTGATCTCTTTATTGTAATTTCCTTTGTAATGAGTTGAATACAATTATGTGTTGCCTCTCAGTTTTTGTGTGTTTTCTCATTGATAGTTATTTGTTCTTCTGGTATTTCTGCATGTTTAAGTTTCTTATACATTGGTAATCATGTGTGCTCTTAAATCTGACAAGTTATGTTAGAGCTTTGGGGAACTTAGGGTCCTATCAGTTGGTATTAGAGTGAGGTTGGACGTTCTTAGAGCAAGCTTGACTAACAGGTGGTTCAGATCTATTAAGTGTTGTTGATTATAGGTTACTCACAGGGGTTGCTATTTGAGTGGGAGTATAGCAAGGCAAAAGAATGGAGAAATTTAGGCACAGGTGTAGCACCACAGGGAGTGTGGTGGGTTGTCTTCAAGTGGGAGCTTAAAGAGGAATACAAGCCAAGATGCAGATTAGATAGAGTACTGGTATGGGTACAGGTGTAGCTCTTTATCTCCAAGTAGGAGATTGTTAGGGTGTGGAGATAAAAGCTTCACCTTGTTGCAAATAGAAGGAGGAGGTTTTTCATAGCTTGACAGTCATCGGCGTCGATAGACCACAATCGACATTAGTCAGGGGAAGTGCAGAGGAAACTGGCATTAGCAGGATATCGGCTAGCATCGATCACCTCTAGGAAGGCAGGGACCGACGTCGGTCACCTGTGGTGGTCAAAAATGCTATTGACAAATAATCAGTTAAGTGAATGCGGAGTTTGCATGTTAGATACCAGTTTGAGTCTTTGAGCCACCCGTCTAAATTAAGTGTATGCATGAGATCTATATAATATACTCATTGGCTGTATTGTTAAGTGTTAAACTTGTAGAACCCAAGTGTGGAGCTTGGAGAGTTCTTCCCATGGTGGAATCAAGTAGGATTCCCCATGTATGTAAGATCAAGTTTGATATGTAGGGTGTTGTAGGATCATGGAGGAGATCTACATGTGATAAGTAAGATCAGGGTTGGTCTGCTGGGGTGTGTGAATGCGAGGGTCAGAAAGGAGATTGGTGGGGGAGCTAGATCCAAGGTGACAACAATACATCAGGAGCAAGATCATGGTTAGATCTACTTGGAGTACTAGTTCGTACTCGATTGTACTGGACGTACAATGAGGTGAATAACAACCTGTGTTAGTTGTTAGTTGTGACCTATGAGAGAAGATTACTCAGGTGGGAAGATTACTTGGAGCCCTTGAGGAGGAAGCCTCATAGAGGTGGAGAAGAGTGTGATCTCTTTATTGTAATTTCCTTTGTAATGAGTTGAATACAATTATGTGTTGCCTCTTAGTTTCTGTGTGTTTTCTCATTGATAGTTATTTGTTCTTCTGGTATTTCTGCATGTTTAAGTTGCTTATACATTGGTAATCATGTGTGCTCTTAAATCTGACAAGTTATGTCAGAGCTTTGGGGAAATTAGGGTCCTATCACTATAGAATCTGAAGTAACCTTTATTTATTGATTTGCACTAATCTCCTCTACCATTGGCAGATCAAACCCTTTATCACTTATTGCCTCTCTTGAATCCTCTTCAAAGTTTCAGTCCATAACTATTCTTTCAAAAATCTCCTTCTTCTTCTTATTTTTAGTCCTTATTCTGGTAGTATGAGAAGGTAGAATAGGTTCAAGTGTTTTCTTAGACTTTTTGATAAAATAACCCTTTCCAAATTTTGGCTTGAGAGTACCTACATCCCAAATAGTAATAAGCTGATTAGAAGAGCTAGTTAGAGATGGTGATTCATCAATTCATGTACATCACTGGGAATCTTCATTTTGAACTTCTTTCAGTCTATAACCCTTTAACCATTTCTCAGTTCTCCTTATCACTGGGAGAGTTTTGACTTCAATCTGATCCTCTTCATCTTTATTCCAATCAACTACTGGAATAGTTAGCTATTTTACTTGTTCAAAATGAGGATCAACCACCTGTTCTTCATTATGAATTATTCCATTGATATTCATACTCAGATTGAGTGTAACTATTTTCCCCAAGGATAACCTCCACCAAAGCTTTCTTCTAACTTCAAATTCATCTGGATAATCCTCCAAATATTCTTAAATTTAGTGAATGTATGAAAATCCCATTCCAAAATCTAAATTGTCCCTAGCAAAACCTCTACTGTCAAACTAGGGTCTAGCATTATAGTACTAAAAATTGAACTTTTTTAGGTCCACCTCTAAATTTAAGGCATCAAAAATTGATTGGCATGAATAGTGTCCCAATTTGATGGGAAAAGATATACCAAATTATTTATTCATTGGAAATTTATTATCTACATGGGCTAGCTACCTGTAAACTTCTATTAATATGAAGCAGTCAAAAACATATCTGGGAAGCTTCACTGGTTCACCGTCAAAACCACCAACTCTGATATAAGTAAATTTAGAAAATTGAATAAAGAAACTACCATAAATACTGATTAGCTACATGGCTTCATCAAACATTCTCTTATTAACATTTCTTACCAATTCACAAGTCATCCTACTAGTAAAATCATCATTAACCCTTCCATAGTTTTCATAACAATTTTGCATCTACAAATGTAGGTAATAATCATAAATTTTGTTGTCTTCAACTAAGGATGCATGAGGAAATACTCTCCATTCTCTTGTAGATGCTAACTATTAAAAGAGATATGAAGACTTATAAAAATCTTTATTCTCAAAATAATTACTCAGACCCAGATGAAAACATTTAGCTATGATTTATGCTTAATCCAACTATTGTTCTCCTTGGAGGATCACCTGAATGAAGAAGTACATCCAATCCTCCCAATAAAATTCCTGAGAACTACCTTTCACCTTGTGTAATAATACCATGATGTCTTTAATTTATGGTATCATATGTTCTCTGGTTAATGCTTTAGGCAGTCTTAAACCTCCTTTTTATAATTTTAGTAACCAATTTTTGGTAATTACACTTCTGTAGATTGTTTTCTTTAATGAAAAATGACCATAAGATGAAGTAATATCGAGGTCATATTATGGCTCCTTAGGTGGAATTTTCATCACAACCATTAGGGTTTGTCTATTGACATGTAATAATATATTTCCATCCATAGTTTTGATATACCTATTTTGAGGGTTGTATCTATTCATGCATTCTAGAACTAATTTGGGACATTATACCACCATGGGAAAAGATGCAGCTTTGACTAAACCACTTTTCACTATTTTCTCCATCATAGGGGTTGACATAGGATTTTTAATCCTCTTCTTAAAATATTCTAAATCATATTGAACTAAAGAAGTATCCCTAAATTTAGGAAGAGAACAAACAAGACCAGGACCATGTTCGTAACCAAAACAAGCAGATTTCATGGCTATAGATTGGAAGATAGAATGAAAAATGCTTTGAACTTCTTAAATAATCCCAAAAACTCAAAATGATTCTCATTTCTAAAAAAATAATGGAATCAGCTTATAGGAAAAGTTGAAATCACCTTCAATGTATCAAAAATTACTATGAAACTATGTAATAAAAATCTTATACCTCTAGTGCTGCTCTCTTTTGCATTAACCTATGTGTTTACTATTAAAAATGGCTTTTCATTTCTTGATAAAGGTATGAAATTAGGTCGAACAATTACTGGATCATTTAAATTATGCTGGACTTGCTTGATAGGATGCAAATTTTGATAGGTGCATTAATTGTAAGTAGTTTTCACACACAACCTTAATGTGTAATGATTACTCATAACCTTTTGAAATTAAAACTTTCCATTTCATAAAATGTTTTAGATATATTTCCCTTGAAATGATTTATTATTTTTTTAAAATATCTCATAAATTTTGACGTAAAAGGTTTTGGTAAAGGTGGGACTAAAGTCACGAAATGTTGAATCTTTGAACCATTGAACCTTTGAACTCTTGAAATGAGGTTCAACATGAAGGTTCAAAGATACAAAGTGAGTTACACAAAGGGACCAACAGTTCATGACTTTTGAGAAACACTGAACCATTAAACTCTTGAACTTTGAAAAGGGTTCAAGTTCGAAGGTTCAATTCTTCAGTAATTTCACACATATGAAGACAAGTAGAAAAAATTTCAAAACAAAGGGTCAACTTAAGAAATAAACATATGATCAATAAGGTAAGATGGTGGGTTGACTTTTGCTTAGGGAAGGTTCATGATAAAAAAAGATGAATAAGGGTGAATTAAAAGGTAACAATACATAAGAAACCTTCATTCATTTTATGATGGCTACACACATTTCATTTCCAAATTCATGTAATAAACATTCCCTTGAGTAATATGTTATAGATCTATGTACCAAGGTGTTGCAATAAGATAAAGGTGCATCGATAACTAGCCACACCCTAGATTCACACACCTTACTCTATAATCTATTATCCCCTGAGATAAAATCCCACCCTTTAATAAAAAGATTCAAAGTTATCAATCTCCCATTATACAAAGGTAAATGTCATAATAAGAAACACCTTAGATCATTACCTATAACATGATTGAACTATGCATACAATGACAAATTATTGACCAACCTTTTACCAAGTATTAAATACTATGCATTAATAATTTTTTATTATCTCATTATTCAATCCATAAGATCATTTAATCCCTCGAAAAACCAATTTTTAGCATATTTTCCATCAATATTTATGACAATTTATCCTTTTCAAAAATTGTTAAGTTAAATAAAAGATCCAAAGAGAGAATTAGTGACTATGTGCTTTGATACAAGACCATGCTCACAAAGATCACTAATGTTAAGGTAATAATGAATTTCAATATATATTCAATTTTTTTTTAATAAAACCACTCCATGAATTAATTATGTTAAAGAGGTTGGAATCATTTCATTATTTATACCATAAAGTGAAGGATAGAGAAGTAGAGTTAATTACTTTGAACAAACTTAAGTATACATTAACTCTTTTGTTATGAGTATGACCCACTCAAAGGATGTGATGGGATAAATCCTCTCATTTTAGGATTGGTGACTATAAATATAGGGCATGAGTTTTGGGTATCAATTTTATGAGTAACCAAGAGGTGAAACAACCATGAGGGCGATGTGGTTACACTTTACATTCAAACAAATCTAGATTTGGATAGTTGGATATACTTATTCTAAAACCTATTTTGAGATTATGCACATATGATTATAAAATAAGGTGGGAATATAAAATAAAAAAAGTAAAAAATATAGAAAGGAAAGGGAGAAAATAAGTGTCTTCTATCAACATGATGAAAATCCCTTAAATAAATTAACTTATGAAATTAGCCAAGTAAATTCAAACTAGTATTTAACCTTCTCTAGTATCAACTCAGATCAAGATGAATACAAGGGAGATTCTAAGGGAAATATATCTAAAATGAATTTTGTATAAATAGCATAAATAATTTAATTAATAACAAATTTAATACAACACATCTAATCACAAATCAAAACATTAAATCAACTCTTTTGTCTTACATCCCATTCCACTCTTAGTAAACTACATTAACATTGAGACAACGAGTTTAATTATTAAAATGTTGTTATTAATTTGAGATGTATGATACCTATATGGAAAATTGATTCTAGTATGAATAGAGGATATATTGCATAAATTAGAATATATATTATATTATTTCTTTTTGAAATCTATGAATAATTGATTTCAGTTATTGTTGGATTTTATTGCATCAGTTTATTTGATAATTGTATATTCGGAATATTATTAATATTTTATCCTAAGCTAGAACTAACTACTATTTTGTTTGAATGAGATGAATACAGGAAAGATCTCATCTCTCAAAGAATAATAATAAGGAGAATATCATTAGAGTGAGGGTTGTAGATGTTTGCAAAGGTAACCTATAAAATATATTGGGAACATGTCTCACACACACAATTTATTGTTTAATGCTTGTGTTAGAAATAGTTTTTGTTACATGATTATAGATTTTTGTGTGTTTGTAATTATATGTGGTTGTTTATTGCACCTTACAATTGATTTATCTAATGTAGTTAATAACCTTTGGTAATTCCTAGTTGCCTAGAATGATTATGGACTAATATTATTACATTGTGATTAAAATTGGTTGGTTTATTTGCAATTTTCATAAAATGAATTTGACAAATAAGGTTAAGATTGTGTTAGGGAATTAATGATTTTATTGTATTAATTAAATTTTTATGATATAAAAATTACTTTATGATTTGAAATAACCCTCCTATTGATGCCTGAAAGTGTATCACATGTGGTTTAGATTATTTAAGAAACACTTCTCATTTATGGGTTCAAATAATCTATTGCATGAGTTATAGGTTGTGATTATATTGATATATTTGGTGGAATAATATCAGAGCACATGGACTATTTTAAAAATTTATAATGTAACTATTTAGTTTTTGGGAACAGCCATGGCCTAATAGCTAACTTGTGAAAATGAAAGTAGTCTAAATTAAGTGAAGTGAATTATACTCAAAATACAAGTCTAAATTATAAGATACTATGTATATTTAAAATGGAAGCTAAACTAAAGTGAATTGATCCAAAAAAAAAGCAAAAGTAAGGGTAAGGCAGAGAAGAAAGATATTGCTAATCCTCAATCTAGACATTATGAAAAAGTTCAAATTTCATCCAAATATGCACTTAACCAATATATTACATGAAATAAAATAAGATCAAATCCTATAAAAAATTAGACAAAAATCTAAGGATATCATCAAATAATTCAAATTAGAACCAAATTCACTTTAAAGATTCACTGTCACAAGTAAATAGCATTAGTACATTGACAAGAAGAGCAAAAAAATGAAATGGACCTAAGATCTTTCAATCAATCTAGAATTAAGACAAATTGACAACTTTGAATTTAAAGGTGCACATCTAGAATTCATAAGAACCATTAAAATATAAAAATTAGACTATAAAAGTGAGAGAGCATCCATAATAGAAATCACATAAACAAAATGGGACAATATTTTTAGAATTCTCTGTTTGTATTGATTACTCCAAATTTGCATAAAGTTTTTTTGCTAAAAAATCCCTCCACTTTTACAATTGATATTACCAATTATATATAAAACTATGGAGTTATGTCGATCAATCATGTCCAATGATAGTTGTACAAGTGTCTAAGACAACTGTCCTTCTACAATGTTCTAGAAATAGACACTTTCTAAAAAGATTGACTTATAAGCAATGTGTTTTACAAAGTTACACATACTTTTACAAAAGAATATTCCTTTTAAAAAATATACATGTTCCTATATAAAAGAATATTCCTAAGTTAACTAATTTGACTTTAGGGTTTGTTTATGGTTGCAGTCTTTTGTTTATCTTGCAAGATCTTCATCGCCTTGTCATGTTATCCATTAATCAATTTGAGGTTGATGATAGGTAATATGAAAAGTTTATCTTATTCATCCATCAACCCCTGAAGTCTTTGTTATTTGTACCTAAAGCTTCCTTGATGCTTTGAGAATCACTAATATTTTATTTAGCTATTAGAATCCTATCCATGATGCTTTTATTATATGCACCTATCTTTCCTTAGATTTAATTTTATACTTCCAGCATGACTTGAGTAGATTTGTGCTTGAAATCCTCATCAATAATTAAGCCAATAAGACTAAGTATAGTTGGGTCTATGATAAAAATACCCAATATATACATGATTCTAGTCTTTAACTATTTTCTCTCCTCAAAAATATCTTTCAAGATCTTGGACTGTATGCTCAAAGCCTTGATATTATCTATCAATATGATCATAACAATATTCAAATGGGCTAGGCTAACTATCCTAAACCCAAGAATTTTGTCTTCAATCAAAATATTGATCAAATCTTTTAATTTATTGCATGAATCCTACCATTGAGTCACTTAGTTCATGGCCACAATACTTTGTTGGTTTATCACATCTTATTTGGACCTTATTGATTTCAAGGAATCAAACATATCATATAAAGTGGCTTCAAACATATTGATCATAGCTTCTATAATAGACATGATAGAATGTTCCTCCAAGTTTTTCTTCCATTGTTTTAATCTCTTAATAATTTCTTGCAATTGCTCTGATTGAGCTTGAGATAATTCCATGGGATCTTCTTCACATATTGGATCTTCTCTTGGCCTCTATTTTTCTTTCTAGGTCAAACTAGTCAATGGTTACACCTTTTGATATATCATTTATTCACCTACTTAAATGACTTTTTTCTCTATCACTCTTTGTAAACTATCAATTTTTGGATCATATTTGACTCCAACTATAGATTGGGTCACATGTGGGATAATGATCTTAACTTATGATGGAGCTGTTGAATCACTTGGTGTAGCTAGTATTCTTACCTCTTCCTCTTATAAGACAATGATCCATGATTTAATTTATTGATGCACACGAATTTTAATGGCTTTCATCATAGCCCAAGGATGATACAAGGTAGGCACTTTATGAAATCTAGGTTCATACAAGAACCATTCTAGAATAAGTGGGCCATATAATATATTTTATTCACTAAATAAGTTGACTTCACTTGGAGGAGTAGTGAAAGTCACTTTGGGTCTTTTTAGTTTAGGAAAAATGGCCAGCTCATCCTTCCTCTTGGGGGTGTCAACTAGGACTAAGTCTAATGCCACTTCTTCCCCTTTCTCTTCTTTTGTTTCCTCTACCCATGCTTATTCATCATCTAAATCTATGTATGTCATAGATAGCATTTTCAATACATCTTGAATAGATTCTTGAGGATCTATGGCTATCATATGAACTTCTTGATAGATCTCCTATTCTACTACTTGGGGAGGTTCATAGGTTGATGAGTTGAAATCTATTTCATTTTTCCATTTCTCTTCAGGCCTATGCTCTATCTTAGTCTCTATTGGGCACTGATTACTAAAGGCCTAGAAGATTCTCCACTGATTAAATGGTACTTTCTTGGGCTTAATTGGTACATGACATCTACTTTTTAATTTATTTCTAGCCTAGATTCAAGTCTTAGGCTATGTTCTTTCAACCTTTTGGTGACCTCAAAATATGATGATGCCTTGGTGTAAATAGGGTCAAAAGCACTAGGTTCATGATCATAGGGCACATTTAGGATTCCTTTGTTTTTCAAATGTTCCTTAACTTTATCATAAAGATCCTATTTCCTAAGCTCATCAATCTATATGTTGAAGGATGATCTATGTTTTGATGCAACTTTAATATTATCCAACTATCTAAATATAGTCTTTATAATTATCATTAGGAAGCTATGAAGGAGTCCTTTTATCTTGGTCTTACATATACCATCAATGCCATGAAATAGATGGTATGTAACTTCTTGTTTAGCTAACTTATCAAGGACATGAATAGGTAGCTTAAGAGGATAAATTTGAGTTCCCTCAACCCTTATAATAATGTAGTCTAGATACAACTAGAAATTTCCCATAGCTTCAATTGATTTCTTGATAAGAGGGCTTACTCTTGAGATAAGGATACCTATTATTTATTTACTCAGGGCTGGATAGACACATTCACATATAAATTGAATATGATCCCTGTATTTGAATATATATAACTTAGAATAGTATTTTGAAATAGTCTAGGTTCCACTAGGTGACCATTCCTTTTGATTTTGAATCTTTGTTATTACACAAAGAGAATCTAAGAGATATGACATCATGAAAAACTTGGTTTTCTTCTTATGCCTAATTTCATAGATTTGTATACTTAATGAGATACTGATAATTTCACCCAAAGGAGGGATAATTGCCTTTTCAACTATAAAGTAGACTATGGGAACCCATACTAGGTCTACATATGTAGTGGTTATGTTTCCACATAACTTATTTAACATTATCATTATCATTCTAACCTTGGGTCAAAATTAGCTGATAGGGATGTTCTTATTGAAGTTTGAAAAGACTTAGTTCCCAAAATCCAACCACATGGCTAGGATGTCCTTCAAATTATGCTATTTGGCCCAAGAATTGGTCAAGGTTAGGCCAATTTTAGTTTTGGATAACTTGTAGTATGATTTAAAAGCAATGGATAAATATAAACAACTTTTCTTATATTATGTTCATTAATTATCATGCCCTTATCTATCCTAGTTTCCTTGAAAATGGGAAAAATAATGTCAATGTAGTGGAGTACCTTAGGATATGCTACTGCATAATGGAGACTAGTCATTTGAATTGAAACAATGTCATTGTATAGCCTTTTTACTGATAGATTATTCTCCTCTTCCATAATAATGGTTGGTTGATTCTCAATTATCCAAAACAATTTCCACCAATTATTGTCTCCTATGTTCAGGGTAGTAGCAATGAACTCAATGTCTTTAAAAACATGTCACTTAGCATTTGTTATTAAATATAATTCCACACCTTATTTTAAAACATGCTTGTGGGTCACCATTTGAATGAATTATGCAATTGTAAATAATAATCTAGGTCTTCTCAATTCAATTACAATGAATATAGAGGCAGTTAGGGCAATCCATATGCTTAGGGATTTTTTGGAGATTTTTTTTGTAGAGCTTCAATGGTGGCAATGAAGTTTGAGTTATGACTTCATGCCTTAGATTTTACTTGGATTGATTATTTATACCTTTCATGTATATAGGTCCATGATATCTTTCATCTGACTTTCTTGCTTATGTGGCATCATCATGTCAAACTATGCATTAATTCTTAAAATGTGACCATTTGTCATTTTAGGACACATGTCACCATATCATGCAATCTCAAGGCTTGATTAAATTTAAACCATTGATCTTCTATGGGGTTTGCTAGCCCTAGATTTATTATGAACCATTGGGCCTCATTTGATTTCTTGAGAGTTGGTCATATGGAAGCTCCATGGGATTTTTGTGCTTACTATGAACATGCTCCATAACTTAATGCCTTTGTGCCATATGGTAGCTTCTCATTACATCTAGGTTAATTAAATTTTCAACTCTACCACTCATCATAGATCTAAATCTAAGAAGTTGAACTCCATTGGTTGATTTGTGTTTCATTCATTATGGTTATGACACATTTCACTACCACATTATTTCTGGTCTCTTTGAAAATTTAGCTTCATCTCACATCATTGGATCTCCTTTACATGGATCAATGCACTCTATCGATCTTGATCCACTTGATTCTATCAAGCTAAATATAGGTCATTGATTTTAGATTATGTCATTGAGATCATGCCACTTGGCACTCTTAGATTCTTTCATAGAACCTTGACTAATTGACTTTTCCCTATGCCATTAGATCTTCATTGTATGTTTCAACACATTCTATTGATTTCAATCTGGGAGGTCGAACATGATTGGTTGTTCTCCACTTTTCTTGACTTATTAATTCTTCATTCACTATAAGATCTTCAAGTTACTTCCAAAATGGTAAAACTTGTCACTCTTATGGTTGATATAATATCTTTGACATTTTAACTCAAGCAGGTGTCTATGTACCATCAATATTTTACCTAAGCTCTGAGATCTTGCCATATGTCACTCTCACATTGATTCATTCTTACGAGCAATGAAAATAGACCAAGTCAGGGTTCAAGTAATATAAATAACTTAAGATAAATTTCTAGCCTAAGGTTTTAGTTGTATTGATAAATATAATTAGGACTTTAGGATAAAACTTTGGACTAAGTTTAAATTAAGTAAAGTGCTCCTGCATTTAATTACTCTATGTGAATAATAAAATGGATTTGGTGGGGTTTCAGGATATAAAGGACCTAGCTTAAAGTTTTAGACTAAGGTTTTGATCATGTTAATAAACATGATTAAAACCTTAGGATAAAATATACACTAAGTTTAAAATAATATAAAGCATTCCCATGCAAATTTGATCTTGCTTAGATTTGAATTCAACTCAAAAGAACTTAGGCTAGGGTTTTTTTAGACATTCAAACATGAATTAAATTAGCCCATTAATCAAAGGGGGTCATATTAACATTAATTTATAAAACCCTAAACATTATCCACACAATTGGGACTCCATTAAACCTACAACTTGGAAACATAAAGATTACATGTTAACAATATTAGATGGAATCAAACAAAACTTTTGCTAACATGCCAATATGAGCTAAAGAAAAATATGATGCTCAAATAATGCAATCTAATCAAATTGAGTGATCAATATATAGCACAAATTTTCATAATTTTAACAAAGGTCCTCATTTTTAAAAAATGGGGGAATGTTAACCTCAACAAATGGTGACTTCTAGGGGAAACATTTAAAAATGTTAGAACTCAGATACTCTTGGTTTAAACTAATAACTAAATTAATCATTCCACATAATAAAGTAACATTATTAAGAATAATTCATGATTATAAAAAGTTTTACACATGTAGAATTAGGCTCAAACATCAAAACTTAGTCATGTTATGTGTGTGATTTAATTCCTCAGCTAATTGTCATGGGATTTGGAGAACAATTCCTAGCTTCATGACCTTAATCATTAAATTTTAAATTGTAAAATATCTAGATGTTCATTAAAAATCATGTTTTTAAAATAGGGAAGGCTTGGGCATTACTTTACTACCAGCCAGGTGTCCATAGCCTCAATAGATATACCTTTGGATCCACTCTAGGCCTTGCTCCACTACCAACCAAGCATCCATAACCATAGTGGAGGTTACCAGAATCACCTTTGCTTGGAAAGATTTTAGATTTTTCAGTAAAGCTCTTATTTTGTATTTTTCAAGTACATTTTAGCTTTCTAACAAAGGTTGGGAACTAGAATTAGCCAAGGTTTAAGA
Source organism: Torreya grandis (assembly GCA_037957365.1). Taxonomy (NCBI): domain Eukaryota; kingdom Viridiplantae; phylum Streptophyta; class Pinopsida; order Cupressales; family Taxaceae; genus Torreya; species Torreya grandis. The sequence goes on along the minus strand of JARHVA010001662.1, from coordinate 474,134 downwards.
TTTGGTCAAATGTTTGATCTTTATACAATCATCCTTGGTTCTAAACTTTATCCCAAGAAATAATGTTCTTTATGTGCTAAAATGACTTTGTACTAATGATTAAAACTTTCACTCAACATGTGAAATCCTTACTAGAACCATATTTAGATCAGAATAAGGCTTAATATTTTAAGGAAAAATTAACCTAGATATCAATCCTTACCAATTTCTCAAAACTAAAACATCAAGATCTAATTTCAAGAATCCATGGTCAACCAATGGTTAAGATTCATACCTTCATTCCTGATGTATTGAACTTTGATCAAATATATGCATTGGAGCTATAAATTGTCTTGAAAAATACTTATTGAAATCAAGGAACAAGGTAGGGAAAAGGAAATAAACAAAGCAAACAAACAACAAGCAAAGAAATGTAAAGAAAAAGAAACAAGTAAAAAAATGTATACAAACACTATATACAAATAAGGAACAAGCAAGAACAAGAAGGAAACCAAAGCAAAGCCTACCTATACTAACTCTAACCAATGTTACAAATTACTCCATGAAGACTTTAGGTGGGACAACAAAGGAGTATTTCTTGAGGTATTGCCCATTGGTAAAAAATGTGAACTCTACTCCTTGCAAGTCTTTGAGCTTGAAGGTGTTGTCTCCTAATATCTCAGTAATCTGATATGGACCAATACACAAAGGTGTGACCTACCCATGTTTGCCCTTAGGTTTAGATGCTTTGTCCTAAAAAAAAACTAGATATCTTTTATTAAACACCTTTATCTTTGAACACTTTTCAAACCATCCTTTAACTATGGTTTGATGCCTGCTGAAGTTGGTAAGATCTTCCTCTCTTGCATAGTCCATCTATATGATGTCAAGCAGCCTTGAATTTACAAATTATTGGTCTTCTTCCATGCATTCTTGCATGAACCTATACGTTAGTAGCTAAGTGTAATGGGAAATATAAGTTCTTGACCATATACTATCATAAATGGTGATGCCTTGAAATCTTGATTTAATCTATTTATGTCTACCCAAAGGACATATTTCAGTAATTTATGCCATGTCCTTGGTTTGTCAACTACAAACTTTTTGATAGATTTCATCAAATTCTTATTTGTTAACTCTGACATTCCATTGCCTTGAGGTTGATAGTTTGATGAAAAATTGAGAACAATTTTGTTTTCATATTCCCACTCAGTCATATTGATGGATATAAAGGCATATCGATTATCACAGACTAGAGATATCAGTATCCCTAATCTAGTACATATGTTCTCTTTCAAGAACTTAATCACTTATTCAATCCTACATTGTTTCATTACCACTAATTCTATCCATATTGTATAGTAGTCAATAATAGTCAACACATATTTATGTCCACCTAAAGAATTAGGGTTGATGAACCCTATAAAGTCTAATCCCATTGAGTAAAAGGTTTATCAATCATAACTAGATTCAATGGTATGGCTACCTTAGGCTCCTTAGTATTGAAAGCATGACATTGATGACATTCTCTCACATGTTTGTGAGCATCCTTAAAGATAGTAGGCCAATAATAACCATCCCTAAGGATATTGTGAGCTATTGTCCTTCTTGAGGGGTGTCTACTTCTAAGATTTTCATGAAATGTGCTTAGGATCTCAGCTACTTCTTCTTTAGAAACACATCTCAAGTATATGCCTTCATAGTTTTTTCTATATAGTATTCCATATTTGATTAATAAATGTGATGTCTTGAGCCTCAAATCTCTCCTTTGCTCTCTACTCAATCTTATAGGACAATAACCATTGATTAGTAAGTGAATAATTAGATCATACCAATCATTGGGTTAAAAACTTTATTGCTTCACCTATATGACACTTAGCTTAGGACTAGTATTATCAATTAACTGAATCAACCCTTGACATCTTACCAACTTGGCAGTTTTCATCTCAATATGATACTATTAAAGTACAAACACCCACTTACCTTTTATTTTCCTAACTCACATTGACTTAGTATAAGCTAAGTGGTAGGGTCTGGTAGAATAGTTCAACTCAACATTTTTCAAATTAGTGATCATAAATACAATGGGATGGTCAGATTTATCTATTTTATGAGTTAGAACAACATCTATTGTATGATCTAAAACAAAGAAATAAAGATTAAAAAACTTTAGTAAAATAAGGACTTATCAACACTGGAGCTTATCCAATTGCTTCTTTGATGTCCCTAAAATCTTTTCTTAACTCTTCACTCCACATGATCTTGGAATATTTTTTCAACATGTCATTCAATGGATTTACAATCTCTGCAAAACTAGAAATGAATTTTCTCACAAAGTTGATTTTCCCAAATAAAGATTTCAATTCTTTTCTACTATTAGGGGGTTCTATCTAGAATATAACTTTTACTCTGTTAGGGTCTATAGAAATCCTATCCTTGGTTATAACATGTCCTAATAAATTCCCTTCTGTAACACAAAAATACCTTTCTTAAGATTGAGGGAGATTCCATACCTTCTACACCAATCAAATACTTGTTATAACTACATAATATGATCTTCCCTATTTTTATAGAACATAGTCAAATCATCCATGTAGATGATAATGTACTTACCTATGAGGCCTTGGAAATCATGATCCATAACTCTTTGAAACATTAATCCTGCATTAATTAATCCAAAAGACATTATTTTATAGGCAAAAACACCCCACTTAGTAGTAAATGTAGTATTCTTTCTATCTTATTTATTTACAAGTACTTTATTATAGCCTTAAAAACCATCCAGAAAAGACATCATAGTAGAACTAGAAACAATTTGCATAACTTGGTCAAGAGAAGGTAAGGGGTAGTTATCATTTTTAGATGATCTATTCAAGTTTCTTAAGTATATGCACAATCTGATTTCTCCATTTTTATTTCTAACAGGCACCAAATTGGCCACCCATGTAGAGTGTCTAATGGGAAAAACTATCTATGTATCCAACAACTTCTTTACCTCTTTGTATATCAATGGTTCTAAGACAAGGTTCACTAGCCTTTGTCTTTTCTAGAAGGTTTACATGATTATTTCAATGGCATGATGTGGGTAATGAATCTAGGCTCAAATATCTTTAAGTATTCATAGGATCATGCTATAACATCTTTATAATTGGTTAGTAAATCTTTAGCTCTTTTGGTTTCTATGCTTGTACAGACTGTACCAATGTTTATCAGCTAAAGTTGACCTTGGGAACCAATGTCAACTACCTTATAATCTTTCCCATTCACTTTGGGAATCTTGTCAGTCTCAGCTAGTTTTTCTTTGTCAAACAATCTTTCTAAGGCAATCATGCCTTTGAGAATTTTATTATCATTCAATTGAATGATCTTGTCATCAAGTTTTTTGTAACACTATCATCATCAAGACTATTTTCATTGACCTCATCAATGATGTTAGACTCAAATAATCTAGATCTATTTATGAAGTATATGATCTACTGATCATCACTAAATACCTATAAATAATTGATATTGATAGGAATTGAGGGGCATGGGATCAATTCTATGGTAAGGTTCTCTAGTTTAGAATTTTGACTTGGCATAAGATTAGATGTAGCTGAGGCTAGTTGATCATCAAATTGGTTCTTTTCTCTAGGAATTGACACAATATTGAAGGCATCAAAGAACTCAATTAAATCCAAAATTATGAATTTTTACTTCTTAAGATAAGATAATTTACATTGATATTTAATTTTCACTTGATTAAATACTAGCTTAGAATCACCATAAAATAGAAGTTCTTTGACCTTATGTTTGATAGAAAATTGTAATCCTAAAATTAATGCTTCATATTCAACCAAATTATTAGTATAAGGAAATTAAAGTCTAAAGGAAGCATCATACTCTTTCCCAATGGTGTTGATTGAACTAATTCCTACTCCAGATCTAGATTTACATCTATCACCATCAAAATATAATTTACATAATCCAAGCATATCATGAGATATTTTAGAGTCACTTACTATAGGGGTGTCAATAGTGTAGACACTTAAGTCAAAAATTGACCATGTTGACCTTTTCATTTGTAGCATTGTATTCAGTAATCATGTGTTTCATCTTGGACTCCCTCCCTATCCAAATTTGGTTGGGAACACCTCTCTAGGGTAGCCACATATGTGAATAGTCAGTTGACATGTATCCATTCAAGGCCTTTGTCCAATATTTACTCAACAACATTCCATAAGCATTAGGAATGTCCACCACTTGAATGTATATGAATTATTAAATCTTTAGCTCAGTAGCAAGCTGCATGTGGACATTCAACAACTACCTAATTACTTTGACACTTGATTTATCTAATTGAGTAATAACTCTATCAAATTTAATTAGAGTCAAACCAAGTTGTTCACAAATAACTACTTACATTACTTTAGTTGAAGCACCTAAATATACAAAATAAGTATGTAAATTTTTACCAAAAACTCTAATTGTCAACAAGAAAGGTGGAACATCTACTTTGTTATTATACATTTGATATTAGCATTTACAACCTTTTATGATTTACTAGGTTTCTTGCTTAGAGATTCTAAAAACAACTCTCTTTGTTTAGTAATTTGCGTTATCTCATGCAAAGTAATATTATCTTTGATCTTTTTCAAGTCCTCAACTATATTATACCCACTCCTAACATAAGTACTAGATGATTCAATAGTGATTTTAGAGGTACTTCCCTTTAGAGGTTCATGATTACTATCTATTGTAGGATCTAGAGGAGTATCAAAGTTATTTGGTGGATTTGAAGTAGTCAATGGTTATTTCTACTATCTATTCCTCATAGGATAAGTCTTCTTTAGATATTGCTGAAAAACATGAATCTCTTCAGGAGTACCCTCAGGCTCATTATTCTCTTGGAATGGAAAATCAAATGTCTCCACCATGAGAGTTGTTTCAATAGACTTAGATGATCTTGAAGGTCCATATATACCTACAACATTATATTTATTAGGCACAAATTCAAAAGTATTTGAATCTTAATTGAAAATCTTCAAAAGAATTATAGAATTCAATGCAATCTAACTCACCATGCTTTGAAGTGTTATGAACCCTACCATAGTCTGCTAAAGATGCATCACACAAGTTTATTTTAGGCATGTTATTATACATAGATGACTCATTATTTATATTATGACTATCATTGTTTTGAAACTAGTTTGAAGTTCTGTTGAACCTTTGATAAGAGTAGTTTTTGTTAGATCCATCGCCAACATTACCTGCTTGATTTTAAAACTGAAGGAAATTAGTGATTAAATTTTGAACCATTTTGAGGATGGAGTCATTCTCACTTTTATGTGTCTCAAATTTTTGGACTTGAGTAGTATTAGCTATTTATACTACACATCTTTGATCTTGTAGATGAGATCTACTTGCTTTATTGTTCAAGAATCCTATGTTTTGATCAGGATGGGCATGAATCAAGGGTAATTGATTTAAGACTAGGGTTTGGTTCAAAGTAGGTCTATTTTTATTAGAATTAAGATTGACATTCAACAAAGGTAAATATAGATTAAAATTTGAAATGGCATATGAAATTTGACCTTGGGGTTGCATCTGGTCAATTATCAACATAGCTTCAACATAGGCCAAGGTTAATGTGTTAATAACATGTGAAGATATTTTAATAAACATAGAAGTCATGGGATATAAAACATATTTATAGATTTCTAGAGCTAAAGATACATTATGTTTGTAAGGAGCTATAGTCCTACTATACATCTTATTGAATTTAGAATTAAACATTGTTATAGTTTCATTTGTATCTCTCTTGACAGTGGTGAATTATTGGTAAAGGATGCATGGACTAATGATCTTGCCAAATTAAACTATGAAATAATTATTAAAATCATTCCAAATAAAAATATAGTTCTCAGAAAGGTTAAGGAACCATTCATATGCCACATATCTAAAATTAAATGGAAATAATCTAATGCAACATCTTCATGAACAATGTTCAACAATCTTAAAGCAGCTTTAAATGACTTAATATATTCTTCACTAGTCACAACACTAGTGGGACTAAAAGTAGGTAAATAATTTTTAGTATTTCAAGGTAGATCATGTACCTAACTAGGTATATTTATTGAAGATCCTCCTAAATAGGCCATACCTTGATAAGGGTTGATTACAAATGTTTTTGTCTAATTTTTGCTTTTTATTAAGTGTGAAAAGAAGAAACTAGTTAAGAAGGGTGTGTAGAAGAATACCTATTGAATGAATGCATGTTGAATCCAATTTTTTTCATAACTCCTCTTTATCTAGAGAATAATTACCTGAAATAACAAATCTCTACCACAAAACTTTTTTTTTAGACAAGTAGTTGGGTGGATTGCTTAGCGTGAGCTATATCCTAGAAGTGAAAGCTTTCTAGGAGGCTATCAATCCACCTGATTTTAACACTTAGGTTTATGAATAAAAAGGAAAGTTACTTGAATTTAAAATAGTAAATAACTGAAATTAAAAATAAGTAAATAACAACAAATAACTAAATTAAGACAATAAAGTTAAGTGTTTTTAAAATAATGACTAAATAAAGCAACTAATGCTGAAAATTAGTCAAAGCAAGGTTATGGTTTTGGTTTGGAAATTTAACAAGGGATTAAATAAATGTGGATTGGTTTGTTGATAAATGGTTAAGGTAATAAAAAAATAAAGATTAAAATGGGATAAATTGGTGAATGGTTGATGAGGTAAGAAGTTAAGTAGTTAAGATGGAAAAAGGGGAAGAGGATAAGGAGGGTAAAAGTGGCAAAAGTTTGAATGGATAAAAGATGGCAAGGGAGCAAATGGATTGAGGTAATGAAATGAAAAATGAATAAAATGGATAAATGGGGATGAAGAGATTACAAATAAAATGGGGCGATAAAATTAAATTTAAGAAAAAATATCAAATGTTACCTTCCAAGCTTGAAGAAGAATGTTGTTGTTGTTGTTGAAGATGTCTTGAGGTAATTTCGGTAGAGCAGAGCTTCATTGCTTTGAATTATTTTCTTCCAAGATGTGGATGACCTCAAAAATTATGACCTCCTACAAAAAATTTCAACAATATGTTAATAACAAAAGAATAACTTCCAACTTAACCTTGGGTGAAGGAGAGGGGGTATTTATAGCATTTGTTATCAAGAACCATGCCAAAAGAGGGAATAGTAGAAGTATGGAGCCATTTATCATATGGTGCATGAATGAGTCAAAATATGAGGGTGGTGGGATTACCACCTTGATCATGGGTCTCCCATTTGGGTTGGTGTGTCTCCCACCTTGTAAATGAGTCCAATTTTGAATGGGAATCATGCACATGGGCCTAAATGAGGCTAAAATACTTTTCACCACACTTTATTGTCTTCATCAAAGAACTTAAAGAGATGCACCACAAAATGTGGCATCATTTTCTACATGGGTACATGAATGAGTAAAAATATGAGGGTGGTGGGATTCTCACCTTGATCATGGGTCTCCCATTTGGGTTGATGTGTCTCCCACCTTACACATGATTCCAATTTTGAATGGGAATTATGCACATGGGCCTAAATGAGGATAAAAGACTTTTCAACACCCTTTCTTATCTTCATCAAATCACTTAAAGTGATGCCCCAAAAAATGTCGTACCATTTTTCATGTGGGTACATGAATGAGTCAATAGAGGAGGGTGGTGGGATTCCCACCTTGATCATGGGTCTCCCATTTGGGTAAAAAAGTCAAAAATGGGTGGATATAGTTCCCTTTATCTCTTCCAAAGTATTAAAGAGGTGGGTATCCCATTTTTAAGGCCACTTTCATGTGTGAAGGCAAAATATATGTTAATTGATGGACCTTTAAGGGGAAATTCACCATATTTCAAAGGGGGACCCTTGTGATGTTTAAATGACGTCATTAAGCACCTTGGGAAGGGTCCTATGTGGGGTATGATGTCTCACATCAAGCCACCTCACTCTAAGCCATGTCACTTGCCATATCACATCCCAAATCATCATCCATGTCATTTTCCATGTCACATGCCATGTCATCATGAATAGTGATAGTGGGTCCTATAATGAATAGTAATTTTAAATAGTACTTTCAAATAGTATTTTTGAATAGTACTATGTGAATAGGAGAATAGTGATTTGGTTAGGTTAAGAGGGTTTGGTTAAGGGTTAATAATGTTTATGGGGTATTGAGGCATTTAGTGATAAAAATTTATAAGTATACAGTTTTCTAGTGTCCACATTTTGCCCCTTTTTATTATGTGGCTTTGAATTAACAAGCTACAAAAAAAAATTGGTCGAAGGTCAGAGTGCCTCGAGTATGGGAGGAGGTGTTCCCCCTCAAATTGAGAGTCAATGAGGAAAATCCAAAGTAGGTACAGGTTTGATAAGCAGTTGGTGTGGAGGTACTAGGTGGTGCCATAGGGTAATGGGGCATGTGAAACGCCAATGGGTTCGCAAAATGTGACTAAGCATGATAGTCAAGATTGCATAAAGACTAAAGCTACCGATGTTGATAAAAAAAGGTTAAGTTTTAAATGGATATATGATAGGGTAACTAATCCATAATGTTATTCATAATTGATCATATTAAGTCTGTTGAGTCATCTAAATAAGGTCGGTGTTATTCACAAGTATCCAGGGTAGGAAGTGCTCTTGTAGAATAATAGAAATGGTCTAGTTACACATGAGGTGGGGTGTAAAAAGTGAAATATAGCAAGAATATTAAGTGCAATCAAAAGGACCAAGGTGAGGTCATCATAAATCATGTGAAGAGTTTGGATAAAAAATGGCCAACGTCAAGGTGGATGTGGGAAAGTGGGTTGGTTGGTTGGAATGGGGTGGTCGAGCAGACTCCATATGCACTAGGCAAATGGATGTTGTCTACATAGTTCCATGGAAATAATGTCTAAAATTAACTTCAATCCTAATGTAATTATTCTAAGGTGGGGAGTATTGGTTAACTTGGTTGCCCCAATTTGATGTATCATATAGTTGGGTCCATTTGAAGGATGTTGGAGAAAGGGAATTACCAAAGTGTGGAAAAGATGGATATCAAATAGTTTTTTTATTGGTTTGGTAAAAATAGTGGATGAGATTACCTAGGATATAATTAGATGATAATTTACCTATACAAAATGAATTTTTAGCCATGGATAAGAAGGTTCAAGCATGAAAATTTTGCCACCATTTTAAAGAAAAATAGGAGAAATATGCTTTATTAGGCTTTAGAAAATTTGGCACTACTCAAATTGCCATGGTGATCTGATGGGTTCTTTTATCACCATCTAAGTAAGATGACATTATGAACACTCCACAATAATTTCATTAACGGGCTGTGGAAGGGTATTTTTTAATGATTTGGGAAAGCAAAGTAATAGAGTGGGTAAACAAGAAGTGATGAAGATTCAAACCCTTGACCCTTGAGCCAGTGGGGTCCTAAAATAAGTAAGCATTGAGTTTTGAGGGAATTCAAAGAAAGACTCTGAGAGGTTTTAGAATATGGAGTGAGGTGAATAATATTAATATTAATTAAATGAGGGAGTAGGTTGAAATAGGAAGGCAAATAAATTGTATAAATTGAAAACTGAGAGGAAAAATAGAAGAAGAGTATACTAAAAATAAATAGATTGGGGATTTTAAAAGGAAGGTGGGAGAAATAGGTATAAAAGAGACCAAGGAGGAAAATAGTTTGGTAGAAGAGGTGAATCCTATAAAAAGGTTACTAGGTGGAATGTGATTAAAGAGTAGGGATATTAAAGTGCATAGGAAGATGTAGGCTGGGTAGGGAGAATCAAGGGAAATTATTGGTTGGGAGGTAGCTCAATGGAGAGGGTATATATAGCATCCACATATGGGTACCCTAAATCTTCCATGGTGGTTTTAGTTTTGATTCTAACATATCTGAAGGTTAGAGTTAAAGGGGTTCAAAATAGATAAGACCAGAGGAGATGGGGAAGGAATTTGCATCCTAATAGCTGGTGGTGCTTATGCTTGCTTGTGGGGCGTATGAGCTTGCAAGCATGGTTGATTATGTTATAGAGTCATAGGATCGGTATATATCTTGCATTAAACCAAAATTAAATGAAAGACATTCAAAACCATAGCATACTATATGTTGTGATCATATAAGCTCAAAATGGGTAGAGGGTTTAAAAGGGAAAAGGGTGATATGTAGGGTGAAGGGAGTAGCTAACAAGGGACAAAAAAGAAGATCCAAGCTCAACATGCAAAGGCATTAAAGGAATAAAGGGATGCACTTGAAGTAATTAACCTAACCAATTTTTTTGAATTAAAGCAAGGGCATGGAGGACATGAGGAAGTAGACAAGGAGATGTATGTAGAAGTGGTATAACTAGTGACTACACTATGAAGAGGTGGACATTGAATAGGTGAAAATAAAGGGGATCCAACAAGGGATGAGGTGAAGGTGGAATAAGAGATGGATGAAGAGATAGGTGAAGAAAACAATGAGGTTACATATAAATAAGAAGGTGGAAAATTATGGAAGGAGCTAGACATGGACATATAGGAGGAAAAACAAGGTTGGGAAGAACAAAAAATGTCCTCAAGATGAGAAAAATGAAATTAAATGGAGAAAAGGGAGAGGATGGTGGAAAAAAATGAAAGGGAATGAGATGAAGATTAGGGATGATAAGAAGAAAAAGGAAGAATTGAAGCAGGGATATAAAGCACAGATACTCACACAGATGTAAAGGATAAGTGAGTACCAAGATGGAAAGAGGAAAAGGGGAATGTGAAAGGAAAAAGGAAAGAATGGATAAGAATAAAAGGTGAAAATATGGAAGGATTCTCATAGGATAAATACCTAGGTAGAAACTAGTTGTGGAGGAAAAAAATAAGATAAAAATGATGACAATAAAGCAAACAAGAAGAATGGAAAATGGGAAAGGTGGGAAGAGTGGAAAAATGATAGATAATGGTGGTACATGTAAAGAAAAATTTCAACAATAAAATAAATATAAAGCTTTCAAGATGCACAATATAATGTGGACTTGGTGAGGAAATGAGAGTGATTAAGAGGGTGTGACAAATTTCCAAAGACAAGGGGAAATGACGAGGATGGAAAAAGAAGACAAAGGAGATAGGGGGTAAGGTTGGTAAAAAGTGGAGAGAGGTAAAAAATGCAAAAAGTGGGTGGAGAAGTGAGCTGCAAAGCATGTGCAAGGAAAGGTGACAAGGAAGCCAATGAAGTAGAGTAGGTGGTGGATTTTATGGGAGATAAGAGGGGCCAATGAGGAAGACTATCAACCTTTGTGTTAAAAGAGATTGAAAAGTTGGAGGGAGGGAGGTGGTGAGGAGATAAGTAAAGAAGTGGAGGAAAAGATATTAGGTGAGAAGAGAAAATAAAGTAAAGGATGTGGCTGAGCTAACCTTAGTAACTAAGCATTGCCTACATAGCCTAAAAAGACCTTAGGCCAATTTAGTTTTCCCAATAATGCAGGAAAAACTTAAGAGGAAGTATTAGATGGTGTTAAAACATAAGGATGATTAATAAAGAATTTGAATTTTCCTTAATGTAAGATGCCCTAAGTAAGAGGACAATGCTAGTGATAGAAATGAGTGAGAATAAAAATGGCATGGGAATTAGTTGTTAGTGGCTAATCTACCCATAAAAGTTAAGTAGTGCCTACATATTCGATGGACACCAGGCCAATATAGTTCAAATAGGGTTGGAAAATGGTGCTTAAATTGGCCACCCTAAATTGAAGGACCACACAGGTTGATTCAGGCTGATGGAAAAGGTTTTGTAAAATAGAGGTGTTGGGTTTTGGTGAAGGTACATGGTGTAAATTGGTGAATAGTTACCATAATGATCCCACATTTAGTAGGATGAGAGAAACAGATGGGCAAGGTAGGATAAATTAGAAGGGAAAATAATGATAAGCACCACAAATGACCTTCAATGGAGATAATCTAAAGAAGAGGTACCTTTTTAAGGAGGTTGCACCTTTAAAATTATGTGAAAGTATAAGCATAGTGATAGTAGTTATCACTATGAGCTGAGTTTTAAAAGAGGGTTTTTTATTAGGATCTACATAGTCAGTTTGGACAAAGTTCATCATCGCTATGAGCTAAGTTTTATGGGTAGGAACAAAGTGACAACCTACAAAGATTTTCTTTAAAGGTATATTAGATTCCACATGGTAGAAACATAACATGGTGAGTGATAGATGATGGACTATGCCTATCTCAGGAGATGCATAGCTATGTTGGGAAATAGTTGTCCATGTCTGCATCATCTATCCCAATACCCTAGAACCAATGACCTTGGACTCCACTTAGAAGAGGTTATACTAGTGGGGAGTTATGTGGTCCAAGATATTGGTTATATAGTTAGATAAGATGGGGGAACTTATATAATGGAGAGTATTTGGATGTTATTTCCACCAAAAATAGTGGTAGTTTTGAAGACATGATTGTTGTAGTGGATCGAGATTGGAAGCCAATTTATGTCAATCAAGGTAGAGGTGAGAAAGACACAAAAGACCATCAGGCCCACAAGGACTGTAAGATGACAAAGCAAGTGAGGACATCATATGTAGATTGGATGATAAAGGCAACAAAAATATATCATGATGATGCATAATGGCTTTATCGAGATGACCAATCAGATTGAGGGTGATGTGTCCATATGAAAAGGTAAGTGGACATGACCATTTAAAATGAGAAGACTATTAAAGGGAATCAATGACATCATATGACCTTTCCCATTGGTGAAATGGAGAATCATATAATTAAGGAAGACTGGTTAGGTATTCTATTTAAATAATCATGACAAGGATGAATGTTTGTCATTGAGTTATTTGGTTTTGTAGGTTATAGAGAGTATAGAGAACAAAACAAGGTTGAAGATGGTGAATAATGGGAATGATGTTGGAGATAATCAACAACCCCAATGATTTTAAATAATAAATATGGTTAATGTGTGGATCTACTGGATATTATAACATGTAATGGTGATAATGGAAGTAATATTAGATCAACAACAAGAAGAAAGGCACCCATGGCTTGAGCTTGAGCCTGAACACCTCTGTAGTAGTGAAGAAGGTTAGAATTTCACTATGCAAGATGTAGGGATAGAGAACATGACCATCGACTTATCTATAGAGGAAACCCTCACTATCCAAGGGGATGTACACTAAGGCAACAATCAATGGTAGCTATGTGAGTAGAATAACTAGAGTAGAGGGATGAAATAGATGTGACAGGAAAGTAGGGTGAAAGACCTAGAGACAATGATCATGGGATTCCATCTTATTAGAGATGAAAAGTATCCATGAGAACCATGCTATGGGTAGAGCCATGGTACCCACATTTAGGATTAGGCTATGACTATGATGGTTAATCACATGGTTCTATGTTATAATCAATTGTCCTCAAAAGGAGAGGAGAAAGATGGGTGAAGGTTAAAATTTTGTAATCAAGGGATGAGCTTAAGTTAGACAAAATAAGTGAGTTTGATCCTTCTTTAATAGAAAAATATATGTAGATGTGAAGCATTGAGCGGCTTAAGTTCTAGTTTGCCTTTGAAAGAGGACAAATGACAAGCTCCTGATCCATACTTATGGGTAATGATGTGGGGTCCAAGCTAATTGAAAGTAAACTTTTCTCATTTACTCTTATCCATGTTGGTCACAAGTTGGTTTTATTTTATGACAAGGTCTCTAATATTAAAGTTTCATTGTTTGAGACACTTGTTATAAGTGAATTTGATATGATCTTGATAGGTATGGAGGTGGATAAGAGCTGCTAAATGACACTCATCAAATAGCTCAAGCTAATCTAAATGGTGTTGATGATAATCTTCTTCAAAAATAAGATCTTTCAAAGATATATGAAGAGAGGGAATTTGGACTTCAAGAGGCAAGACTACCTCTACTCTGAAGATTAGAGAGAATGGATTAGCATGCATATAGGTTTGAATGTTAGTATGATAGGCCCATAAGGTGAATGGGATGTGTAAGTGTCGATCCTAACTTGAAGCACTGACAACTTTGGTTAATATTTTGTTAAGGATTTTATTAGAAGTTTTCATCTGTCCATTTGCTTATGGTCAGTAAGGAAAATAAAAGATTAAATTTATGCCAAATGCATCACATAAACCTTGGACTCATTTATTTTTGAAGGATTTTTCATTATCAATGATGATTTTATGAGGAACACCAAAGCGGTAGACGATATGATGGTTGATAAAGTTAAAAATATTATCTACTTTGGTAGAGATAAGAGGAATAGATTCCACCCACTTAGTGAAGTATTTGGTGGTTATGATAATGGAGATATGCCACTATGAAGAATGGAGATTGATTTCCCTAATGAGATTGAGCCCCCATTGTGAAAAAGGCCAAAATCCCTTAGATACTTGGAGGCCATTAGCTGGTGTGTGATGTAAACTAGCGTGTTGTTGAAATTTAACACACTTTTTTACATAATCATAATAGTCTTGGTTGAGGGTGGGCCAATAGTAACTGAGGTGAAGTATATGTTTAGTGACTGCTAGACTACTAAAGTGTCCCTCAAAAATCCTATCATGTGTTTCCTTGATGGCATGGGAAGTTTCATGGCTACATAGGCAATGAATAAGGAGACCATCAAAACCACGTTTTTAAAGGATTCCCCCTAGTATGGTGTGACAAGATGTACTTTGAATAAAGTTTTTTTGGGTGTTCCTAGAGAGGTTGGGAGGAATGATGCCTGTGTTAAGGTAGTTGAATGTTTGGTCATACTAAATGTTGGATGGGGATTCCTCCACATTAAGAATGGTAGGGTGGTTATATTGGCTATAAGAGGGTGTGGTAAAATGATGAATGGTGACAAATATTTTGTAATTGGAAGGTTGAGAAGGCATTTGAGAAGCAAGAAAGGCCATTATATCCATGAATTTATTGGTAGATTGGGGAACGGATTAGACCAGGTAATGTTTGAATGATGTTAAGAGTTTGTCAACTAAAAGTTTATATTTTTACAAGACATCATTATTACATTGATAAGATCCATTGACCTGGTTGACCACAAGTTGGGAATCATCAAAGACATGGATTATCTTAATTCCCAAGGTTAGATCAGTTCAGAGACCTATCACTAGGGATTCATACTCAACCATATTATTAGTGCATTGAAAGTCAAGTTTGAAGGAGAGAGGAAGGGGTTCACCATAAATAGGAATGAGAATAAATCAAAAACCCCCTCCTTGTTGGCACTTTGAGCCATCTAAAAACATGGTCATTTGGTAGGTTATGACATCCTCGTGAAAAAGAGTCATGATAGACTTGTACAAAAAGGCAAGAGGAGGTGGTTAGTTTTTTGGTAAAGGAGCTTTAACTAATAGGTTGACAATGACCTACCCTTTAATTGACTTCTAATAGAGGAATTCAAGGTTAAATTTAGATAGGAGCATGAGCCACTTAGCCATGTGTTGATTTTGGTATTGTTTAGAGTACATGTAATTGAGCAGGTTAGTATTAGTTATGACATAGGTTTTATGGTTAAGAAGGTAGTGGTAGAGTTTGGTGGTCATGAAGGTCAATTATAAGCAAAGTTTATCGATATGTGTATATTGAGTTTCATATTCTACAAGTGTGTGGATAATGTAATATGCAGCTTGCTCTTTGTGTTTTTCATCTCAGTGAGCCAAAATTACCCTTAGGGAATGGTCAGTGGTAGAGATATATAGGTAAAAGGGGTGGTCATATTTAGGAGGGGTGAGGATAGGTGGTGACAAAAGGTACTATTTGAGAAAATAAAATGCCTTTTGATAATCTATATTCCATTTATAAGATACATCCTTCTTTAGAAGGTGATGGAAAGGTTGGCACCGGTCTGAAATTTGGGAAATGAAATGATGAACATATTGAAATTTTCCTTGCAGGCTATGGAGCTACTTAAGGTTGGTTGGAGGAGGCATGTCCAAAATTTCTTTGACTTTAGTAGGGTCTACTTTGATTATGTGAATAGAGATGATAAATCTAAGAAGATTTCCTAAAAGGACCCCAAAAATACATTTCTTGGGATTAAGGTGAACATGACAATGAATGAGACATTCAAATATGATCGTAAGAACACTTAGGTGCTCTTTTTGGAGTTTGGATTTCTCGAGAAGGTCATCACATAGTCTTCTACAATCTTATGGATGAGATCATGGAAGATATAAGTCATGGCATGTTGTTAAGTTACCCCAATTTTATTTAACTCGAAAGGCATGAATCTATATCAAAAATTTCCCAAAGGGGTGGTAAAGGTGGTTTTGTGCTGATATTCAAGAGCAATCTAGATCTAATTATAACCTAAAAACCCATCCATGAGAGATAATATCTCATGGCCAACTGTACGTTCAACAATTTGGTTAATGCTAGGTAGAAGAAAGTCATCCTTGGGGTGGGTGAGGTTAAGGTCATGAAAGTCCACACAAATGCATAGACCCCCAGTGACTTTGGTGATAGGTATGATATTTGAGACCCATTGGGGGTAGTCAATGGGTTGAATGAAGTTTATAGATATGAGACACTAAAGCTCTTCTTTGATGAGAAGGGCTATGCAAGTATACATGCATCAAAATTTTTACTTAATAGGCTTGGTATCACGATGAGTGACTATGTTATGGGTAACAATGGTGGGGTCAATCCTAGGCATATCACTATAAGACCAAGAAAATGCTATGTTTTAGTCTTGGAGGAAAGAGGAGAAGTCTTGAAGTTCCTCAACATTTTGTGATTGGCCTAATTTGATAATGTGTGGGTTATCCAGAGTGCCCAAGTTTATATTCATGATGGATTAATTCAACATGGTCAATTCCTCAAGAGGAAGGGATTTGTGGATAAAATAATCCCCTATATCAAGTTAGGTAAGAATGGAATCATCATCTTAATGTTGGATGGTGTTGATGGTAGGAGAATCGTTCTCTACCATTTCAGGGTGTATGAGTGGAAGGACTTTAGTTTGGACACCCTTTTGGTAGATGATAGGGCCCAAAATAATGGTATTGACTAGAAAAAAAAGTTAGGGAGGATGATGTTAGGATCTTTAGGTAGGGAAAGTGGTTGGGTTGGTGAGGGTGGGATATCTTCCTCTATAGTAGTAATAGGTTTGGATGAATTGGTGGGTTCTTTAGGGGGTTCATACCCAAGGCCAAATCACTCATGAGGTTGCAAATTTTTGATATGGGGTAACTCATGAGGCCCTTATTCATAGTGACTAAGGCCAAATCCTATCTAAGAACATCTATGAAGATAAAAATTAGCAAACTATGGTTTGCTAAGATAGGAAAATTTAGAGGTAAATGGTTGGATGGATGAAGTAGTGGTAGGGGCTAAAACTGGGTGATCAAGTCCCCCATAATTGATTTTTTTTTTATGGTTAGGGAGTCTAAAGGGGATGATGGTTCTAATGTTAGGGTCGTAGGAAGGGTCATATTTGAGATTCTCATATTATTTGGGAGTAGAGAAGGTATCCAAGGCTAAGATTCTATATTACCTAAGGGAAAGATGTTGGAATGTGGTTGCCATGGGGTTTCCTATAGAAATTTGGGAAGAAGGGATAAATGAGCTAGTAAAAGCTTCATCAACATTTGGTGTGGAAGTGTCATGGGTTTTAGTTGGTCGGGTTGTGTCATTAGAAAATGGTTATGAGGTGGATGAAGGAGGACAAAGGACATCATTAGGCTGATATGTCATATTGTAAGATGTGAAAGGACTAGGGTCATCAGGGATAGTCACAACTTACCATTCATGCTCAAATTTGACACATTGATGTAAGGTGGAAGGGACACAAATCATGGCACAATCCAAGGGAGCTTGAGTAAAAAATTATATTGGAATTGTCATTTTACAACATAAATTTTTTTAGGAATGGTATGGGGCCCTACATAGATATGGAAGACAAATGTGCCCAAGGTAATAGCCATGGTATCATTGAAAGAATAAAGGACTATTATGCTTTCAAACATAATGTTTGTGGGTAAGTATAGCTGGTCATATGCATGGGATGAGATAATATTGATGTTGAATCCTCCATCAATCATCACCCTTTTGATGCATTTTTGATTAATGTATGTCATAATGAAGAGGGGGGATTGGGATCCTTTGGATGATGAATTTTTGAAGGTGATAAGGTTAGAAGTTTTAAGGGAACCAAAACATGTGTCTAGAGGTTGAGGTTCATTGGGTTGGACCTTGATGGATTTGAAAGATTCTATGAGTGCTTGGAAATGATGGGGAGAGGTAGAGACTAAATCATACAAGCTCTTTTTTGTTGGATTTTGGTGAAGCTGCTTGAGGATAAATATTTAGATGGATATTGTATATAGGCTAGGGTATGGAGTGTTAAATAGGGAGGCACCTAAGATAGACACCTTGGGTTTTTTTGATGATGTATATGGTTAGGTATTATTAGCTTGGGAGTTTGGGAAGGGATAAGTCCAATGAATGGATGCCTTAGCCTTCCCTTTATCCTTTTATTGTGATCTTGTGATTACACTGATTGTATGGATAACAAGAGAGGTTGAGGTAGTGGAGTTGTTTAACTCGCCTTTAATCTTAGGTAAAGGTGGAGGAGTGGGTAGGTGTTGGGTAGGTATGGTTTTTATTTGGGTTGGTAGGGGTGGCATAAGAGGTTCATCTATTAATAGATCATCCTCATCATAAATCTAATGGATAAGAGTTTGGAGAGATTTACAGTTCTCCATGTCATGGCCTAGTGTCTAATGATATAGAAAAATAAAATTGTCATTGAACCATGATGGTTTAGGATGTGAAGGGTTGAAATGTTCTATGGGTGGTAAGGTTAAGGAAGAGGCTCACAATAACCTTTGTATAATGGTTAAATATGACTCAGCTAAAGGTGGTAAATATTTAGCAATTTTTTTCTTTGGGTGTTGAGGTAGAAGGTTATTTGGATGTGGGTTTGGTGATAGGTGTCTTAGGTAAGGTGTTATGATTTGATGGTTTTGGTTTAGTCAAGATGGTTAATGAGATAGAGGTAGAGGATAACAAGATAGGTAACTTAAGAATCATGAGTGTAGTGAGGAGAGGTGTCTTAGAAATCAAGTATGAAAGTGTGACCAAAAAAGGTGGTGGGGATTTGGTAAAAATAATGGGCTTCATTCCCAAGGTAAAAGGATGGGGACCCAAAATAGAGGGAAAGTTTGAGGGACGTAAAATTTGAGGTTTTAGGTCTTTTGGTGGTTTTACCTCTTTGGTTATTTTAGTTTCCAATTTTGAAAGGGATTTGGTTACTCAGGTCTTATTTTTAATGGTTAAGCCCTTAGGTGGAAGAGAAGGAATGATTCTTTAACCTTTGTCTTGGTTTTCAATAGAAGGTTTCAAAATTAGAGGTTGGGTGGATGAAGTTATCTTCTCTTGGGAGCTAGATTTCAAAGAGGAAGTGGATGGTTCTATGATAGGGGAGGTAGGTGTGGTATCCTCCAATGGATGTGTGGGTATGATGGCTTCCTTTGTTTAGGTGTCCAAAGGAATAGAAGGTAGTTTTTCCCCTTCCATTAGGGGGATGGGGAAAGAGGTGGTTGAGGTAATGTTTTATTCAATAATGGGTTAATTAGTAACCACATTAATAATATGTGCCTTATAGAATGGTTCTAGTTTATTGTAATGATAAGGGGTAGAAGGAGCATGATTTTAAAAAATCTTTTAGAATATGTCAAGGGCCTAGTTTGGTGGTGCATTGGGATTGTCCAATGTAAGCTCCCCCTTGTCAATGAGGGATTGGAAAAGGTATTTGAAGGTGGTTCACTTATTGATGTCATGTTCTATGACTTAGTGAAAGGTGTAATGGTCATTCTCATTATACCAGCTTGGTATGGGGAGAGAAGTATCAAACTATTGGGGTGATTTAATTTGTGGAAGTTGGATGATATTGGATTTTAGTAACTTTTAGAAATTTTAAGGATAGGGTTCCCCAAGTGGAGTTAATTGCTTATTATTATTCCAAGTTTGGTTCTTTTGGTTTTAGCTATAATAATTAGAGGGGTCATAGGTTTGGTTCCTTGGGTTATATTTGTTGGTAGATGGCGGTGGTATGGCTTTGAGGATAATGGAATTGGTGGTTACTTTGTTTTTAGTATTGGGATTGGTTTGGTTGTTTTGTTGGGAAGAAAAGGGCTCATTGGGTTTGTAAAAGTTATTACTCTTCAACTTTAACCTTCCTTCATTAATGGATCTATTGTCTAGTTTTCAAGCCATGGTAAAAGCTTCATCAAAGGTCCGACAGATTTGGAAATGTAATATGGATCAAAAATGTTTTGCACATGCATGGGTGAAGAGATATATAAGCTCAATTTTACATAATTAAAAGGAAAGTTGGTTGATTAGGATCCTCTAATGAGCCAAAAAATTGGCAATAGATTCATATTCAAATTAATAAATGGAGTATAAGTTGATAATAGAAAATTTCTTGAATATATTGATCAAAAAGTGATCCAAGAAGTTTTGGGCTAATTGGGTGAAAGATAGGATGGAAGGTTTGGGTATGGAACTATATTAATAAAATGTTAGTCTGGATAATGACATAGGATAGATACGAAGGAGAAGAGCGTCATCATGGGAAATCAAGTAACATGAATGCATAAATGATCTTAAATGTTGTTGAGGGTCTTCTTTACAATTAAACTTGTTAAATTTTGGATATTTCCACTATGCCAGATAAGGTTTGATGGGGACCAAAGGGTGAATAAAATCATTTTAAAGTTGATCATAAAATAAGAGATTGTGGTATCTAGAGATGGATGATTCAAGGGTAGTCATCTTATCCATGATCAACTTTATGAAGTCTGCTTGAGGTTGTTGGGATGCGTAGTTATATGGTATATTTTGTTGAGGTTGGGCAATGTGTGAATAGCTAGTAGATGGTTGAGATGACTCCACATATTGGTATGTGGTCTATATAAGTTGGGTGGAATATATATATTAATATGTGGATGTTATTGGTTAGGTAGAGGTGGGTGGTTAGATAGAGGACATATTCCCTTGTGGGTTATAAAGATAGCTAAAGGTTATGTGTTGGGTGGAGTGGTGGTTGGGTTAGTGGCCAATGGAAGGGTCGTGACTCTTGTGATGATTGGTGGTAACATGGAGGGTATGGATACCATGAGGTTTGGAAGTGGATTAGTGTTTGATGGATTGGAGGTAACTAGAGGAAGATAGGTAGTACTAGAGGTAGACACTCCTATTATAGGGGAGTGATTAGTAAGAGGCATAAGGGTAGTGGTAGTTTGGGTTGGTGGGTTAGTTTTGAGAGAGTTTTTGGTTGATGATAACATTTAGGCAACTATAGGTTGATTATTTATCATTTTAGTGGAAGTATTCCTCATGAGGTGGAGAGGCATGCCATAAGGTGGATCTATAGGTGGGGTTGAAATCAAGATTTGGTAAGACATGGTTCTTAGGTAGTGTTGTAAGGCTGCATGATTGTTGTTTATGAAAGTGAAATTTTTTGCATCTCCTAGGACTACTTGAGTAGGACTTCCTAGAGAACAAGGGGAGTTTGTGGGTTTAAAAATGTGTTCCATGGATGAAGATATGGAAGTTGGTGACAGCTGATTTGGTGGTGGGTTTTGTTCCTTGAGGTCTTTTTACTATTGGTGAGTGAGAACCATATGAGCAAATAAAAAAATATTATACGTTATCACACTTCAAACAAAGAGATAAAAAAAAAACAAGGAAAATAATGCATACACTAAGAGTGAGTTAAATCCTAGGATTATTTTTAATCTCTCTTTTGGCTTATGCCTTAGAAAAGTATGAAGAGGAAATTAGCTTGAATAGGTCCTAAACAAGGTAGTCTATGTTCGGTTTCAAGTTATGTTTAGGCACTCAATAGAAGTATGTATTAGTCAAAATACATGGATTGGTACTTTTGGTTTGCTCCCCTCATGTCACAATGTCATAGCCAGTGTAGGTGCTTAGACAATATGTACCAATTTCTAGAGTTTATACTCAGCCAGAGAACTGAGTTGGTTATCCCCTCAGTGATTAAATCTAAGTAAGATAATTAGGAAAGGGTAAGGTGATTTTATAAGTAATGAAATATTATTTGGGCCTTGTCTCAAGTGTTTTTTTATGTTTTTTTGTACAAGTGATTTGGTTTGTGTAACATTTATGAAGTACGATTAATTCATAATGCTTTTAATTAAACTAGGTGAGCTAAAATCAAGCAAGCAGTTAATGGATGCACTCAATTTTAACCAAAATATATTTTTTTGATTTATTTGAATGAAGATGAGAATAAATAAAATGCACATAAATTCAACATGGAAATGTAATCCTAATCCTAGGATGAATTCTCTTTTCTTTATTTTTAGAAATGTAATAAAATTTAATTTTTTCTAACAAACGCAACTAAAACCTTTTTTTTCTTTTTTTGTAATGAAAGAAGCTTAATTTTATAATAATTCAACTAAATTAATTTCACTAATTCAATTATAAATGTCATAAAACATCTAAGAACCAAATAGAACTCAAGGGTCCCATCGGGTGTGCCAAAATGTTTCTATCTAATTTTTACTTTTTTTAAGTGTTAAAAGAAGAAACTGGTTAAGAAGGGTGTATAAAAGAATACCTATTGAATGCACACGTGTTTAATCTATAATTTGTGAGAAATCCTCTTTGGTTAGGGAATAATGACCTGAAATAATAAATCACTACCAAAAAACTTGTTGGTTAGACAAGTAGTTGGGTGGATTGCCTAGCGTGAGCTATATCCTAGAAGCGATAGATTTCTAGGAGGCTGTCAATCCACCTGCTTTTAACACTTAAGTTTGTGAATAACAAGGGAAGATACTTGAATTTAAAACAAAAAATAATAGAAATTAAAAATAGGTAAATAACATAAAATAACTAAATTAAGACAAGAAAGTTAAGTGCTTTTAAAACAATGACTAAATAAAGAAACTAATGCTGAAAATTAGTCAAAGCAAGAATTATGGTTTTGATTTGGAAATTTGAAAAGGGATTATAGAAAGGTGGTTTGGTTGGTTGATAAATGGTTAAGGTAATAAAAAGTTAAATATTAAAATGGGATAAATTGGTGAATGGTTGATGAGTTAAGAAGGTAAGTAGTTAAGATGGAAAAAAGGGAAGAGGATAAGGGGGGTAAAAGTGGCAAAGGTGTGAATGGATAAAAGATGGAAAGGGAGAAAATGGATTGAGATAATGAAATGACAAAGGAAGAAAATGGATAAGTGGGGATGAAGAGATTAAATATACAAGGGGATGATAAAATGAAATTTAAGAAACAAAATCAAATGTTACCTTCCAAAATTGAAGAAGAATGTTATTATTGATGATGTTGTTGAAGATGTCTTGAGGCAATTTCGGTAGAGCTTCATTGTTTGAATTATTTTCCTCCAAGAGATGAATGATCTCCAAAATCATAACCTACTTCAAATACCTAAAAAAATATGTTAATAATCAAATATTAACTTCCAAATTAACCTTGGGTGAAGAAGAGGGGGGGGGGGGTATTTATAACATTTGTTGTCAAAAACCATGCCAAAAGAGGGAATAGTAGAAGTATGGTGCCATTTCCCATGTGGCGAATGAATGAGTAAAAATATGAGGGTGATGGGATTACCACCTTGATCATGGGTCTTCAATTTGGGTTGGTGTGTCTCTCACCTTGCACACGAGTTCAATTTTGAATAGGAATCATGCACATGGGCCTAAATGACGCTAACAGACTTTTCAACACCCTTTTTTTATCTTCATCCAAGCACTTAAAGAGATGCCCCAAAAATTGTGGAACCATTTTCCATGTGGGTACTTGAATGAGTCAAAATATGAGGGTGGTGGGATTCCCACATTGATCATGGGTCTCCCATTTGGGTTGGTGTGTCTCCCACCTTGCACATGAGTTAATTTTGAATGGGAATCATGCACATGGGCCTAAATGAGGCTAACAGACATTTCACCATCATTTCTTGTATTCATTCAAGAAATTGAAGAGATTCCCCACAAAATATGGTGCCATTTTCCATGTGGGTGCATGAATGAGTTAAAAGATGAGGGTGGTGGGATTCCCACCTTGATCATGGGTCTCCCATTTGGGTTAAAAAGTCAAACATGGGTAGATATAGTGCCCTTTGTATTTTTTAAAGAACTAAAGAGGTGGGTATCCAATTTTGAAGGCCATTTTCATGTGTGAAGGCAAAATACATATTAAATGATGTTCCATTAAGGGGAAATTTTCCATATTTCAAGGGGGGACCCTTGTAATGCTAAAATGAGGTCATTAAACACCTTGGGAAAGGGTCCCAAGTGGTGTATGATATCCCACATCAATCCACCTCACTTCTAAGCCATATTACTTAAAATATCACCTCTTAAATCACCATCCATGTCACTTTTCATGTCACTTTCCATGTCACATGCCATGTCATCATGAATAGTGATAGTGGGTCTCATAGTGAATAATACTATTGAATAGTAATTTCAAATAGTATTTTTGAATAGTACTATGTGAATATGAGAATAGTGATTTGGTTAGGTTAATAGGGGTTAGTTAAGGGTTAAGAAGGTTTAGGGGGTCTTTAGGGGTTCATGAGGTATTTAGTGATAAAAAACTATAAGTGTGCAGTTTTTTTAGTGTCTACAATAGGATCATCTTGTACATATGAAGTTGGTTGGGACATTGAAATCCTACACTTACCTTTATCAGATATTTCTCTCCTATGAAATTTTAATGAAATTTGAGGAACTCTTATTTTTGAACATGACTTAGTCCTTATCCTTGGAAATTTTAGCTTGTAAGTTTTGGATCCTATTTAAAATATGATGTGTAAATTTTATCTTTGCAAAGAACGATGATCAAAATTGCATGTTAAGCCAATTTTTCATAAATTTATAGAAATATCCTCAAAGGATGAATATATTTAACTGAATAAGCTCAAATATGTATTCAAATACATAAATATGAGTGATCTTTACACTTTTAAGTTTAATAAACCTAAATTTGTAAAGAATAAATCAATGTTTGAACAAAATTGCTGTTACTAACCTTAAACATGTGGGATTTACAAAGCTTAAGCTATTTTTAACACAAATTTTCATAAACCTACAAAGAATAGTTATATTTAATTGAGAAATCTTAAATATTGGTATGAAACCATGACTATCAATGATCTTTACATAGTTGAGCTAGAAGAAACACAAATATGCAAAGGAATCACTAATATTTGAACAAAATTCACCTAAATTAGCAAATTTACTATAAATTGACAAATTTAACTAGGCCTTCCTTCTAACACTAGTGAAATAACTTCCTATTGATGCCTGAAAGTGTATCACAAGTGGTTCATAGTGTTTAAGAAACACTTCTCATTTTTTGATTCAAAGAATCTATTGCATGAGTTACAGGTTGTGATATTCTTGATATCTTTGGTGGAATAACGACATAACACGTGTACTATTTCAAAAATTTATAATCTAACTATTTAGTTTTTGGGAGAAACTGTGGCCTAATAGCTAACTTGTGAAAATAAAATTAGTCTAAACTAAGTGAAGTGAATTATGCTCAAAATCTAAGTGTAAATTCTAAGCTACTATGTATATTTATAATGGAAGCTAAAATAAAGTAAATTGATAAAAAAAATAAGCAAAAGGGTAAAGTAGATAAGAAAGATGTTTCTAATCTTTAATCCAGATATTATGACAAAGTTTAAATTTCATCCAAATATGCACTTAACCAATATATGACATGAAATAGCATAAATCTCAAATCCTATAAAACATCAAGAAAACATATAAGTATAGCATGAAATAATGCAAATGAGAACTAAATTCACTTTAATGATTCACTCCCATAAGCAAATAGCATTATCAAATCTACAAGAAGAGTAAAGAAAATGACATGAACCTAAGATCTTTCAATCAATCTAGAATTAGCAGAAATTGACAGCTTTGAATTTAAAGGTGCACATCTAGAATTCATAAGAGCCATTAAAATCTAAAAAATAGACCAAATAAGTGAGAGAGTAGACATAATAACAATCACACAAACAAAACGAGACAATCTTTTCAAAATTATCTACTTATATTGATTACTCCAAATTTTCACAAAGTTTTCTTGCTCAAAACTCCCTACACTTTTATAATTAATAGTACCCCTTATATAAAAAACTAGATAGGTATGTCAGTCAATCATGTCCAATGATAGTTGTACAAGTGTCTAGGACAATTGTCCTTCTACAATTTTCTAGAAATAGACACTTTTTATAAAGATTGACCTATAAATAATGTGTTTTACAAAGTTTCACATGATTTTACAAAAGAATAATTCTTTTCAAAAATATACATGTTCTCATACAAGAGAATATTCCTAATTTTAACTAATTTAACTTTGGGGCTCCTTTGTGGTTGTAGTATTTTGTTTGTCCTACAAGATCTTCATCACCTTATCATGCTATCTATTAATTAGTTTGATATTGATTATAGGTTCTATGAAAAGTTCATATTCTAGGATCTTGGACCATTTTCTCAAACCCTTGATCTTCTCTATAAATATCATCAAAGCAATATTCAAATGGGCTTGGCTAACTGTCCTAAACCCAAGAATTTAGTCTTAAGTCAAAATATTGATCAAATATTTTACTTATTTGCACGAATCCTACCATTGATTCACTTGGTTCTTGGTCACTATACTTTTATATCTTATCACATACTTTTTGGACCTTATTGATTTGAAGGAATTGAACATATCATATAAAGTGGCTTCAAACATATTGATCATAGCTTCTGGAATAGATAGTATAGATTGTTCTTCCAAGTTCTTCTATCATTTAAATCCCTTAATAGCTACTTGAAATTAATTTGACTGAGTTTGAGATAATTCTATGGGATCTTCTTTAAATATTGGATCTTATCTTTGCCTCTATTTTTCTTTCTGGGTCAAAATAGTCCATGGTTCCACCTTTTGATATATTATTTATTCACCTCCTTGAATGAATTTCTTCTCTATAACCCTTTATAAACTAGTATTTTTTAGATCATATTTGACTTCAACTATAGGCTAGGTCACATATGGGATATGTATCTCAACTTATGATGGCTATGTTAAATCACTTGGTGAAACTAGTCTTTTTGCCTCTTCCTTCTGTAGGGAAATGATCCATGGTTTATGTTCTTGATGCATAGGAATGTTAATGGATTTCATCATAGCCTAAGGATGATGTAAGGTAGGTACTTTCTACAATCTAGGTTCATAAAATAAATATTCTAGAATTAATGGGCCATATAATATATTTTCTTCACTAAATAACTTGACTTCACTCAGAGGAGTATTAAAATCCACTTTGGGTCTTTTTTACTTTAGGAACAATGACTATCTTAGCCTTCTTCTTGGGGGTGTCAACCAAGACTAAGTCCAATGCCACTTCTTTCCCTTTCTCTTATTTTGTTTCCTCAACCTAGGATTCTTCATCATATGAATCTATGTATGTCATAGATAACATTTTCAACACATCATCAATAGATTCTTGAGGATATATGAGTATCATATGAACTTATTATTAATGCATTTCTTATTATACTACTTGGGGAGGATCATAAGCTGATGAGCTAGAAGTTATTTCATTTGTCCTTTTATTCTTAGACCTATGATCTATCTTATTCTCTACTTGGGCATTATCTGCTAGAGGCCTAGAAGATTCTCCACTGATTAAATGGTACTATCTTGGGCCAAATTAACACCTATTATCTACTCTTTGATTTCTTTCTATCCTAGATTCAAGTCTTAGGCTGTGTTCTTTCAACCTCATGTTGACCTCAAAATAAGATGATGCCTTGGTGTAAATAGGGTCAAAAATACCAAACTCATGATATTAGGGCACATTTAGGATTCTTTTATTTTTCACATGTTCCTTAACTTTCCCATAAGGATCCCATTACCTAAACTCATCAATCTATAGGTTTAAGGATGTTTTGTGTTTTGATGCAACTTCAATATTATCCCACTATCTAAATATAGTCTTTACAATTGTCATTAGCAAGCTATGTAGGAGTCCTTTTATCTTGGTCTTACATAGACCATTAATGCCATGGAATAGCTAGTATGTAACTTCTTACTTAGCTAACTTATCAGGGATATGAATAAGTAGCTTGAGAGGAGAAATTTGAGTTCCCTCAACCCTTATAATAGTGTAGTCTAGATACAACCATACATCTCCCATAGATTCAATTAATTTATTTATAAGAGGGCTTACTCTTGACATAGGGATACTAGTTATTGCTTCTCTCAGGGCTAGATAGACACATTCACATATAAATTAAATATGATGCCTATATTTGAAGACGTGAAAATTAGAATAGTATTTGGAAATAGTTTGGGTTTCATTAGGTGACCATTCCTTATGTTTTGGTATCTTTATTTTTTCACAAAGAACATCTAAGAGATATGACATCATGAAAAACTAGGTTTTCTTCTTAGGCCTAATTGCATAGATTTGTCTACTTAATGAGATTTTGATCATTTCACCTAAAGGGGGGACAATTGCCTTTTCAACTATAAATTAGACTATGGGCACCCATACTTGGTCTACATATGTATTGGTTACATTTCCACATAACCTATTTAACATTATCATTATCATTCTAACCTTGAGTCTAAATTAGCTGATAGGGATGTTCTTATTGAAGTCTAAAAATACTTGGTTCCTAAAATCCAACTACATGGAAAGGACATCCTTCAAATTATGCTATTTGGCCTAGGAATTGATTGATTTTAGGTCAATTTATAGTTTGGGAAGCTTTTAGTATGATTAAAAATCAATAGCATAAATATAAACAACTTTTCTTAGATTATGTTCATTAATTATCATGCCCTTATCTATCCTAGTTTACTTAAAAATAGGAACAAGAATGTCACTATAATGGAGTACCTTAGACTTCACTATTGTATAATAGATACTGGTCATTTGAATTTATATAATGTTGTCCAATAGCCTCTTTTTTTTGAGAGATTCTTATCCTCTTCCCTAGTAATGGATGGTTAATTGTCAATCATCCATAATAATTTCAACCAATTATTGTCTCCTATGTTTAGGGTAACAAAAATGAACTTAGTGTCTTTAAAAACACATCCCTCAGCATCTATTATCAAATATAATTTTACATCTTCCTTTAAAATATGCTTATGGGGTCATCATTTTTGAATTATGTAGCTATAGATAATAATCTAGCTCTTCTCAGTTCAATTACAACAAATATAGAGGCAATTAGGGTAATCCATATGCTTAGGGATTTTTTCAAAAAAAATTTGTAGAGATTTAATGGTATAAATGAAGTTCAATCTATGAGCTTCATGCCTTAGATTTTACTTGGATTGCTTATTTATACCTTTCATGTCTGCAGGTCCACACAATATTTCATTTGACTTATCTTGATTATGTGGCATCATCATGTCAAACTATGCATTAATTTTTAAAATGTGACCATTTATCATTTTGGGACATGTGTTTCCATATTTCACAATCTTGAGGCTTGATTAAATTTTCACTATTGATCTTATATGGGTCCCACTAACCCTAGCTTCATCGAGAACCATTGATCCTCATTTGATCTCCTAAGAGTGTGCCATGTGTCATATCCATGGGCTTTTTGTTCTTAATAAAAACACACTCTATCACTTAACTCCTTCGTGCAACATGGAAACTTCTCATTCCATGTGGGTTCATTGAATTATCAACTCTACCACTCATCATAGATCTTGATCTGAGAGGTTGAATATTATTAGTTTATCTATGTTTTAATCATCATAGTTGTGAGCTAAATCACTACCACATTCATTTTGGGCTCTTTGAAAATTTATCTTCACTTTACACTATTAGATCTCCTTTGCTTGGATCAATGTGCTCCATCGATCTCGAGCCACTTGATTTTGTTAGTCTAAATGTGGGTCATTGATTTTGGGTTATGTCACCAAGATCATGCCACTTGGAACTTGCAAATTTTTTCTTAGAACCTTAATTGATTGACTTTACTTTATGTTATTAGATCTTTTTTGTCCATTTTAATGCAATTTATTGATTTCAATCTCAGAGGTCGAACATGATTTGTTATTTTCCACTTTGCATGACTCATTGACTCTTCTCTCACTGTAAGATCTTTGAGCTACCTTGGAGATGGTGCACTTTTGACTCTCATGCTTGATATGAGCTCTTTGAAATTTTGACTTGGGTGGGTGTTTTCATACCATTAATCTTTTACCTAAGCTTCAAGATTTCACCATGTGGTACCCTTGCATTGATTCATTCTTGTAGGGAATGAAAATATACCAAGTTAGGGCTTGGGTAATATAAATAACTTAGGATAAATTTCTAGTCTAAGGTTTTAGATGTATTAATTAATAAAATTAGGACTTTATTATAATACTTTAGACTAAGTTTAAAATATAGTAAAGTTCTTCCATGTTTAATTAATATATGTGAGCAATAAAATGGACTTGGTAGGGTTTCGAGATATAAAAGACTTAGCTTAAAATTTTAGACTAAGTTTTTGATCATGTTAATAAACATGATAAAAACCTTAGGATAAAATATAAACTAAGTTTAAAATAATATAAAGCATTCCCTTATAAATTTAATCCCACATAAATTTGAATTCAACTCAAAAGAAATTTGGATAAAGTAATTAGGCTAGGGTTTTTGGGACATTCAAACATGAATTCAATTAGCCAATTAATAAAAGGGGGTCAAATTGACATTAATGTATAAAACCCTAAACACTATCCACATAATTAGGACTCCATTAAACATACAACCTGGAAACACAAATATTAAATTTTAGCAATATTAGATGGAATCAAACAAAGCTTCTGCTAACATGCCAATAGAAGCTGAAGCAAAACATGGTGCCCAAATAATGAAATATTATCAAAGTGAGTGATTAATATATAGCACAAATTTATATAATTTAAATAAGGGTCCTCATTTTTTGAAAATGGGGTTATGTTTACCTCAACACCTCCTAGAGAAAACCATTAAATGACCCTTCTATGTCATTAATTTGTAATATTTCACTTTTATTCCCATGGGATCAAGTGGGGCACACTTCTTAGAGTCACATGGGTTCAACATGTTTTTTTCCAACTATATTTTACTCCACCTATGTGATGTAGAAAATTTTATTTTTGTGCACACAGGGTCAAGTGGGATGAGTTTTATTGGAGGCATATGAGAGGATAGTAGGTGGGATTAAAATAAAAAAATTCTCACTATTATTGGAGGCACATGGGAGGAAAATATTTTTCAAAAGTAGATTCTCTTTTTGAATTTGGGCACATGTGAGGAAAGTGAGAGGGAGAAAAAGATAAAAATTTTACTATTCATCATTTTTCATCACTATTCATCCATCCCAAGAGTGTGGTGCAGTAGGTATACGAGGAGAGCCAAAAACAAGGGGAAAACATAAATAAGGGATGAGAGGAAATAAATGGGGGCATACTATCTTAGGATATAGGAGATATGGCACATTTTTTAGGAGGATTACATAGAAGAGAGAGTGCAAGTGTAAAAGAGGAAGTTGAGGAAGGAAATGCAAGAGAATTAAAGGTATTCAAAATCTTATTTTAATCATTCTATAGATTGTGAGGAGAAGGTTGAATTTTGGGGCAATACTAAAGATAGTTTTTTTAGGCAAAAATCTAAGTTTCTTAGCAGGAGAAAGAGGCAAGTAACTAGGTATTTTGTTTTTATTTTAAAAAAATTAAGGTTTGAATTAAATAAAAATTTACTAATTAGTATGTAAATTGGGAATGAATTTACAATCTAATTTTCATCATTCTATAGGTTGTGAGGAGAAGGCTAAATTTTTGGTCGAGACTAAAGATAGTTTTCTTAGGCAAAAATTGAAGTTTCTTAGCAGGAGAAAGAGGCAAATAACTAGGTATTTTGTAGATTTTATTTCTAAAAAAAATTAGGTTTGAATAAAATAAAAATTTACTAATTAGTATGTAAATAGGGAATGAATTTAAAATCTCATTTTCATCATTCTAGAGGTTGTGAGGAGAAGGCTGAATTTTAGGGCAACACTAAAGATAGTTTTCTAAGGCAAAATCCTAAGTTTCTTAGCAGGGGAAAGAGGCAAGTAACTAGGTATTTTGTAGATTTTATTTCTAAAAAAAATTAGGTTTGAATTAAATTAAAATTTCTTAATTAGTATGTAAATTGGGAGTGAATTTACAATATGAATCCTTTAATCACTTAGTATCAAAAAGTAGGAGCTAAAAATGATAAACAAGATAGTGTGAATATTGGTGTTTTGTGGTAGATAAATAAACTAAATATAGGGAAAAATAATCACTTTTATGTTGAATGTTTTTATAACTTATAAAATGGATTACGACTAGTTAAAATTATTTAATGAATAATTAACTACATCATGGTTCATCCATGTAAACTTAATTAAGGAAACCATTGCACATTCTTAGAGTTAGTATGAGCTATTGATGAACTAAGTGATAATTCACAATTAGTAATGACTATAGAAAAATATATGTCTACATATGAAATTATTTAATATTATTAGGATCTAATAAATTTAATATAATTTTATGAAATCATTATGTCTATAGATTAATGTTTTGTATAAGAACTAGTCACCTAGTATAACTAAAAATAGTTGTTTTTGTAGAATTAGTCTATCTCATGAGCATACAATGGATCCAATGAATAAACAAGTTTAATAAATGATTTTAAATATATATTATAATTATTTTGGTGTGTTTTTAATACCTAATTTGGGTCTTTCATAGTATGAATAAACTATTTCTTTATGTAATGGTAGTTGTAGTGTGAAACATCACACTAGTTAGTTAGAACTTAATTAATAATGGATATAAGTATGTAAATATAATAAATTAAGATCATAAATAAAAAAATGGAATTTAAATTTAATTTGAGACTAGTTAATACATAAATATATTATTTGAAATTATTTTATACTAATAATAATTATACACACCTGATAAGTGGTTTTATTTTAGGATAAATCAGTTTGAGACAAATTCCTACTTGGAGTAAAAAAGGTTAACATATAATACTAGTATATAATAAGGGTATGAGTTTATCACTTAGGTACTAATTATAAAATGGGTGTTTACTTCAAGGAATAATTAAGCACAAAATATGGTCATAGTAAACATAGATCCCACTTATAGCCTATGTAAAAAAAAACATATGTTGTGGATAACATGGTTTAATATACACTAAAAACTAGTAATCTCTTGGGTTAGGGGTGGTTTTGTAAAAAAAAAAAAAAAACATATGATTCAATTAGGAAGATAAGGTGTGGAAAATGGTCCCTTAGGCTTTAATAACAAAATGGGTGTTACTTTAAGGAATAAATTATGTATGAACTATGGTAGTAGGAAATCCATCTACCACTCATAGTTTTTATGAATATAATGCATATTATAGGTTTATTAGGTTGATATTTATTGATATATAATGATATATTAATCTATGTATTATTTGATAATATCAATAAGGAACTCTATAGTAAAACAAGGTAAAAAGTCCTTTAAAACTAGGTTATTAAACTGTAAAATTTAGGTATGTTTATGGTAGTGGCATATTAGTTTTTTTTATTCCTTCATAAGTTTAAAAGTTAAACTTGAATTATTATGGAATTTGCTATGGAATGTTATATCTCACTTAAATCAATATTTCATTGCATTCACTTGTTATATTTGGTGTGTGAAGAGAGTAATTGTGAGTTATAGTATGTGTGATCTATGTGAAATTGGAATTATTACATTATTATCATTTATCTAAGGAGGGGTTATTATCCATGCAAGTTTGAACTAGTTGATGACTAATAATGGTGTATGGTTTTAGGAAAACACTTGGATGTTCTCCATCTTTATATATAGAATTGATACCAAAGTATGTTCATAGTGATTCATTGATCCCATATGTTTAGATGGATTCTCACTTATTTGAGTTGTACTTTTTATAACAATGGATGTTGTAACTTATTTAGAATATTTACACTAGTCATATTATATAGAAATAAACTTGGTCCTAATTGTTTATTTACTTGAGCTAAAATGTGCATATTATAATTTTATATTATATTATTATTCTATAGACACGATCTAATAAAACCATATTTATATGATGTTATGATGTTGTGTATCTGTATTTACAACATAATGAGTGAAGTAGGACCTAACCAATTATTGTGTTAAACTAAAATAGTATGTTATGTATTAAAATCTAACAATATAAAAATAAATTAAGTCTTTTAACTGAGAGGAGTTGGGTTTCAATATTTTGTATACCAAAAATTTAGATTAGTAATTGTCTCAATCTAACTTATTCAATAATTAAATGCTTAGCTAATCTTAAAAAATTATCTTGATTATTTGAACTTAGTCATGCATCTATAAAATATCAGAAAGAGAAAAAAAATAAACCAACATTGAAATTTTATATATAAATTCATATATTTATTGATATTGAAATGATCCTCTTATTCTTTATAGAGATCAAAATATAAAGTATAAATATGTCCCAAGGGTGAAGTTTGCAATGACAAGATAAAATCTCATGTAGATAAAAATAAAACTATAACTATGGTTAGTTCCATGCATAATCAAAAGATCAAAAAAATGTTCAAGGTTGACTAAGAGGTTGTTCATTATCTTGAGCTAGCAATGTGATTGAAATTAAAGAGGTAACCTGAGATGAAAAGTTTCATGATCTAGATGCTATGATAGGGCATGCATGTTGGCTTGCAAAGAATAGTACCACCTCTAAAAAATATGGTTTGGTCATGGATTAATGTGAAAAGAGTATTTCTTGGTCTCAGTGGAGATATTTTCATAATTATTGATGTAACTATGACACTCAATTTCATCAAATATTTTACTATGATGTTACATTTATGAGCCCAGTGCCATGAAATTGAATGTTGCATCTGTGAACATCTGGTCTTATACTTTGAAATAAAATGATCACTGTGAATTAGATTAACAATTTTAAGTCATTTTATAATTAGAAGTATTACAGGATCTATAAATTCACTCAATCATTTGAATGTTTCAATTATTAACCATTTATTAATGACATCAATTATTTGATAATAAGATCAATTATTATGGTGTAACAACATTTCCTATAAATCAATACACTTGAATTCAATTTTAAATTTATTTTTTATTTGTGGGGAACTATGACATAAATATGTGTATTTATTTCACTTTGGGATTGGATATGACCTTCTTGGTAATTTTAATGCAATGTTAATTATTTTCTACCCTTGAGGCGAGTGTCACAACCTGATTTCTCTCTAAGATGAATAACTTGTTTGATTTGTGGATTATTATGGTTATTATTTGATTAAGATTTATGTCATATGCTAATTATGGGACAATTATATGTTGCTTAATTTACATGATTGATTTGCTATGAGATAGTTGTACTTTTATACTCTATACATTATGATCATTTTTGTTAGTTATACATTAATATTTGTGGATATAATTATGTTTCAAGCTAACTACCTTCATTTTTGTGAGGTGAATGAATGGTATATCTATACCTCAAATTATTATGGAGGGAGAGCATCATCGAAGATGATGGTGTAGATGGAGGCATTGGGGGACGATATAGAGAAAAATTAGAAACCCACACACACACCATGGTAGAATAATATGTTTTTTGATTATTGTTGTGAGTTGTGAGGTGAAAGTTGTATTATGTTTTGTTTTATATTATGATATTTTGTTATTCTATAATCATGTTTTTATTTACTTAATTTCACTAATATAGTTTTTACTGCATTATTAACTATTAATGTTATAGTTAGGTTGATTGAATGAATATATTCATATATTAATGTGACTCATCTTTGTTTGATAATAATTGATTGATTGTATGGTACATAGCTAAGTGTTAGTATTAATAGTGATAATTTGGTTTATTTTTTGTGGTAAGAAACATATTCTATTAATTAGATTGATTGGTTTATTTAAGTGATTGACTATGTTATAAAGTTACTATTATTGTTATAACAGTTAGCATGATTAAATGTAATTAATGTCTTGACATAAGAGTAGTGCTTAAGCATTAAATTAAATACTATGAAAAGTGATTTATACAATTTAATTATTTAATGATTATTTAGATATCATTGTGTTTGTTGATTATTTGCTAAAGCTTATGGTTATTTGTCTAACCTAGGGAGGTAACTTATAGTGAGGTCAAATGCATAATGTTTAAATTCATTGGATGACTTGGTAACATAGTTGATAGTATTTTAAAGTCATATATGTATTACCCTTGCCATATATTCATTATGTTAATTAACTTATCGATAATTGACATTACATGAAATAATATTGTGGACTTATTATTTAGTCAGTTTGAATGAGCTATATAATTCAATGCTAGATTTTATTAAGTCAAAAGGAATGCATATTATTAAGGATATATAATGATTATTTTCAATGGTCATTGAGAATTTTTGAGATGATTAGGGTTTCTAATATATCATTGAATCTAGTTAATAATCATTCTTATCAAAAAACATGATGCACATTTGAATGTTGGTTGCATGAGAAATGGTGGCGGACTGTAGCTTAGTGGGTTTTTATTGAGCTATTTTAGCATGCATACTTTTAGTTAGTTTTTTCTTCCAATAATGGAGGAGAAATTCATTGAAAGTAAGGGGATGGAAAAGAATAAAAGGAAGAAGAAGGCTATAAGACATGCCATATGAGAGTGTAGTGAGAAGAAAGAGAAGAAATGGTATTCAAGCTAAGGAAAGAAGAGACTTGGCTTATTTGGCATTATAATCAACTATTTCAAGTTGGTAATGTAATTTAACCTCTTGTGTTTTATATTTGATGGATTTGTGGAAAATAATTGAAAAGGGTTTATTAGGTTTCATTTATTTTCAAAATTCTAAAGAAAATATAAAGGGGCTATATGGAGGGCCCTGTGGATGGTTCAGCCATCCATAGAACCCTACATCCAACCCAAGATAAACCTAGTGGATTGGGTAGATATGTAATATTTTTTCCATGGATTAATGGCTCTATGGAAGCTCTATCTTGATTGATTTTTCAATTCATAAATCCTTGTCAATTTATTGATTTATTATTATATTTAAAAGGTATTTTGAGTAGGGTATTATGATTCAGTTTTGGTTGTTTAACCCGTCTAAGGACATAAGCTTTAAATCTCAAACTTAGGTAAAATTCTATATATGTTATATGGGATTTAACTGTGTTTATACCTATTTGGTATTTTTGGGTCAAAGATGTTATATGTTTTTAAAACATATTGATTGTGTGTGTGTGTGTGTGTGTGTGTGTGTGTGTGTGTGTGTGTGTGTGTGTGTGTGTGTGTGTGTGTATTTGGGATTAATGATAAATAAATTATACACACACACACATGTATTTGTATATATAGATATAAATATATATTGGAAGATCAATGTTTTAATTAAATTCTATTTGAAATGGTTTTATATGGATTTATGAATATGGGTATGAGATATATACTTAGTGTCATTTATAAAAGTATGTAGATTATATAATTTAATATAGATAAAATTGGGGTTCAATTATGGTCAATTCATAAACATAGGAAGTCTTGAACCTGGTACAGATGCCAACAATAGATAATTAGTTGAGTACACAATATATTAGTTTGATTGAGTTATGATTATCAATTAAACTTATTATTTATGGACTATGTATGTGTTGAGGTTGAGTTATGTTTTAAGCATTTGAATATATATTTACTTGCATGAGGAATTTGTAAGTCTAAGACAAAGGACTTAATTCACAATATACATAAATTACTTAGTCTCTATATAGATCATTTTAGATAGTATAATAAATAAGGATGAGTTTTTGGTTATCAACTATACCTTTTTGTGGACTATGTAAACTATAGGGCTAAGATACATAGTCACATAATTCTTAATGTTTGACATAAAATGATTGATTATATAGTCTTTGATCATTTTATATGATAGTAATTGAAAATTAAAGTTAATTGATTGATGTTTGTATTTAGAAATTATGGAATTGGTTAAATCATTTTTGGTTGCATTTGATTTGTAAATCACATAGATTATGTACATTTAGTCAAACATGTATTTTAGGAATTAATTTGTATAATTAAGGTTTTGGGACAATTTTATTTTAACCTGATATATGCCTAGAGTATAGGAGATACTCTAAGATCATAGATAGTGGAAATCTACTTAGAGTATAACATATACATTATCCAAATTATGACTGGATAGAAATTTATGTGAGAGTTTTTTTTTTGAATGGTGTATCTATATACATGGTATAAAACATATGCTTGTAGGCAATGTTATAAATCTAAGAATGATTATACCATATATATAGATGTACATAATAGTGATATGATTATAAAAATGGTTAGTATAACATGGTAAAATGGGTACTTTATTATATACTTAATGCTTAGATAAAGTGATAAAAATGTGTTTTATTGTTTAAATACAAATATTATTGAATTGTTTTATGACTAGATTTTGTTATATATGTGGAATATAAAAAAATAAATAATCTTGTGTTTTAATGTTTGTTTCATGGATGAAATAACATTATAAGTTACTTTGTGATTTGGGTAACTGGTAGTCTAGATATAATCTTTATCTAGATGATATTAGATTCATTGCATTACATTTGACAAACTAAATGTCTATCTTTGATATTTCTATACTTACCATATTTTTATGAGCTAAAAGGAAATATTCTAAATGAATCTATTGGTTTTTATTTTATATATATTAACCAAATCTTTCATTTTTGACACTAAATAAGAAGTGGATGGACTCTAATAACTTAATTAGCACCATCAATCCAAGATGAGGTGTAATCTAACTAAGTGGTGTGTATAAAATTGACTGATATTATAGATATAACTATGTGAAAACTTTGGCCAAAGTAATGTTTATAGTTAAAAATTATCATTTCATATATTGATGTAGTTTTCATGTTTGTATGATATCATGCTAGAATGGATTTATTTATGGTACACATCATGTATTAGATATGTACAACACACAAGTTTTATCTTGTCACTATGGATTCCCACACTATCATTATCTACCCATCTATGAAGGGAGGGCCATTTCCTTGTTAGGAGATAATGAGGGGGATCTATGGTCCATGGTTGGTCTGGAAAATTAGTTGGAGGATGGTCTCCCTCCCTATAGGAGTACTGCACTAGAGACTACACTTGAGATTATAGATTGATAATTGAGTCATGGAGACCCATGCTCTATAGAACTTTGTATCATGTATTTGAGATGTTATTTATTGATGAAAAATGTAATATTTATTCATTTTACCTATAAAGTAGTGGATAAAATGTTGTATCAACTATGGCTAAAATTTTACTATTACCTTAATGATTTAGAAGTAGTATTTATTATTTATTCAACATTGTACATGATTTGTTATATCTTTTCATATTGATCATTAGCTAAGTGTATTATCTATAAACCTTGTGGTTAAATAAATTAATGCAATTAGTTAAAGATCAATAATTAAATTTCTCATCATGAAATTTATAACATGGATATGTGTAATTAATTTTTTTAAAAATTACTATATTCTGGTAAAACCTAGTGGGGTTGTTACATTGTGGTAGCTAAGTTGAGGCTCAAACTCCAGGACTTAATATGTCCACTAATGTAAACTTATTTTCTTTTTAAGTAGGAAGAATAATAGTGCATTATAGACCAAGATGTGAGGGTAATTTAAATACCAATCACCTTGTTGATCTAAATCAGTTTACCACTAAACAAGCAATGAAGTTGGATCAAATTCTCACAACCATGTAGAGACTAGGGACTGAATCATGCCCCCATAATAGGAAATATATGTCTATAAAGAAGAGAATGCTCAAGAGGAACCTAAAGAACATATTATGAGTAGGAACATCCTCAAGATTAGAGTCATGATGAAGTGCCATAGGATGTGAGAGCTCAAGTAGATGTAGAGTTAACATGAGATATGAAAAAGGTAAATCCACCCAAGTTCAATAGAACTATATTGGGAGATGAAACTGAAGCATGGATGACATAAATGGATAAATATTTTTAGATTTAAAATCACTCTAAAGTCATGAAAGTAGTTTGGGGAGATTATTAGCTTGTTGGTGAAGCTTGAATGTGATGGGTAAATAAAAAGCTTGAGATGAACCTTGAATCAACCACCACCACTTGGGAATAATTTTTGACACTAGTTAGGCCATGATGGCTTCCATAATTGTACTTCAATTAAAATCTTATAGATTTTTAGAATTTTAAACAAGGGGATTTATCAGTGAATGAATAATAAGAGAAATTCACCAAGTTACTTAGTTATGTACCTCAGTATCAGGTAAATGAAAGGTCCAAGATTAAGAAATTCATCATGGGATTAAAACCCCAAATGGGTTGTGAAGTAGATGTGCATGGTCCATTTACCATGGATCAAGTTTTTGAGAAAGTAGTCAAGTAGGAATAAAAAATAAAATATCTTGACCAAGTTAGAGATAAGTTTAAGAAAAATTTGGAAGTTCTAAACCAACTTTAAAAAAGAACTAAAATCAAAGGAGTGGAGAATCCAAGAATTAGTTCAAGAATCAAAATGCCAAGTTAAATAGTGGTTCAAGGAACATGAAACCTAGTAATGGTTTCAAAAGAAACCAATAGTCTAACAATAAAGGACCAATTGGAGGTTTTTTAATATATAGAGGTGACCATTATGATCGAGAATGTCTTCAAGACAAATCAAAGAACAAGAGTTATGTTTCTCATAAAGGTACATTCTAGTAGTAGACTCATGTAGATGTTTATAATCATCAGGATGAGTATTAAACTTCACCCAAAGAACTATTAGGTATTTTGTTTAATCATATAGTTTCTATTTTGATTGACATGGGAGCTATAAAATGCTTCATTTCTCTTATAATGCTTAGTAAATTATCTATAAAATATAGATTTATGGCAAATACATGGTTGGTATAATATGGGAATGAGTCTAAGGTTAAAGTTAACAAATATCTAGTCAAAGTAGAGATTAGGTTGCCTGAATTCACCATAGAAGTGGATATTTTTGATGAATCATTGGGGTCAGATGATGTGATCTTAGGAGCCAATTCGATTGTGAATCATAAAGCTAATATTGACTATATTGACTATTATCTGAAGAAGGTTGAGTGTCAAGATGACTTTGGAAATTAGACACAACTTCAGGGTGATAAAAGGGAGTTGAAGCTAAGGTAGATTTATGCAATTCAACTCAAGAAAGCCTAGAGAAAGGGATGTTAGGCATTTATCATTAACATAAATGAGATGGAAGAATATAAGTAACCATACATCAAATATTATCCTTTTTTAAGAAACTTTTATGACATGTTTCTAAAATAATTACCAGGATTGCCACCCAAGTATGAGTTTGATTTCTTAATTGATATCATACCTAGATCAGAACTATAGCATAAGGTGCCATAAAAAATGATAACCATTGAATTGGTTAAGTTAAAGGCATAAATTTAGAAGTTGTTGTTGAAAGTGTTGATTTAACCAAGTGTGTCACCTTGGTGTGTAACAATTGTCTTCATCAAGAAGAAGGATGCACTCTTCACCTATGTATAAATTATAGAATGTTGAACAAAAAAATGATCAAGAATATATATCCATTCCCATGCATTGATGATATCTTTAATGAAATTCAAGGGGAAATAATCTTTTATAAGATTGATCTTAGAGCAGGGTATCATCAAATGAGAATTTATGATGAGGATATTCTAAAAACATCATTCAAAACTTGATATGGGCACTATGAATTCACAATGTTACCATTTAGATTAACAAATAATCCAACAACATATATGAATCTTATGAACAGTGTGTTCAAAGACTATGTAGATCATTTTATTTTGGTATTTTTATATGACATCCTCATTTATTCCAAAGATGAGGAAGAACAATAGTAACATCTGGAACTGGTTTTATAACATTTGTAAAAGCATATGTTGTATGAAAATTCATCTAATTATGATTATTTGCAAAATAAAGTGCAGTATTTGGGACATATTATTTCTACAGATGGTATTTTAGTGGATCCAACAAAGATAAAATCCATAATGGAGTGACCAAAAATAAATAATGTGCATGAGGTAAGTAGTTCATGGGATTAGCTAGTTATTACAATAAATTCATTCCAAATTTCTCTAAGATAACTAGTGCAATTACCTCTCTTCAGTTGAAGAATCAGAGTTTTGTTTGGTTAGAAAAGTGTGAGATAGACTTTCAAGAACTAAAAAGGAGGCTTACTTCAGCACCAGTGTTAAGAGTTTTTAATCCTAATGGTCAATTCTTAGTGATAATCAATGCATATAAGGATGAAATTGGAGGAGTTGTTATGAAGGATAGCTTAGTCGTAGCCTATGAGTCTAGGAAAGTGAAGCCATATGAAGTGAATTATGCCCTTGATGACCTAAAACTTATGGCAATTATGTATTATTTACAAGTTTGGATGCATTATCTATTAGGGAAACCATTTGAGCTCAAAAATAATAACTTGGGAAACAAGAACATATTCACCCAACCAAAATTGAATGCTCATTAGAGATGATGGTTAGAGTTTTTATCTGATTATGATTTGATATTAATTATATCAAAGGCAAGGAGAATAGAATAGCTAATGCTCTAAGACATAAGAGGTATATAGCAACCATGAATACTATTAGGAGTACTTTCCAAGATCAAGTAATCAAATTATCATCATGAGATGAATTCTATGATTAAGTTAAGAAAGAATTATCTGAGAATGCTCAAAATCCTAGGTATAAGGGATTCAAGATAGAGAGTGATGGTATTTTAAGGTATAATAGTAGGATGTATGTGCTTGATAGGGATAATCTAAGGAACATGGTGCTAAATGAATTTAATAATACCCTATATTTAGGACATCCAAGAGTAACCAAACTCATGGTTGAGCTCAAACCACTCTATATCGAGAAAGGAATCAAGAGAGATAAAATGTATTTTGTCTCATTTTTTGGAATGTCAATGTGTAAAATTTGAACATGTGCTTCTAGATGGATTACATATACACATAATATACTAGAATGGAAGTGGTAGGTTATTAGAATCAATTTCATCTAAGGGTTGCTATTATCATGGAACTGACATGATCTGATCTTGGTTATAGTTGAAAAACTAACCAAGATAACCTACTTCATACCATGCAACTTGATACATGATGCACCTATGCTTGCAAAGAGATTCATGAAAAAGTGTATCGATTGAATGGTTTTCTAGAGAAGATCATTTTAGACTGATATCTGAAGATGAATTCTAGGTTTTAGTTAAATCTAAATTAAACTATGGGTACATAGTTGAATTTTAGCACTTCTTATCACCCACAAACTGATGGATAGATAAAGTGTTAACTAGGTCTTATAAGATATCATTCATATGTATTTCATGGATCAATAATACAAGTGGGAAGAGTACCTTCCATTGGTTGAGTTTTCTTAAAAAAAAGCATACCAATAAAGATTGAATATGGCTCAATTTGAGACATTATATGGAAGGAGGTGTAGAATACCAATCAATTGGGATAGGTTAGAAGACAGGGTAATCTTTGGACTTGAGATGCTTTTAGAAATGGAATAAAAAGTTAGGACAATCAAGCAGAGGTTAGCCAAGGCAAATGATAGACAAAAAAGTTATGCTGATCTAAAAATAATAACTAGGTAGTTTTCTATAGGTGATAAGGTGTTTCTATGGGTTAAGCCTAAAAAATCTTGATTAAGTTTAGAAAGTCAGTGAAAATTTCATCGAGATATGTGGGACCCTTTGAGGTTTTAGAATTGGTCAATTATGTAGCATATAGGCTTACATTACCACCATCTCTATATCTTTTGCATAATGTCTTCCATGTGTATTATCTTAAATAATATGTTGTTGATCCTTCACATGTGTTGGATTGGAATAATTTGTAGGTTTTGGATCCCGAGGTGGTCCTAGTAGAACCAATTAGAATAATT
This sequence comes from Torreya grandis, assembly GCA_037957365.1. NCBI lineage: Eukaryota > Viridiplantae > Streptophyta > Pinopsida > Cupressales > Taxaceae > Torreya > Torreya grandis. Next base: position 430,097 of record JARHVA010001662.1, on the reverse strand, counting down.
AACACTCACAAACTTAGTTTGTGTAATAGATAAGTGTCATAGTGTAAGGTCCAATAGGACCAATATTCTAAAGATAATGCCACTTGGGAGGACTATGATGAGTTTTAGAGGCTATTTTAAAATTTATTTGCTTGATTTGTTGTTACATATTATATTATTTTATGCTGAATAATATTTTAAATTTAGAACTTGTGTTTGAATTAATGTCATCAAAATGATGACTAGCTTTAGGGGGAAGGATGTCACATCCCAATTCCTCTCTAATTTGAAAAACTTGTTTGATCCATGGATTATTATGGTTTTTAGTTGATTAATTATTGTTTGATGAAGATTTATGTCATATGTTGATTATGGAAGAGTTATATGTTGCTTAATTTACATGAGATAGATGTAATTTTATACTATGTATATTGTGATCATGTTTATTAGTTATACAACAATATTTTATAGATATAATTATATTTTAAGATAACTACCTTCATTTTTGTGATGTGAATTCAAGACAAATCCATCCCTCAGAGTATTGGCGAAGGAGAGCATCATCAGAGAGGATGATATAGATGCAGGTGTTGGGGGATGACAGAGAAAAAAACTAAAAACCCATGCACACACCATAGTAGAATAATATGTTTTATGATTGTTGTTATGAGTTGATAGTTGTATTATGTTTTTTTTTATATTGTGATCTTTTGTTATTCTATAATCATGTTGTTGTTTACGTAATTTCACTAATCTAGTTGTTACTAAATTATTAACTATTAATGTTATAGCTTGGTTGATTTAATGAATTTATTCATGTATAAATGTGACTTACCATTGTTTGATAATAACTTATTAGATATTTGGTACATAGTTGAGTGTTTGTATTAATAGTGCTAGTTTGGGTTATTTATTGTGGTAACAGATGTATTCTATTATTTATATTGATTAGTTTATTTAAGTGACTGATTATGTTATAAAGTTACTATTATAATTATAACAGTTAGCATGATTAAATGTAGTTAATGTTTTGACATAAGATTAGTGCTTAAACACAAAATGAAATACTATGCAAAGTGTTTTAAATAATATCATTATTTAATGATTATGTAGATATCATTATGTTTGTTGATTCTTTGCTAAAGGATATGGTTATTTGTCTAACCTAGGGAGTTAACTTCTAATGAGGTCAGATGCATAGTATTTAAATTCAGTGGATGACTTGGTAACATAGTTTATAGTATTTTAAAGTCATATATGTATTAACCTTGCTATATAGTCATTATGTTAATTAAATTTTTGATAGTTGAAATTTCATGAAATAATATTGATTGTGGACTTGTCATTTAGTCAGTTTATATGAGGCATGGAATTCGATGCTAGATTTGATTAAGTTAAAAAGCATGAATAATATTAATGATATATAATGATTATTTTTAATGGTCATTGAGAAGTTTTGATATGATTAAGGTTTATAAACTCTCATTGACTCCAATTAACAATCATTCTTAGAAAAAATCATGATGTGAGTTTGAATGTTGGGTGCATGAGAAATGGTGGTAGACTGTAGATTAGTGGGGTTCTATTGAGTTATTTTGGAATGCATATTTTTAGTTAGTTTTGTCTGTTCAGAATGGAGGAGAAATTCATGGCAAGGGGATGGAAAAAAATAAAAAAAAGAGGAAGAAGGTTGTGAGGCATGACATATGGGAGTGTATCAAGTAGAAAGAGAAGAAAGGGTATTCAAGCTAAGGAAAGAGGAGATTAATCTTCTTTGGAATTATAATGAACGGTTAGATGTTGGTAATGTACTTTAAATTCTTGTGTGTTATGTTTGATAGATTCATGGAAAAGAATTGAAAAGTGTTTATTGGGTTTCATTTATTTTCAAAATTATAAATAAAATATGAAGGGGCTATATTTAGGGCCCTATAGATGGCTTGACCATTAAGAAAACCCTACATCCAACCCAGGGTAATCTTAGTGGAATGGGTGGAGATGTAATATTTTTTCTGTGGATTAATGGATCTATGGAAGCTCTATCTTAATCCCTTTTTCAATTCATAAATCCTTGTGAATTTATTGATTGATTATTACATTTAAAAGGTTTTTTGGGTAAGGTATTATGACTCAGTTTTGGTTATCAAACTTGTCTAAGGACATAAGATTTAATGCTCAAACTTAGGTAAAATTATATATTAGTTATATGGGATTTGACTATGTTTATACCTAGTTGGGATTTTTGGGTGAAAGACATTATATGTTTGTAAAACATATATATATATATATATATATATATGTGTGTGTGTGTGTGTGTGTGTGTGTAAATTTGGGATTAATGCTAGATAAATTACACACACACACACACACACACACACACACACACACACACACACACACACACACACACACACACACACACACACACACACACACACACACACACACACACACACACACACACACACACACACACACACACACACACACACACACACACACACACACAAATGTCTATGTGAATATCAAGGTTTCAATTAAATTCTATTTAGAATGGTTTTATATGGATTTATGAATATGGGTATGAGATATATCATCAATTTCATTTATAAAATTTTGTAGCTTATAAAATTTAATATAGATAGAATTAGGATTTATTTATGGTCAACTCATAAATATAAGAAGTATTGAACTTGGTAAAGACACCAAAAATAGATAATTATTTGAGTAAACAATATATTATTTTGAATGAGTTATGATTATCAATTGAACTTATTATTTATGGACTATGTATGTGTTAATGCTGAGTTATGTTTAAAGCATTCAAATGTATATTTACTTGTATAAGGAATTTTTAAGTATGAGACAAAGGAATTAGTTGACAATATAGATGAATTGCTTAGTCTCTATACATATCATTTTTGACTGTGTAATAAATAAGAATGAGTTATTGGTTATCAACTGTACCTTTTTGTGGATTATGTAAACTATAGGGCTGAGATATATAGTCATATAATTCTTAATGTTTGACATAAAACAATTGAGTATGAAGTCTTTGATCATTTTATATGATAGTAATGGAAAATTAAAGTGAATTGATTGATTTTTGTATTTATAAATAATGGAATTGGTTAAATCATTTTTGGCTACATTCAATTTGTAAATCACATTAATTATGTACATTTAGTCAAACATGAAATTTAGGAATTATTTGGTATAATTAAGTTTTGGGATAATTTTATTATAACCTAATGTATACCTAGAGTATACGAGATACTCTAAGAGCATAGAAAATAGATGTCTACTTAGAGTATAATGTATACATTATAGAAATTATGATTGGATATAAATTTATGCGAGAGTTTTTTTTAAATTGGTCTATATATATATATATATATATATATATATATATACATACACATGGTATAAAACATATGCTTGTGAGTAGTGTTATAAATATGAAAATTATTATACCATATATATATATATATATATATATATATATATATATATATATATATATATATATATATAATAATGTCCATATTTATAACACAACTGTGATATGCTTATAAACATGGTTAGTATAACAAGGTAAAATGGTTACTTTGTTATATATTTAATGCATAGATAAAAGAATACAATAAGGCATTTGATTGTATATATATATATATATATAAACAATCAAATGCCTTATTTTATTGTTTTATCTAGGCATTTGATTGTGTGTGTGTGTGTGTGTGGTATAATAATTTTTATATTTATAACACAACTGTGATATGCTTATAAACATGGTTAGTATAACAAGGTAAAATGGTTACTTTATTATATATTTAATGCATAGATAAAAGAATAAAATAAGGCATTTGATTGTTTAAATACAAATCTTATTAAATTGTTTTATGACTTAATTTTGCTATATATTTGGAATATAAACAAATAAATAAGCCTGTGTTTTAATGTTTGTTTCATGAATGAAATAACATTAACAGTTACTTTTTGATTTGGGTAACTGGCAATCTATATATAATCTTTACCTGGATGGTATGTTATATCAAGGACTATTTTTTATTTTATTTATTACTCTATAATAAACTAGATGATATTAGATTCATTGCATTACATTTGATGAACTACATATGTTTTTGATAATAATGTACTTATCATATTTTTATCAACTAAAAGGAAATATTTTAAATGTATATATTGGTTTCTAATTTTATATATATTTTAACCAAATATCACATTTATGACACTAAATAAGTAGTGGATGGATTCTATTGGATTAATTAGTGACATCAATGCAAGATAAGGTGTAATCTAATTGAGTGGTGTGTATAGAATTGACTGATCCTAGAGATCATAACTATGTGAAAAAATTGGCCAAGGTAATGTTTATAATTAAATCTTGTCATTTCATATGTTGATATAGTTTTCATGTTTGTGTGATATCATGTTAGAATGGATTTATTTATGGTACACATCATGTATTAGATATTTATAGCACATGGGTTTTAATTTATCACTCTGAATTCCTACACCATCATTATATACCCATCCATTAAGAGAGGACAATTTCATTGTTAGGAGATAGTGTGGGGCATCTATGGTCTATGGTTGTTGTGTAAAAACACTAAAATGATGTTTTCCCTCCATATAGGAGTTCGACACTATTTACTACACTTGAGATTATAGATTAAAACTTGAGTCATAGAGACTCATGCTCTATGGAAATTTGTATCATGTATTTGAAATATTATTTATCATTTAAAACTATAACATTTATTCATTTTACTTCTACAACAGTGGCTCAAATGTTATATCAGTCGTGACTGAAATTTTACTATTACCTTAATGATTTAGATATAGTATTTATTGTTTATTCAACATTGTACATGATTTTTTATATCTTTTCATGGTGATCATTAGCTAAGTGGATTAGTTATAAACCTTATGGTTAACTAAATTAATTTTGTTAGTTAAACATCACTAATTATATTTCTCATGGTGAAATTTGTAAGATGAAAATGTGTAATTAATTAAAATAAAAATTACTATATTCCAATAAAACTTAGTGGGGTTGTTACAAAGAGTCATCTTCTTTGAGTGCCTATGCACTTACCACCTAGATGTTGTCATGTTTTATATTATTTACTCCATCCTATGTGTTTTTATTTCATGTAGTCACATTTATTTTAAACATTTAAACACCAAGCTTCCTACCTTAGTAAGAATGTCAGATGATGAAAATTGGTAGACTCAAACTAAATCAAAACCCTATGTTACACTTTTAATTTCATCATGCTCTAATATTTTTTTGAAAATAATCCCTTTTGAAATTATGAGAATGTGACATGTGTCATGAACAAAGGGGTTAGTTGTAGGGTTTGTGCCATGAAGCTATCCAACCATGATAATTGACACCCTATGACTGGCTCACAAACTCATGAAGATACACATCCTTATAAAAAATACTTTGTTTAATGTATCAAAAATACCAAATCAATATGATGATGCCACATGGAGAAATAAAAATGAGTCATAAATCTATAGAATGCAATACTTTTCTAGGGTTATCATAAAGATGTAAAAACATAAAGTAGTGAATTTTTTTGATGTGGAGTGTTATGAATGACTCACAAACCCACAAGGATGTCATGTTTTATTAAATTTTTATGAGGATGTGATAACGAGAATAATAAAATTATCTAAAATTATCTTCTTTGTAATTAATCTCAGACCTAAATAGTCAAACTTTGTTTAAATTATTGAGACATGAGAATGTGAATGAATGACACTTATCATGAATTGAAAGGATCGATCCTTTATGATAATAGAAATTAAATATGAATGTAAATTTATAAGGGTTGATATGATGTGACCAAGTGAAAACTTTACATGTGGATCCTATTATACTTGGTCATGGCACATAAAATGTCAAAGCTACAAGGGGACTCAAATCACTGTGAAGTGAAAATTGGACATGTGGATTCCATTACACTTAGACATTTAAAATAGTCCATGAAGAAACATGAATGACCATAAATATATATAAATGTGAATCATGACATGGAAAAAACATCACAAGTGTGAAAGATACCTACATAAGAGGAATTTAATGAAAAAGCAACATGTGGCATGAACCAGTGCCAAATAAGACATACTCATTATGATTTTCATATGAATGTATGTGACGATGTCTGATTCTATACATATAACTACAACACTAAAATTAAATAAATCAAATATTAGTTTTAAATAGATTTTTATTAAGTCAAAGTATGTTCTATAAGGTCATTTTGTCTTCCAAATCAAAAAATGTCGAAAGGCTTAGTATGTTCAAAATAAATCACTACACCCAAAAATACTTCAACCAAATTAGAATTCAAACATAAATAACCATTTAATAAATAATTTGAGTCTTAATTTAAAAATTAAATGACTTAATATTTATCTTAAAAACATATAATTATTCAAATAAATCCATAAAAAATATTGGGGATCTCTATTCCAAAGGAATGGGGGCATGTAGGTAAAAAAAATGGAAGCTTCTACAAGAAAACACTACATAGTGTTTATAACCTATAATATTTGTTTAAAATAAAAAATACATAAATAAATATTTAGGACTCCCATAGTCTTACCAAAACCAAGGTTTAAGTATTTAACCTACCACATGGCATACTAAGTTGCTTACACTTTATCAAAATAAACCATAGTTGTGTTAAATGATTAATTATTTTACCATTTAAGATTAAATGTTTTAGTCAAGGATTAGCCTCATAAACATATTATTTTTAAAGGTTTTTTATCATTATTTTTTGGAAATGAATGGTTTAGGGAGAAGGATATGGCATTTTTATTCTACTATCCAAAAATTTATAGCCATAAAAGAGATACATTTGGCTCCATTATAGGCCTTGCTCCTTTTCCAACTAGATGTCCATAGCCCCAATGGAAATTGCCTAAATCATATTCTTAAGATATATATATTTTTATTTTTATGTAAGGATTTTATTTTTCCCTTGATTATAATTAAATCATATATTCTTCAAAAAATTTGGAACTAATATATCTAGGTTAAGGGTATCTCATTAAGATTCTATTTTTTAACCTTTCCCTTTGTCATACATTTTCTCTCTCAAGAATATTTTTTATGATTTAAGTTTCATGGAATATATTTTTATTACAATAAATTATTATTTAATTCATATGATAGTTTTTTAACTATACACACTATATTTAAATTATATAACACCTATCTTGTATACTATGCATGTACTTCTCATCACTATACCCTTTAGTCCTAAGACATTCATACTACTAAAAGGCTAACATCCACTATTGTTTATGCCTATTGATTATTTCTAGGTAAAACCATATTAAATTAAGATGATGAAGCCTTATATGGTTTTAAAAATTCTATAAACCTACTTATTATCATCCTTTGCAATTTTTGGACATGTCCCTATTTTATAGCTTCCTAAACACTTGCATCCCATATAGATGCCTACATCGATGCTAGTGTCTTGTGCCAATATAAGTGTCCAATGCCTTAAAGTTATCAATTTTTAAAATGAAATGTATCAATATGGTTGACTTAAGTGCTTTAATGTAAGATATTTATAAAAGAGTTTGGTATATATAGAAGATCAACCCTTATTCATTCTAAACCTAACACAAACCTAATAACTCATAATGCAACTTATTAAAAGAGCTCAATAAAAAATTTAAGTGATAAAATATTTAATATTATTTATTATTTAAATATAAATCATAGGGATAGCTCACATATAGTCTGAAGTACTAAAAGATCACTCCATGAGCCATATCTACCAAGTTACAAGCTAGGTCACTCAATGTACTTTATTATCACACATTACATCTCGATACACACACAAGCCAACATATAGGGGAGAAATACATAAGTCTAAGGTCCTACTCAGAGTATTGGTTATGTATATAGCACCCATTAATAAATGGGTCATTGGGGTAGCTTGACACTATGTGCCCACTAACCCATTCTTACCACAAGTCACTCTAAGGGTGAAAAACTAGGGTTCAATCATTTGAAAAAGAGTGATAGCCTATGTGTGAGATATGAACACACTCTAGAGTAAATTAAATAAAAATCATAGAAGTATCTATGTGGTTTCACTTAGATCTAGTCAATATTTTATGATGTACACTTTTGTCCAAGTTAGATAGTAACATAGATGCAACCATCTAGATCCAATGCAAGTGTCCAAGGCCATAACACATAATTTTACAAAATTTGATGATTGATATAGAATCCATATCCAATATACTTCTAACCTATTCCATATTATATCTACATGCACATAGTAACTGATCTAAGTACTCTTATTTATAATTTATTAAAATATCAATTAATAGTTGTACTTTCTTTTTTATCATATCTCAACATTTAAATTTAGAACATTGTTTATCTGTATTTGTAAATTAATTAACCTGCTATAAGCATGTTTATCACCCTTGTGATTAATAATTTTTATATTATTAATCTTATACTATATTGACCAATCTCAATTTAGGGTTAAACATTTGGTGAAACCAACCTTTGGTCCCTAAAACCCTAGATATTAATCTAAGGTTTGTTGATACTTATTTTTTTATTTTTGATTTATAATTTAACAAGATTTCATAATTTAAAATTTATACTTCATTTTATAAAAAGTATATGTAATATGGATGCATCTATAGCCCATTTTGGGCTCTAATTTATGATTATAGCTATGGTTTGCTATTATAATTTCTTAATCAGACATATCATTCAATAAAATAGGAAAACCCATCAATATAATGAGAGGGATTTAAAGAAACGAACCCCTTTAATACATCTTTATACTTATTTTTATAAAATAATAGATCAAGTGCCTTATAAACCTAAAATTATGGGAAGTGGCCTTATTTATATAACATTGGTTACCTTTGTATATATTATGAAATATCTAACACACAATGTAAATGTTATTACCTTTTGTTATAAATATGTTTCCTTAAACAATGTCATTCATCAAGACTTACCTTTGTCAATGAAAATTCATCTTCCCAACCAAGAAAAACCAAATGAGCATATGAAATAAATATCAAAGACACATAATGATGTTGTCATCACACTAAATTTCACACATTAGGAGGTTTTCAATCCTCTTAAGTGATATCATGGAGACACCTCTAAGTTATGGGTGGCCTAATTAATGAGATGAATCTCTAGATAGGGATATCTCCCTTGATTATTCACCTTGAAACTACAACTAAGATTATTACTTGCTAGGAAAAAATATTGATAGATAAAGTAAATAAAAAAAGGAGGTGATGCACCAAATTAATACCCCCACTTGCCTATACTACACTAATAATGTGAACAAAGGATGAAACCTATCACACTATCAATATGAGACTCTAAGCATCAATATTTCAGTATGAAGGTGTAAATCAAGATAATAACTAAGAGGGGATGATCAAGAGGTCTCATAAGAGACAATAATAAATAAATATCCACACTTAGTTAATTTAAGACCATCTAACACAGTCAATATGACCTACTAAGATGACTACAACTTACAAATAGGTAAGGCGATAAGACAAATGAAAGAGATATATGACACTACTACTAAAATTCATCAATCAACCTTGAAATTCACACTATTTTTAGAATTAATAAGGCTAAAAACTAATGTGTATTAATATAAAATGAAATTAAAATTGTTTACATGAGTAGGGATTCACCATACTCAGGTTGTGGATCCTTCACAATGCCAAACAAGGTAGTACATATAAGAGAAGAAGAAGAGAGGGAGAGAAAAGAGGTATCAAGAATCAATTATGGATTCCAAGAAATTAGAGAAATAATTATAAATAATAAAACCTACCAAAGGATATTCCAATTGCATCACTTTCACAAGTGTTACTTGGTATGATGATAGCCTTCTCAAAGGTAGCATATGAGATTCTTTATTACCTTGATGAGTCATCATTAATCTCTTAAAAATGCCACTTATTATTAATTATGAAGTGACAAGTCATATTTTTGCATTATAAATATTTATACTTGATTTGGACACTTTTAACCATCATCTCTCCATCTCTATTCTACAATCTCATTCATAACTTTCACACTTGATCTCTTTAAGACCAATTTTTGTAGCCCTATTTTGACACAAAGCTACTTGGTTTGAATGATATATAGAGATTATAGGAAATATAAATACATATTTTTTCACCCTTTATCATATTTTATCTTTTCCAAATATCGCAACTCAACTCCCAATGCAAACCTACTAACTCAACACCCTTCTTCATAATTAGGCCTCTTTAGGTTGAAAACAAACACAATACTAAAGACTATACCATAACATAATGTAATACTATAAAACCACCAAAATATTTTGGGTCACATAAAATGATGTTAGATTAAAAATTTTCATGCAATTATAAGGGTGAAAATTAAAGTTATGCAAAATGCAATATTTTATCCCTAGGTTGGTCTTGACACATGCCTGTGTAGGCCGAGAGTGAACAAAAAAGAATAGGAAGAGTTTAAAAAAAATTAAAATATTTATGAGACCTATGTGAGGTCTGATAAAACTCCCCTAAACTCTTCCAATAGTCATTTTCCCTTGAACTATCTTCATACTTCTCCAACATGCCAAGATTCATAATTTTATATGCATTTTAGGACTGTCAAGTAGACAATGGGTTTCATTCATTTTTTATCTCTATTAACATATTAAAACTATTAAAATATATATCATTACTCCCATATAAATTTCCTATCCATACAAACCTTATTAAAAATATAAATATTGCATGCTATCTTTAGTTCATGAAAGTAGACTTATAGTTCTCTAGCAGGCCTATTGGTAGGTGCTCAAGACATGATTTTAGAGAAAAATATCATTATGGTATTCATCATTGATTTTAAATTATTAATTATTAATTCATATCATATCTTATTATGTGAATATGATCTTCACTTGCATTCAAAGATTCATCATGCTTATGAACTAAATCTCTCTGCTTGAAGAGCTTAGGGAGGGATTTTTAGGCTCTTTTAGGTCTCATGGCTCTCTTGATGCACTTATCGATTTATGAAACTTTTGAAAAAATATTAAGACACTTTTATATATTTTTGTATACACTCCATATTTCATCCACATAATTTATATCATGTAATCTAGTTTACAATACATTTTAATCTTCTTTGCCATAGGTATACACAGTCCATTGAATGCCTTATTCCTCACATGAATTCACTGTATTGATCTATTTGTGACTTTATATAGGAGTTAAATATTTCTATCATCCTAAGAAGACTAAGATTAAGTATTTGAATAAGTTTTCATGGATGTCTCTATGCTCATTTTCAGTCCTTCAACACCAACTACCTACACAAGTGTTTTAATCTCTGTCTCACTAATTGCCCATGTAAAAATGAATACCCTTTTAATCCATCCAAATGGTTCATGAATACCTTGGATAAAATATTTTGATTCCTCATTAAAGATGAACAAACTATCTATTATCATTAGAAACCAATATTTGATTGGTTTCTTTTAGATTTTAACTACATATGTACAAAAAAACTCCATCTATGCTCTAAAGTCCTCTATACTTATTTGTCCACCCTTTATGTTTTATATATACCAATTTAATATATTTATATGAGTGAGATATTAATGGAGGATTATTAAATACAATTCTAGGTAATAAACATTCAAATCCACCAAAACCATGCCTTTAGCCATCCTATATAGGTTTGTAACCTATCATATATGGAGATTTTTTCCTTCCCTTGATTTCACATGCCAAAATAAATATGGGAAATGATGTTTTAAGACTATTTTAATTCTTAAATACCTCACACAATCCTTTATTTTCATCAACAAGCTCCAAAATGCTTTGAAATTTCTTGAAACTAAGCTATTAAGGTTTTTAAAGGATTTTGGACTGCTTATTTTTTAGTGATCATCTATAGAGTTTTACCTTTAATATAAAATCTAATTACATTATTTGGAAGGTCATAGGGGTGGTCTCCTTCCCCTAATCACATTTTCCTTGTTTTCTCACTTTTCCATGAAACAAGCTTATGAATTTAGCCTTTCTTGGTTTGCTAATGACTTGATGGATTTTCTTCAGTAAGACTTGACCTATTTTGACATATAACACATTATTGGGAATGTATATGACATTTAGGGTATATATGATGTTGTGAATAATATTCACCACCTGGTGCCATGATCTTCTTGGCTAAAAATGCTTTGTCTATGCACGAAATCCTACAAAACTCATTTAAACAACTTCTTCATGGGATGGAAGTTGATCACTTTAACTAGGTACCCTATGAGAGATGTTAAAAAAGTTATCTCTAACATGAATAGAGATAATTTAACATAAAAAAATCTTTCTACCTCTTTTTTCTTGCCAACACTTTACATTAAGCTATATTTAGAGTTAAACCAAATAACAAAAGGGAGTTACAAATTTGATATTAATTAAAAAAAGATATTTTGACACATTTGGTAGAGTGTACATAAACTATAACATACCATAGTATTCCTCACAATTCAAGTGTCCTAAGAAGTCTTATTTTAACCCTACTCATGTCATTAGATCATCACATTTGATATCCTTCTATGAAGTCATTTCTAGGTTGTAATAATCAAAATATCGACAACAAGATAACCTCCAATTTCCCAAAGTTACCTTAACTTATGCAAAAGACTTGAAAACCATGTTGATACATTAACAAATCCTACTTTGAAGGTCTTTATCTGGTATGAAATTCCATATACTTTGAAAATATCACATCATTATTGTCTTCATAGTGAATTCATCATGACTTGGCTTCTTGAGATTTACATTAAATTTTACAAAATTACCTTAAACTATGCTAAAACACTCATGAGGTATCAAGCCATGAATAACTGGTTGATCAGTTGAGGACCATGACTTCATAGTTTGACTATAGCACCTTAGAATACCTTAATCACTACTAGGAAAAATACTACATCCTTACCATGACAAGACAAACTATAGACAAGACACAAACCTTCAAGGGCTATCAACAAAGTCAAACAAGGATTGTATAGCAAGTTTTAAATGCACTTATGATAGCCAATTTTGTCTAACATATTTGGTGGAATCTTAGTATTTAATGCTTGATATGCATCTAGACTAGTAGACTCTTGCATCTATTAGGCTATAGAGTCACCTATCTCTTAATTACAAACATGGATTATAACCTGAATTCTAACTAAAAATTCTTGAGAAGGGTGAAACAACTGACTACCCTCAACACACATAATAAACAAGAAACAAACACATTAAAAAGACAACAAAAATAAACAAGACACTCACTTTGCTAAGAAGAACTTAGGGAAAATAAAACACAAAAACTACTATACATGGCTAACCTTGAAGTTTTGATCCTCCTCGATCAAAAGGAAAAATCCTTATATCTTCTTCATATCATAAACATGGGTATTGGACAAAATATTGTTTAAACCTTATTCTTTATTTATCATCTCTTTTATCGACCACTATTATCTTTGGATTGATATCAAGTTGATCAATAATAATAAACATGTTTGCAATAAAGACAAATTTATCTTGGAGTTCAAAACTTAGTTCATATTTCTCTTTATAAATAAGAGAGATCTCCAATGTGATGACACTTTGATTCATAGGGGCATAAATAACCTTAAATTATAGAGGATTCTTAAATTGGTGTGATTAATCTTATATGACCTCTTGAGTAATTTCATCTTGATATATTGGTTTGATCTCAAGGCTTGAGCATAACTCCTCCAACTTATCCCAAAAGGAGTACTCTTCTTGTTCATTTGAAAATTATTGAGAACCATCAAATTATACCTATAATTCTATATCTTTTTCATCATGACCTCTTTGAGGTATATTCTAATCAACCTCATCTTTGATATTCTCTTCTATCTTATAAATTAATTCACAAATGCCTTCAATTGGAGATGTAGGCTTGTGAAAAGTTTCAATCTCTTGAAATCTCTCAAGGTGTTGCTGCCATATGTCTTCTTGAACTTGTTCTTCCCCACTTTGAGCTTCTTAGGATTCAATATTAGAGAGGATATCATATTTTTCAACCTTTTCAAGCTGACCAAGAAGTTGATAACCATATTTGAGAACCATAAACAAGTCCTCATTAAGTGAGGTAATCTTTTGAGATGGTATGTAAAGAAAGTCACCTTTCTCAGACTTAACCAAGTTATATTATCCTTATAAGGGAATATAACCTACTCTCATGACCTCAAATAGGTCTTGAATCTGTACTTCAAACATTTATGGTTCATTTGAATCTTATTTAGACTCCATGGAGGTTTGTATAGTGGTTCTCTCATCAAGAATAGAGGAGAAATTAAAGTCTATACCTTCTTGACTACCTTATTGAACATCACAATAGTCTTGAGCCTTTTCAGATAGGTCACCAAGATATCATTCCCTCATTATTTCATTACTTCAACCTTGTCTACCTTATTTTCCTCTTCTTCAATTAAGTATGGGAGGTCATAGGTCATGAACAAAAATTAAGTTCATCATGTGATTCTATCTTCCCTTAATGGAGAGGGATGCCAATGATGATCTCTTCATCACAATAATTTGAGGAGTCTTCTTCTTTAGTTGCAAACCTTTATAGAATGAGTTAATATTTATGGGTTTATCATGCTCATAAGTAAGCTTTGGGATTTTGAGATCAATGAATTTATCATTCTTTTCCTTTTATTTTCCAATCAATCTCTCAACTCTTGATGTGCTTTGGTCTTCAACCTTATCAACAAGAACTTCCTTATTATTTTGGATACCTTATTGGATTGACCTCCATGATGGGAAGGTTTTAGGTTATTTATGAGGGATGGATGAGTCTTGTATAGTCAAAGGTTCCTCTTTAGCCTCAATTTCCCAATCTAATCATTTTCCATCTTGCTTATCCCATGACTCTACCATTTGATTCTAACTTAGAATTTTGAACTTAAGATATTTATCTTGATTTTTATTTTCAACTTGAGGGATGGATGCAGGGATTAAGAAGGTTAAAAACCCTCTTGCCTAGAACTCTAACACCTTTTCTTTATTTTGATGTTGGATGGTCACAAGAGAAGGTTTTTGAGAAAGAGCTTTCATAAACATAAGCTTTTATTGATGACTTATTTCAAGTTGAATAAGGTTAGGAGAAAAATAAAATTGATTTTGAGTAGGATAAAGCTCATGAGGTTGGTTATATCGAATATTTTTCCTTTCCTGGACTACTAACCCATTCTCCAAACACTAAATAAATCTTCCTATCCTTAACATGTCATTGGTTGGTGGTTGTTGACTCTCTCTCTCTCTCTCTCTCTCTCTCTCTCTCTCTCTCTCTCTCTCTCTCTCTCTCTCTCTCTCTCTCTCTCTCTCTCTCTCTCTCTCTCTCTCTAAAGTTACAAACTCACTCTTATCCATTTATAAAAATTAACTCATACTCAGAATGAGGTGGATAGGAGGAATTGGGTTAAGATCCTCTTCTATTTAAATATCTTTCAATAACCTATGATATTTTAATAAGATATTTTTGAGTCTTGATAAGAATTGACTGGAAGTGGGACTAGGCTAAATATGGCCAGGATTGTTTTGGCAAGGATGACTATACAGATTAATATGCTTCTAAGAAGGCTAAGTTGGGATGGGAGTGGGAATGTAAGACTGATGAAAAACTTTATAATGTTGGCATGAAGGTTGAAAAGCTTGGTAATAATACTAAGGTATGGAGGAAGAATAATAATCTTGATAATAAGGTTATTCTTATTGATAAATAGAGCCATATCGGGGGTAAATAGAGTCATTTTAGGATTGATATGGCTCAATATAGGGATGATAAGGACCATTGTGTTGTTGATAAGGATTATTGTGCTATTGATAAATATGTGTAAAATAGATAATCCCTCCATATGCATCCATCACCCTTCATGAGGCTAAAAAAATAAGATAAAATATTAACTATTATTTGAAAAATAAGTACCTAGGTTACTTAAACTAGTTGATAGGAGCTTAAATTCACCATTGATGCTTGTGTTTATGCCTCTAAATGATAATGCATTTAAGATCAACATCAATAACTATTCAATATATTAAATCCTTGGTCCTACTAGGCATGCTATAACTGTTGTCACACTAAATTGCATCCTTGACTAGGTTGTTCAAGCCTCCTCACTTAGGTGATAGCATAGAGACACTTCTAGGTTGTGGGTGGCCTAATCAATGAGTTGAATCTCTAGATATGGATATCTCCCTTGATTATTCACCTTGAAACTACAACTAAGACTATTACTTGATAATAAAAGGGATGGAGAAATAAATTAAACAAAACAAGGATGTGATGCACCAAATTAATTCCCCCTACTTGCCTATACTATACTAATAATGTGAACAAAGATTGAAAACTATCAAACTAACTAAATATGAGACTCTCGTTCCCGCTTCCAATGAATTTGAAATTTGCCAAAGCAATTCCGGTGATAGGTGAGGATGGGATCATCGCTACAGGTGTGGATGGGATCGCCGCTACAGGTGAGGCCATCTCTTCTGCGGGAAATGGAGATACTTCGGCTCTGCATCCGACCCTCACTTCTGGTTCAGGGTATGAACCCGGGGGGAGATCCTTTGAGATGTGGCGGCCTTTAAAGCAAATTTACATATTGCACTTCCTCATACAACTATTGGGAAAAGATGCATCACACCTGTAAGTGCTTCAAAACCAAAGCGGGTTTCTCTAGACCCTGAATTAGTAGAAAGTATTGGCCAAAAGGTAGAACAGTTGTCCTCTTGTGCTGCCATTCTGTGTTTTCGTTGTTTCTGGCCTTCCTATGTAGATCTAGAGGATTGGATTAAAAAGAACTGGTCGCATATCACAGAAGCTCAGATTCATCTCTGTGCCAGGGGTTTTTTTATAATAGTTTTTAAAAACCTTGAGGATAGAAAAGATTTATTGTGTCACAATAAATTTTCTTGGCAGGGCAGATTTCCTCTTATGGCCAAACCTTGGCATAAAGATTTTAATCCTCTTTTGGAATCCTTTAATAAGATCCCAATATGGGTGCGACTCCCTTATCTTCCATTACACCTTTGGAATGAGGTAGTTTTTAGAACCATAGGAAATGTTTTAGGGGATTTTTTATATGAGGAAGATTATCCACTAACTCATTTGACCTATGCATGATTTTTGGTAGATCTTGATGTCTCTAAGGGCCTTCCTGAGGTGATCTATCTTGAATCCCCTTGGGGTAACTAGACACAAATTCTGGATTATGAGGGGATCCCTTTTCAGTGCAGGAAATGCAACCGAACGGGACATATAGCTGATAGCTGTGGTGTTGGGAAATCTCATCCCAGACGTTCTCCTTCTTGGTGGACTAAGGAATCCTCAGTTCACAAAGTTAACAAACAACCTTTGGAATCTTCTTCTGAATCCGAGACTGAGAATGAGGAAAGTTTGCAATCCGAACCGGAAGATGAAGAAGATTCATTGGTGAATCATTCTAAAGAAGCAGTGGCTGTGGGTAGTGAATCTGTTGAGCCAGAGGAGGAGGTGGTGGTATCTTCCCCTATTTTGGAGTATCTCTCTAAGATCTAGGTAATGTTTAACTCTCACAAGGATTTTATGCCTCCTGGGATCCAAAGATCCATGTCCTTTGAGGTATGGGATGCTGAGGTAGCTAAGGTGGAGGACGGTTGGACAGCTGTAAGAAGAAAGAAGTCAAAGCTTTTGGTTCCTCCGCTTGATATGAATCTTTGGTCAAGTAAAAAAAATAACCCAAACTTAAAAGATACATCTAAAGCCCCTTTTCACTGACTGGTTTTCCCCGGGGGCTGTTTTCTGGCCGGGTTTTCTGGTTTTTGGTTTTAGCTTGCTGTTTCTACCGGTCATCTTTCAGATCAGTGTTTTGACTGCCAGGTTTTATGGTTTTATTTTTGTAAGTTAGTTCTGTTGTAAACTTGGTAGTGTTTGTGTTTCCAGAACTTTGTTTTCTGGGTTATGACTGGATGTTTTTCTGGTGGGTCCAGGTCTATTTAAAACCTATTTTTGCTACTTCCTAGTAGTGGTTTTTAGGCTTTGCCTGTGGTCTTAGACATTCTCTCTTTCGCTCTTTGTAATAGGGTTTCGGGGCCCCTTCAAAACCTGCTTTTACCCTTAATCTAAAACTAAATATGAGACTCTAAGAATCAATATTTTAGTATGAAGGTGAAAATAAGGATAATAAATAAGAGGGGATGGTCAAGAGGTCTCATAGGAGACACTAATGAAGAAATCTCCACACTTAGTCAATGCAAGATCATATAACACACTCATTATGACTTGTTAAGATGACTACAACCTAAAAATAGGTAAGGAAATATGAAAAATGAAATAGGGATATGATATTATTGTATCTTAGGAGTTCTAAGATCACACTAATGTTGATTAGTGTTTTGTTAATGAAGATAACAAAAATCCATGCACAAAAATATACTAGAACTAAACACTCTTGCCTAAGACCTAGGGGGAGTATAACATAATGAATAAGATAAAAAAATAGAGATAAAAATAACATAATTATTTTACCTCCTTTGTCAAATTTAATGACCACTTTTTGGCATAAGTATGTTTGTGCTTAGTTTATGATATTAGAGACTCTTGTTAATGCTTCTCCATGGTGGTAACACTTCTCCAATGGTCACTTGTGGCTTTACTTTTCTATTGGCTTGGTTTAGTGTTAATCTTGGCATACAATGGGCATCATAACACTAATTTCAATGGATTATTGAAGGCATTCCTATAGAGTATCCTTACGCATAATTTTTTTTTGGAATATGGTGTGGGAACTTGTATTTATATCTCAAAGAACTAACTCTAACCCTAGGGAGGTTAGGTTAAATTATAACTTTGGTTGAGTCTAAAATAACCTAGGTTGAGTCACATTAACTTTGGTTTGGGTCAAAACACTCATGAAGTCTTCACACCTCAGTTTTAAAGATTTATGAGCCATGTAAACTCACTTTAGATATTTTTTATATTGTTACTCACCTTTTCAAAATATTTAGGAATTAATAAATCACTTTATTAGCTCATTTGACCTTTGACTTCATATTTGGCTATTTAAAAAAAAATGAAATTCACTAACTCAACTTGGAATTTTTAATCAGGAAAGTTAATTAATATTTATAATGTAATTAATCTTGATTAGTGATTTTTAAATTTTGACAATTGTTTTAAATATTTTGAATTAATAGCTCGATAGGCCAAGAATGCCAAATTACTAGGTCATAATTTGACTAGGGTTGAAACTGAACTAGGTTATCGGTGCACATAAGGTAATACCTTAAATAATAAAGTCTCATCACATTTATAAGCAAGAAAATCCCTTATGTAAACAAATTTTGGGCATTTAAATGAATTCTAGGCTTAGATTGCATCATTTACTAGAAAATGAACTAAATCCTAGTTTATGCATGAAAGTGGCTAAAAATGAGTGTCTATAGTTTACCCTTGTTTGAGAAGGCATTATGAAACACATACAATGTAAAATATTTTCAAAGAATGAAAAATTCATTAAAATGAGCAGTTCATACCCCAAAGGGTGGTCAATTAGCCGTTGATGCCCCCTCAAGGGAGAAAATAACAAAATAGAGTCATCAAATGTTCCCTTGAAATAAAGAAAATGACATGATATAGTGGAAATAGGGGTGGAATTATTGAATTGAATAAAGGTAGTTATAAAAATAATGGTTGCAGAGTCATTTATTTTCTCAAAGGTAGTTATAAGCAGTAACGAATGGTGGGACACTGATATGCCCAAAGGTGGTTATAATCAGTGGCACCAATATTTACGCATGTAGGGTGGTAGGATGGATACTAATTTTCCTAAAGGTGGTTATAATCAATGACATAAAAATTTTCCCTAATAGGGTAGCTAGAGTAGGAAAAATAATGATTTGCCCAAATGTAATTATAATCATTAGCATGAGACATGAAAATAATGATTTACCCATAGGTGATTATAATCATAAAATTGGTCAAAAAAGAATGATTTGCCCAAAGGTGGTTATAATAATTTATCAATCAAAAAAGAATTTATTGTACCTAGGTAAATTGGCAAGGGTAACTTATCTAAAAAATATATAAAATATATTTAAGATGAGCTGACAAAGAATAACAACATGTTTCTAGCCTAAATATGAGTTTGAAGATGCACATTTGAACAAACATGGGGTATAAATATAAAAATAATGTTATTAAACAAGTTTCATAAGAGGCCCAAAAAGGTAGTCTAGTCATAATATGGTCAAATATAAGGCATGCAGGATCAAATGATATATAAAATAGGCCACAAATGTGAAAAATACATTTCCTATAGTGCACATAATGAACTATAGGCCTTGTGGGGGTAAAAATTTAAATTTTTGGATATATGCTCACCCATAAGGTGAAAAATAATTCATTTTCACCCTTGATATTTGAATTTTTGAATCTCTAGTTTTCTACACAATGAGTTGAGGTAAATGGCCCATGGAAGAGCTAGACGTCATGTTTTGAATTATGTGAGAGATCATATATAGCCACCACACAATGGACCATCGATGAGTAGATCCAAATTTATCATTAATGCTTAATTTCTCACATATATTACTATTTGTAGGTGAACAAATGGGAAAGTCACCATTCATGTTTTAGTCCAAATGACAGTTTCACCAAGAAAAATGATGATTTCAAATGAAATCACTATTCTTAGAAAAGGTAAAACTACCAAAATTAGGTGGAAATCAATAAAATGGTTATTTCACCCATTTTTACATGAAGCTATAATTTTTGTGAAAATGAAAATGGTGATATCACCTTAAAATGTGCAAAATTGACAAAATGATGACTTCATCATTCTTTAAAATGGTGAATTCACCCTAAAAGCTAAAAATAACTAGGTTAGAGACTTGACAAGGGTCTAACCTCTTAGAGAGGGTCAATTAGGATTAGTAGTATAACCTTAATCTCAGGTAGCAACATAAAGTTCAAGCAATGACAAATTATTTGTTATTAAAAGAGTGACTAACTATGTTAATATGTTAGAGTGATCTTCTCACTATTTATGGACCCCTTAGATCTAGATAGAGGGGATGGTCAAGTTCTTTCAAGCTCTTGGTCTTCACAATATGGCACATAAAATAATTATCTATGTAGACATGGCATACTTGAGCGTGTTAGTTGAGAATCAACATAGTGAGACTTTTGCCTTCCATATGCCTATTAGAGAGGTGATTATGACTCTTGAGCATAAATGACATATCCTCAAGTTTTCAATGTATAGATAGAGGCTATTATAGACACTTCTAACTTGAAAACAAGTTATTCTCAATGATTTGGTTAGTTATTAGGGCATCCCCATGTTTTAAGAGAAGGTTGATATAGACCTGATTGATACATATATAGACATCCAACCTGATGATCTACATGTAGGATATCTATCACTACCAAATCTTATCGATAGGGAGGTCATTATTCTTATGGACATTGCTAGTGACATATTGATGCTTGAAAAAATTGGTTGGTACTTCCACATGGGCCTTGGAGGAATAATACAAAGCATGTTGGATGAGTCTATATGTTTTACTTGGGGGATAGCTATCCTGGCTCAAATTTACTGAGATCTCCAAATGATAGTGTATTATAGTGGATTTAGTATTGGAGACTCCACTCTTGTAATGGTTTGGGGCTAAGAGTACATTCCTATCAAGTGACTAGTAGGGTAGAGATTGGTGTAAGACCCTAAGGAACCATTAGCATACTACTAGGCACATATAAGAGCATGAAAATATGGGCATAAGGGGAGATATATTTCTATCATCGTATGTTTGATGATCTTACCCCATAATTTTTCATTTAGAGGCCATAAATCACTTATCAATTATAGTGGTTTAGATATGGATGGTATATGGCTTACATGATTACCAAATGTTTTCTTATTGGTAGATAGTCCCACATTATTGAGAAGTACCACTCTAATTAGGTACTCTGATAGTTTGGTTTAACACAAGATGTACATTAGGGGACTAGTACTATGCCCTTAACCTTTGGCATATATTGGGATATGTGTGGCCGACTTGTAGCTTACATACCTCTTTTACATTCTTGTTACATTTCTCTATGTTCTTAGTTAGGTCAACTTATGGAATAACCATGTCTAAGTAGACTATATATAAGAGGTAGTGGTTAGTCTTTAATCATCATGTTAAGTATTATGATCTTAGTGCATTATTATGGAGGTTTCCCCCTTAAAGTGGCTTTGTTATATTATCTAGTATTTTGCTCTGCTATCAATTATTGCTATGTAATCTCTCATATTTACTTATCCTATGTGATATAAAATCACTCTATGTGAACATCTAAGTAATTCCATTACAAGTGGTATCAAATCTTTGATTTGGGTAAGTTTCTTACGACATTATTTTTTTAGATCTAGTGAGGCATGACTTCTGTAAGGGTAAGGAGAAAAAAAACATAACTTACAATCCTAGAAGAATTAATTTTTTATATCAGCATAGTATTATTTGAAACACTTTTTTGAGAAAAATAGTAATTAAAAAAAAAGTTTGGAATTTTTTTTGCTTTGCATAATTGAAATCATTGGATTCATCTCAACGAGATGATCAAAATGGTATATTCCATCAGTACAATTTTTTGTGCCAAATTTTTTTACCCTAGTACGCAAAGGTATTCATTAGATCAATCTTAGTGAGGTGATTACAATGGTACCATCTCCTTATACACTTTTTTTGAGGAAAAAACCCTCCTAGGGTTTGTATATGGCTGGTCCTTTTACACAGGGATGAAAAAGGGGGAAAAAACTCCTAAGACTCTTTCTACTGGTGACATGAAATATAGAGCTTTAGATCTATTGATTTCTCAATGTCAAGTTGATATAAAGGGCCTGGTATGACATGATTACTTTGTTGTAGTTCAAACTAATGTTTTAGGGATGCACGATGAGATTAATGGGGTTCAAAATCAATTGAATTAGATCAATACTTCATTGGTTGCTCTTCATCTTAGTTGCAGTCAAACAACCCTCCACTTCATCATTTGGGCCCTCTTCCTCTCAACACTAACAACTCCAATTCTAGTGTGAAATTGATGTTGCCCAAAGTGGACATGCATAAGTTTGGTGGTAAGTATCCTCTCACTTGGATTTACCAAATTATAAGTTTATCTGATTTGCATCAAACTCTTAGTTTTTAGAAGGTGATAGTGGCATCTCTATATCTGGAACATGAGTAGTTAATTTGGTATTGCTAGTTGTGCGCTCAAAAGAAAAAGAATGGTGCTCTTGTTACATGGTCTATTTTCACTAATGAGTTATTGGCTCACTATCAAAATAATGTCTTTGAGAACTACTTCAGTCAATCAGCCAAATTATGGCAAATGAAAATTGTGAAGGATTATATTCATAAATTTTAGAATCTATCCTTATGGGTGGAAGACATGATTGAGGAAAATTTCACTGATATGTTTTTGGGTAGTTTCAAAGATAGCATCCAATTGGAGGTTCAGATGTTTAACCTAACATCTGTATTAGAAGTTATCCCATGAGCATGCATGACAAAGGAAAAAGAGATGGTTAAATAGAAAACCTTCACTACTAGTCATGATCACACCTTTCTAGCACTATCATATCCTTAACCCTCTAGACTGACACCTTGATAAATTGAGGAGAAGTGAGCCAAAGTTTTGTGTTATGGTTGTGATAGAAAATGGATCAAAGACCATCATTGTGCTGAAAAAAAGATATTTTACATCGAACATGCCAATGAGGATGATGATGATGATGATGAGGAGGAGGAGGAGGCACTTGGTGAGGACGAAGAAGGTCTTGAGGAGGAATCTAAAGACTCTCAGCCTACTATTTCTTGTCTTGCCCTTTCAGGTATTAGAAATTTGCAAAATCTTAAGGTGGTGGGTTTCCTAAAGAAATAAAAGGTCAATATTTTGATTGATTCTGGGAAAACACACAACTTCATCAGCAATAAGTTGGCTGCTTACTTGAACTATTTCATTTATCCCACCCTAGAATTTTAGGTCATGTAGATGGTGGTACTATTAGCTACTTAGAAAAATTCCATAGTATTAAGTTGGCCATGGGAGACTAATTTTTGGATTCTCTTATGTTTGATATGCCTATGGGGAGAATTGACATTATTCTAAGAGTATAATGGCTCACCACTTTGGGCACTATTGAGATGAATTTCAAATAATTATTCATGCATTTTCATTATGAGGGAAGGAAATTTGAGCTAAGGGGATTAAGGGCTAAATATCCACAACTTGTTAGCTCCCATCAAATGATAAAGATTATTTGAAAGGGTGTTGAAGGATTTGTAGCTCGCTTATTTTCCATGGAAGTTCGTCCAACTTAGCCATTTACACCTCTTGATCTAAAACAAGTGATTGATTCCTATTCAGTTGTTTTTAGTGACATGCCGAAAGGACTTACACCTAACCACATGTTTTATCATTCTATCAAACTTATTTTTTATAGTAAACCACCCAACATCAAGCCATACATGTATCCGTATGCTTATAAAATTAAAATTGAAAAGATGGTATAGGAGATGTTGGATGCAAGAATCATTCACCATAGCCAAAGTAAATATTCTTAACCAATTGTCATGGTGAAAAATAAAGATGACACTTGGAGGATGTGACCTAACTATAGGGAACTCAACAAGTACACTATCAAAGATAAGTTTTCTATTCTTGTCATTGATGATTTACTAGATGAATTAAATAGTGCTCTTTATTTTATCAAGTTAGACCTACATTTTGGGTATCACCAAATATAGATTCATGATGAAGACATACCTAAAATTGCTTTTAAGACTCATGAGGCCTATTTTGAGTTTTTGGTTATGCCTTTTTGTCTAACAATTATACCATCTACCTTTTAGAGTTTGATGAATACTATTTTTAGGCCATTTTTAATGAAATTTGTTTTGGTATTTTTTGATGATATGCTCATTTGTAGTAAAAGTTGGGAAGACCATTTGCACCATTTGAAATAGGTACTCTTAATTTTATAACAATATCAGTTGTATGCCAAACCTTCTAAATGTACTTTTTGGAGCTTGTGAGGTTGAGTATTTGGGTCATCTGGTTTCACATACAAGAGTAAAAGTGGATCCTAAAAAAATCCAAGCAATGGTGGACTGGCCAATTCTTAAGACACTCAAGTAACTAAGGGAATTTTTTGGGCTAATTGGTTAATATCACAATTTTGTCAAAATTTATGGTAGCATTACAACCCTACTCACATCTTTGTTGAAGAAAGATGCATTTTAGTGGACTGATATAGCTACCAGGGCATTTGAATAATTGAAATTAGTGATGTGTACCACTCTAGTGTTAGCTAATCCTAATTTTTCCAAGACTTTTGTGGTTGAATGTGATGTATCTAGGTATGGTATGGGTGCTGTACTCATGAAATAAGGTAGACCACTTGTATTTGAAAGTCATCCACTGAAGGGTAAAAATTATCACAAGCCCATTTATGAGAAGAAAATGATGGCCATTTTGCATGCAGTCAAATAATGGAGGCCTTATTTGATGGGTCATCACTTTTAGGTAAAGACTAATCATGATAGTCTCAAATATGTTTTTTAACAAAGGTTATCATCTAAATAACAAAAAAAATGGGTACCTAAGATGTTAGGCTATGATTTTGAAATAGTTTACAAGAAAGGCATGGACAATCTAGTGGTAAATGTACTATCTAGGAAGGATGAATCAATTGAGGCATTACTATATGCTATGACCATTCTGTAGGTAGATTGGCTAGAGGAAGCACAATTAAAATGGGACAAGGATAGTTTTACCCATGATTTGATTCAAAATATTTAGCAAGGTTTGGGTGGATAAGAAAAATTCATATGGAAGGGTGATATATTATGGTATAAAGATATATTATACCTATGTAATAATTCTCTTCTTAAACAAAAAATCCTTCAAGAACTTCATGTAACTCTAATTGGGGGTCATTTAGGATTTTTTAAAACCTATCATAAAATTAGCCAAGATTTTTCTTGGGAAGGACTCAAGGGGGATGTCTAGAAATATATGGCTGAATGTATGATCTATCAAAAATATAAAGGAGAAACCATCAAAACACTAGGTATTTTGTAGCCTTTATCCATCCCTAGCCAATGTTGGGAAGAGGTGTATATTGATTTCATTATAGGGTTACTGAAATCTGATGGTCAAAATGTTATCATGGTTGTGGTAGATCATCTTAGTAAGTATGCTCATTTTTGTTCTTTATCACAACCATTTGTTACTAGTATAGTAGATACTAATTTTTTCAATACAATTTAGAAATTACATGGTAGCCCTAAGATCATTATCAATAATAGAGATCCCATCTTCACTAGTAATTTTTGGATTGAGTTATTTGCATGTTTGGGCACCTAGTTGGCTCATAGTTCATCTTATCATCCTCAATCAGATGGATAGAATAAGCTAGTCAACAAATGTCTAGAAGGATATTTCTATTATTTTATTTCTAATAAATAAGATAAATGGGTTCATTAATTTCCACTTGCTGAATGGTGGTATAATAATTTTGTTCATAGTTATTTCAAAATGTCTCATTTTCTATCACTATATAGATACCAACCTTAATCTATCACTTCAACCTTAAAGGTCCATCCTAAGATTCATGTCATTGAAGAACATATTCACCATTAGTAGGAGGTCCTTGCCAGTTTATGTGAAAATTTAGCCATGGCCTAGAATAACATGAAATAATAATCAAATCAAACTAACCCCTAAGTATTATAACCATATAAGAAAATGTCATTGAAGTAATATAAAAAGTATAACAAGCTGTCCCCTAAGTATTATGGGCCTTTTTGGATCTTGTAGAAAATTGGTAGTGTGGCCTACAAATTAGATTTTTCTTCCTCCACTCACATACATCTAATATTTCATGTATCATGTCTGAATAAAGTCATTGGACATAAATTTTATACCCAAACTAAGTTACCAAAATTATATGAGGAAGGAAGAGTTATTCTTGATCCTGAGGTGATCTTTCAAATGCACACCAAGTAGTTGCAGTCTTGAGTAATTAAGGAGTACCTGATCAAATGAAAGAATCTAACCTATGAAGATGCTACTTGGGAGGATGAATTATTTATATAGAAACATCCAAAGTTGAATCAATATTGAAGACACCATTATTTTGAAATGGAGGGGCATGTTACACCCTTAACCTTTGGCATGTCTTGGGATATGTGTGGCTAACTTGTAGCTTACATACCTCTTTTATATTCTTGTTACATTTCTCTATGTTCTTAGTTAGGTAAGCCTATGGAATAACCATGGCTAAGTAGATTATATATAGGAGGTAGTGGTTAGTCTTTGATTATCATGTTAAGTATTTTACTCTTAGTGCATTATTTTGGAGGTTGCCCCTTCAAAGTGGTTTTCCTATATTATCCAATATTTTTCTCTATTGTCAATTATTATTGTGTGATCTCTCATATTTTCATTATAACTAGATGGTTTACACATTACATGTCAGATCTATTGAGATACTCCTATCATCTAGAGTGGTAAGGCTATTATGAACTATCTTAGTGTTTTAAGAGTTGCTTGGTCTTACACAAGAAGAGTTAACAATACATGGGTAACTCCAGCATATATTCACTAATAGGTATAGATATGTCCTCTAACCCTGATAGTTCTAGGGTAGGCAGGAGGATAAAGGACCATGGATATTAATGAGATGGAGGCTGAGACATCTGTAAGTAGTGGTAACACCTAATAAAGTAGTGGAGGTGAGGAGGGTGATGATGATGATGATGATGATGATGATGATGATGGATTCAATGGTGGAGATGGTACGGGAGATGGTGATGGAGACTATGATGATGGAGGATATGATGGTCTCGATATGATTGTGCTTGACTCTAACACAAAAGGGGTTACAAGTACTCAAGTTAATTTAGGACAAATAGGGCCTTGTGGCACAACTATGATAGGTAGGGATAAAGGCATGGTAGAGGGAAATATTATCATTTAGATGGGGGAGTTTATTGGTTTATAGTGATAGGTGGCTAATTTATAGAGCACCCTAGATATGTGTGATGATGACATGACTGATCTTCAGTCAGAGATCAATGAAATGAAGGCTAAGATTGATAGGATGGTACAAGTATAGGTCCAACTCATTATAGAGTGAGATTAGGCCATCAAAGATAGATATCAAGCACTAGATAATGTTGATAGGCTAAGTAAAGAGTGATATGAGGATCATAAAAGTAGTACATAGGCTAGGTTATCATAGATGATACTTGAGAGCCTTTAGGATAAGGATGAGACTTCATATTATTGTCGAGCCTATGAGATGACCATTCCCAAGGACTAGTAGGTTGTTTCATTTGAGGTCTAGGATACATAGAGGGTAGTTAGTAGATCTAGTTAGTCTCTTACTAGGACACATGTGATAGGGGATTTAAGTTAGTTCATCCATTAGCCATGACCACCACCACTAGGGCCACTAGGGCCTCCTCCATCCATAGGTTCTATAGACATACAGAGCCAGAGTTGAGCATTGACATCTCAAAATTTTGCCATTTTGGCATAGTTATGGTATTGTTTTGGCATATAGCATTATACTTATTGTATCAACATATTGATATATTTTGAGACACCATTATGATATGTATATATATTCAATGTATATGACATTTGAGATGCATTAGGTCCTTGGAGGCTAATGTACATGCATATGATATTCCTTTGATATATATGATTCAATGTTATTATCTTGTGTATCTCATGTTTGGGATTGATTAACATTTATTATCATTATGAATGTTTAACATTATTGATGTTTATGCTCATGTATGATCTATTCATTTATTTCTTATGCCATGTTTATGAGATGTTATTCAATTTTTATCTACCTATGTTTTATGACTCATATATATGCTTATTCAAAGATGCACATCTATATAAACACATTATAAATCATATTTATCTATTTATTACTCATTTTAAGGCATGTGTTTGGTTATTTGTTTGGTTTTGGTATATCAGAGAAGTACTACCATTACATTAATTTGATAGGCTCTTCATGCCTAATTTTTTTTGTATATTGTGATCTTATTCATTATAGTTATGAATAACTAAAATGACAATATATACCCTAAGCATGGAAAAATTGGTTTAAATGTAAATATAAATAACCTAGGAATAAGATATGAATAATCAAATCCCAAGTATAAATATAAAATAAATAAACCAAGTGTAGGACTAAATACAAACATTCACAACATAATTACATGATATGGACAATTAGGACTCAAGTGTAAACAAAATGTAATAGACCTATCAAAACAAAAAAAAAGGCAAAAGGGAAAATAAAAACAAAAATAAATAAATAATAATGAAACAAACACACCAACCAACCATCCAACTAAAAAAAAAAAAAAAACATAACAAACAAGGATAAAAACAAACAATAATAAGAAAACAAAACATCAATAAACAAAAAAAACAAACACACACAAAAAATAAACAAACAAACAAACAAGGCCATAAATAAAATAAATAAACCAGAGCAAAGAAAAGTTCAATAAACAATCTATTCTAAACACACAAAGGTAAATGAAAAAACTAATATAAATAAATAGTGTAGATAATTTTTATCATTAATGTCAAGGTTGATGTCATTAATGTCAATGTACATCTGGTTAAGATGCATGGTGAGTGCTCTTTGAGGTAAGAACTTGTGTGCTTGATATGATAAGAAATCCATGTGACAAGAGAGAATTTGAAGGAAACCTAATGTCTCTCTCTTTAGATAGAATTTTAACACAACCTAATGATTATTCTATTGGTTGATGTTAAGGTTTAGTTTAATTGAGCATTAAAGCATGTTTGAGTACTAGATATTAAGTACAAGGTGTCTTGAGAAGCCTATTCTAGACCTTATGAGAAAGTGTGCATAGTAAAGTTTGGTGAAATAAGTAAGCACAAGATTATGAGATGTTTTTTGGAATCATGTGATCATTAAATAGAATTATATATAATTTAAAAAGTGTTTTAAGGTCATTTTTCAAACTTCAAGTACTTAAGAAGCTTAGTCATGGCACTAGTCATAGCATTAAGAGACATTGTGAGAAGGTATGGGTATGTTGTCTTGGTGAGATGAGAGAAAATAGGCATGAATGTATGTATAATATT
The DNA here is from genome assembly GCA_037957365.1 of Torreya grandis. Classification (NCBI taxonomy): domain Eukaryota; kingdom Viridiplantae; phylum Streptophyta; class Pinopsida; order Cupressales; family Taxaceae; genus Torreya; species Torreya grandis. Next base: position 399,817 of record JARHVA010001662.1, on the reverse strand, counting down.
TCTTGAGAATTAATATGAGGTATTAGATCACTCATAAGAGTTTAAATGTGAGCCTATAGGGGTAAGACTTTTAGTTCAAATCTATAACTAGGTTAGTTCTAGATCCTACCTAACCTAATGAGGAATCATGAATTATTGTCAAGGAATATAAAGGATGTATGTATATATTTAAGAATGAGAGAGGTTTTATGTCATGAGAGTGATATTTTGAGCATGAAATTTAGTTGTTGAGAGCATTGTAAAGAGGAATGAAGATTAGTTTTAAGGCCTAATGTGGTTTGTAGGTCAAGGTCTAAGAAAAAAAAAAGAGTGTGGCCTAATGGGGTATCAATATCAGTTTACAAGGAAAATGTGAATATGTGAGAATGAAAATAGATATCTTATGTTGTTTCAAGGATGTTCACAAATTTTTATGTCACAGTTTTTAATAAAAGGTATGAAAAATGGTTTTAAGGTCTCTTGAGTATATATAATGAAGGCATGTAAACCTGAGAAGGAAATTCATGTGATAATTTGAATGTGTAAAATATTCATGGGAACCTTAAATATTTATTATATACGGGTAAGGGTACTATATAATAACTAAAATCATTGTTTTTTGATTTAAGGGTCAATCCTTTATGAATAATTGTTAACACCAAAACTATGTTAAACCTCTCTAAAACCCTAACAAGGACCCAATGTGAATATGTTGTTCAAGAAAACCTATAATGGTATAAAATGGATATAAAAACTATTTTATCACATATTAAACTCTCCAAGGTACCTCCATGTGTGATGGATTTGTTAGGAGTGTGAGTAGACCTTATAAGAAAGTGCACATTTCTTAGAGATTTATTATAGCTTTCAAAATTGACTAAGTTAAGAGAATAAAATGGATGGAAGATGAATATTGAGATTCATGTTTAATTTAAATTAATGTTTATAGACAATTTAAACCCCTAAAATGTGCTAAAATATTCATCCAAGTTATCCAATTGCTAATAGGCCTAATGGTGGAAAAAGTGAGAAACTTAGGTAGCAGTGAGAAGATGATTAGGGATGTGTTATCATGGAATAGTTATATAACTAAGTTAATTTATGTGTTTTTAATTAATTTTAATACATTCTCTTTTTTTTATAAGTGTTGGAGGATAATGATTATAGTGAAAAAGTTACTCACAAGTTGACCTATTTGGTTCAGATGAGACAATGAGGTATAAGGTTATGAGATTGGTCTGTAATACCAATATTTCTATTTTAAAATATTATATTTCTATCTAATGATGGTATAATGATCTCATAGGATCATATACATTAATTATAAGTCTCTATAAATGGTCATACAAGTGTTTAAGGTCATTTTCACCATGATTGTGCTTTAAGGCAAACTAGCAGTTCTAGGTAAGCAAGTTGTAGTGATGAGTTTGAGACACTATGCCCTAATTTGAAGTATATAATTAACATGTTTTTGTTTGAAATTTATGTTATATCCATTATTTTTATATTGTTTTATATTTAGTGAAATTTATTGAAATGTTGAAGCCAAAATGGCTTGACTGGTTCTAGTTTGACTGTGTACTGAAGATAAAAGATTGGTCTGCAACACCAACATTTGACATTGGAATTTGTAACTATTTTATTTAATAATGGTATATATATGTAAAATTATATTTTTAAAGTATTATTTATCATTATAATTATTATTTTACGTGTTTAAGATCAATTTGTTCATGACTGAGTTTTGGAGTGTTCTGGCAGTTTTGAATGGGCTATTTGTAGAGAAGTGTTTGAGTATTTTTTCCCTAAATTGTGAAGACTAAATCACATGGTAATTTTTTTAATATTATTAAGGTTTTTTTAATAATATTTATTTCCATTTTTATTTAAATAATTTATGTTTAATCTTTAAAAGTTTAAAATAGACTTTTTGTGTATGAGAAGGCCTAATTGTGAACAATACAAATGGTGTGCTTCAAGTGGTGGTTAACTCTAAAAATTATTGTGGAGCCTAGATGAGATTTGAAGAGGTATATTTTATTTTTATATTATATTTTACTAATTTTTGTGAATTTCAAAAGTGTTCTAAGGAGATCAAAGGGTAGTGTGTGCTAATGAAGACCTAATGAATTAGGTCTCCTTAAAGCCTAGAAGAGGATTTGATATTTTATGTCATGAATGACCTATTTTAAATTTTTATTAGTATTTTAAATTTTTTATAATACCTATTTAAATTTTAATACATATGCATAAATATGTATGTATAAACAAGAGGGATATGAACAAGAGGCTTGCACAAATAAAAGACAATTTTAGGCTTATTTATGTGCAAATGAATGAATGTAAACAAATAAAATATCATATTGGTGAGAAAAATGAGGTATTTTTTACCATAATATTAATTTATATTATTATTCATGAATATATAAAAGTGTGACTTCATATGAATATCAGGGTCATATGATCTAATCTATCTTGAAGAGACTTAGTTGAGCAAAGAAGCCTAGAAGGCAGTTTGAGAGGGATAAGAATGTGAAGAGATAAAGAGTTGGTCATAATCATTTAGTTGAGAAAAAATATATTATAAATTTTATCAAATAAATTAGGTGTATTATTTGGTTTTGAGTCATTTAGGAGGTTGGTGCCTCCTTGCAAGTTGGTGCTTGCTAAAGCCTAGCTGGGTTGGTACATGGCTAGTTGGGGTTGGTGATGCATGTGAAGTTGGTGATTAAATAAATTTGGTTTTTGTATTATAATAATGTAATAAATTTAGAGACATCATTGGATTTTTTTACCTTTGATGTTTTCCCACTTATGTGATGTGTTATTATATTTTATACTTATGTGGATAGGTGTTTAAGCTTGATAGATATATGTGTTTATTTGAATGGTTCATTATTGTTTAAGTGAATTGATAAGTAATATTTTGAAGAATGATTCAATTCCCAAGTCATTTTGATTCCAATAAATGGCTATATACAAACAATGTTTATTCATAATGTTAGTACAAAAAAATACAATTTTTTTGTGCATGTGTAATAGAGGTGGTACTCTTAGTGACCAGGTGACCCATAAGATAGGTAGTAATGAAATAGGTAAAACAAGATAGGAAAAAAAGACTAACAGTTTCCCCTAGGCCATAGGGAACAATGACATAAAGGTATGATGACAAACATTTCCCTTAGGATATAGGAGATAATGACATAAATAATACAACAAATGTTTCCCCTAGGTTATAAAGGATAATGACACAAAAAAGGGGGAATAGAAGAAATAAGAAGGGGTCACCAAGATAAATGTAGATGCACTAGGAAAATGTATGATACCTACATAATTATATAGACATAAGATTTAATGTGAACTTCAGGCTAAATGTAGTTCTCCTAAGATATGGGACAAAAGGAAATGACTATAAGAAAACATTATTGAATTGTATAGGAATATGGGAATGATCTAAAAAAAAAAGGTGAATGCATAGGAAAAGAGGGGGATGACATTCATAGTAATTAAAATGTTAACCCAAACAAATAACACAAGTGCAAGAGTATGGTTTGTGTTAAAACCACATTATAAGATAAGATATGAGTATCCACTAATGAACTAAATTGGTAATTCATAGTGTTTACTACATCTATGGTTTTGAATGAGAATGACCTCATAAAATGGTGAGAATGTTGACTAATATTTCTCACAAAAGGGCAAGAGAATTGGATAAGATTGCTTTCAAAATGGTGAGAGGGTTGGTAAGATTGCTCACAAAATGAAAGATCGTTCAAATAGCCAAGAGGTCACTAGTGCATTGAGTTTGAATGCATAATGCTGACAACACTAACTTGTAATACAATGAGAGTGTACAACTAAAGAAAATAAGGATGAGGAAAAAAAATTACAAGTTATTACTTGTGAAATAGTTAGGATTCCTAGAATCCTTGAGGCAAAGAAGTGGTTGAAAAATAAATGAAGGGGATGAGCTAATCAGAGATACCCTATATATTTAAGTGGTGCCTACATAGTCCGTGTGGACCTTAGGCTGATGTAGTTATCCAAAAAATGGGAGGAAAAATACCAAGGTGGTATAACAATGAATATGGATAGGTAACATAGTCTATCCCAAAATTTTTTGGTGGCTTTATATCTCACATGGAAATTCTAAGCCAATTTTCATGATTTTAAGATGTTTAGGATTTTTAGGTCATTTTTAAATGTTTGTATATTTTTAAAATGTTTCAAATATTGTTAAAATTTTCTAATCATCTTAACTCAATCGATAATGATGAGTTATAAAATGGTCCAACTCATAAAAAAATGATAGTGTGGCTTAGGTTGCTCACAAAATGACAAGAGTGTGGCTTAGGTTGCTTTCAAAATGGAAAGAACATGGTAAAGGGGTAATTTAGATGGCCTCAATGGAAATTGAGTGTTGCCTACATAGTATAGAATGGACCTCAATTCACTATAGTTATACCTTACACAAAAGGCATCTGACTAAGAAATAACAAGTTTAGGTATAGAAAAATGGCATCATAAATGGTAATAATGATGACACAATATTATAATAATGCATGGTAAATGGGTTGTTCCTAATTTTACCAAAGGTGGTTATAATTAGGAAACAATTATAAATGGTTAGTGGTACTAATTTTCCCATAGGAGGTTATAATTAATAACACAAGTAGTGAATGTAATAACAAATGAAGGATGTAATTATGAGGACCACTATCATACTATTATGATAAACTACCATTAAAACATTTGATTCTAAAAACAATTGTTAGGGTTTAATTTTTCAACAACCACTAAAAATGTTTGAAGTAAAAATCAATCAAAACCAAGGCCAAAAATGATAGGTGGGGTTAGGTAAAAAGAATTGGCTAGTAAGGGGTTATTGACATGGTAGAACAGTAAAGGGTATAGTAAAAATAATAGGTAAAATATGACATAAATTAAATAATCCTTGTAGAAAATAATTTAATTCCCTCAAGTGTCAAAATGTTTGAGGTGCATTATGTTGATTAGTTCACCAAGTTCAAATCCTTTTGGCATGGTGAGCCTATATGCTCCATAACCTATGATCTAGACAAATGGGATGGTAAGCTTCCTATAAGCTCTTGATCTTTATCACATGGCACATATGTTAGTTATCTAAGTAGACATGGCATACTTGAGCACATTAGCTGAGCACTATCATATTGAGACTTCTACCTTCCATCTTCCTATTAGAGAGGTGATTATGACACTTGATAATACCTAACATATCTTCAAGTTGCCAATGTGTTGGATAGAGGCTATTATAGACACCTACAACACAAAAAAAATTTACTAAATGATTTGGTTAGTTATTAGGGCATCCCCATGTTTTAGGGGAAGGTCAATATAGACCTAATTGAGACATATACAAACATCTAACCAAGTTATCTACCTGTAGGAGATCTATCACTACCATCTCTTATCGATAAGGAGGTCATTATTATTATTTCCATTATCAGTGACATCTTAATACCTAAAAAGAGTGGTTGGCACTTCCACATGGGAATTGGAGGCACATTGTAAATCATGTTGGATGAGTCTACATGTTTTACTTAGGGGATAGCTATCCTGGCCTAGCTTTAACAAGATCTCCATATGATAGCATATCATAGTGGATGTAGTATTGGGACCTCCACTCTTCTAATGTTTTAGGGTTGGGAACATATTTGATATCAAGTGACTAATATGGTAGTGATGGGTAAAAAACCTTGAGGAACCATTGGCATATGGTTGGGCATAGATAGGAGAAGGAAAACATGGGCATAGGGGGAGATCTATTTCAATCATTAGATGTTTGATGATCTTAATGTTGTGGCATAGAATTTCACCATTGTGGGATAGTTATTTAGGCTCTCCCACTCCCAACCACAATATTGGAGCAAACTCAGGTTGTGGGTATCCTATAGTGAGGTTGGACCTCTGAAGAAGGCCAACTTCATCTTGGTAGATCACCTAAACTAATACTTTTCTTGGAAAAGGGATAGAATAGGGGTATATGGTAACTAAGAGAGATAAATGGGTGATGTAACAAATTTATTAACACTCACATAAGAATGAAATAAACATTGATGTAGCATAAGAAAATCCTTGCTCACACAATCTCAAAAACAAGCTAATTTTCATAAGTATTTCATAAACTAGGCTCACTAAGTAATGAATAAATCAAAGAAGAATTCTAAGATTCATACTAAGTTTCCATTAATGGTGGAAAGATATCAAATTCAGCCCTGTAATTATCTTGAAAACACCTAAAAAGAGACAAGGAAGAAGGACAATGGGCATGAAAGAACACTTCTTCATAAAGCCATCATGCACAAGCTTACTAAACACAAGTTAAAGGCAAGGGATAGGTGAAAAATGATATTATTTATTCAAAAGGTATTTATTACAAATTTTTGATAGGGTTTTGCCTTGTTAAATGAGAGTCTCTTTTTTTTTAAAAAAAAAATTAGGGAGAAATGGGAGATATAGGAAAAAAGGAGAAGTGAGAGAGAAGAAACAAGAAAATAGAATTCAATAAATGAGATACAACCACTTACATGGAGTCTCAACCACATTTTGATCAATTATCACTAATAGTTCCTCAACAAAATAACCCTCATTAGCTCGAAATAGACTTCAAGTCCTCTCATTGGGTTAGAAATACATTAGAAGACAAGAACTTGATGAGAATGATGATTTCATGGTTTGCTCAAAAGGGTAAGAGTATCCAAAGACTTTGAAAACTAATTGAATGCTCAAATTTCCTTTCTCAACCACCAAAATTCTCTCCTAACTTCTACACCATTCTCAACTTGCACTTCTAAAAGATGTTGGGTAAAAGTTAGTTAACTTAGCATTTTGTGCTTAACTAACCATGGATGTCATCTTTGATACATTATTAAAATGTCTTCATTATACTTATAGAACCACTTTTCATACAAATATATGCTCTTGCATTGTAGCTTTGGGTTGTGGAGTTCTTTTGAGGCTCAAATCCTATAGAAGTCACTAAAAACCCTGTTGTGAACAATTTCATGATCGAGGAGTCTTTAAACACTATGATACTCTAATCACACACCCCTTATTTTTTATATGGATCTTACCCTAGGATAGGGATATAATATAAATGAATTTGGAATGATAAAAAACTATGTAACATTGTTAAATATCATCAACAAAATGGTCTAGGTCATTATTTTGAGACTTTTAGGGATTTTATCCCTAAAGGTCATTCCTTCATCCGAAGTGGTTTCTAAAGGCTACCAACTAGTCCAATGCTTGATCATGACTACCAAGGTATCTCTAACCTCCATTATTCATCTTGATATGTTAATTATATTACAAATAGTAACTTGAACTCATTCATCTAGCATCCTTTTTGACATATCTTTCATAATCACAATTCTTCCCTTACTCTAAACCCTGAACATAGGTCCACTATAAATGAAAACCAATACCCTTATTGGATTTAATATAGTCATAATCTCAATGAATATCCATAGGATGGGGTTTAATTTATATTTAATGGTGGCATATGAATTTAAAGTGTTTTCTCTGGTAAGCAAAATCATATTTTGACCTCATATTTATATATTTGCATGCTTGGGTCCACAAAATATTTCAATCCAACATGCCCACCTATGTGGCATCTCCTTTCCATGATACTTATTTAAATTTAAAATATGATTTTTGTCACTTTGGACATATGTCTTCATCTCATTCCCCCTTTAACTTGATCAAATTCATTCCATCAATCTCCTCGAGAATATCTTAGCCTTAACTTTCAATGTTGGTCATTGATTTTTTTTCCTAGCTTTTATGATTGTGACACTTGGAAACCTTGTGTGCCTTTTATGGACCCTATTATTCATCTTCATAAAATTAATAATATTATTCTACATGGTAGCCTTACATTCAATCTAGGCTTATTGACTTTGCTCACACCATTGATCTCCCTCTGCATAGTTGAATGCACACCATCAATATTTGATCTTCATGATCAAATTTGGGCCATCAATCTATTAATAATTAATCATGATTGGGACACATGGCACCATTATGTTCATCCTCAAGATCCTCTAACATATTAACCTCATTCTCACTATTATATCTCCATCTACAAAATTGAACACATACCATTAATCTTTGATCTTGACTTACTGACTTTAGTCTTCAATGTAGATCATCGATAAAAATTTTTACATAAAAATATGCACCATCAATCTTGATCCAAGGGACTTTGACTTATTGACTTCATGAGATCACCCATGTGCCATTAATCATTGATCTAATCAAGTGAGGTTTTAATACTTATTAGCCATGCATTCAACTTAAACTTAAATATTCTTCAAATAATTTCTTTCAACCATGAAGTGATTGAATATAGACAATTACTCCTTTTTGATGTGATGCTCTTCTTCATAGCACCTATAGGTGCTCATTCATGGAAGATTACTGTGTATGGAATTGCAAGAAATGACTGAGTTTAGACCTTTGAAGGTCACCAATTATGAACTATCTCATTTTACTATCAGTTAAAACTAGTTATTTTATTGGTTTTCTATATGGTTACACTAATTAAGAAGAGATAATTGAACCAAAACCCCTGAAGGGAGTAATTCCTTTCCTTGATACTCAAACCATGGATATAAATGGAGATTGTTTAGGCTATACTAGCCCTAATTTGACCCATCAAGGATCTAATGAACTATTGAGGCTTTATTCAAACCTCCTTCATGCCCTTGGATGCTCAAATACCATGGAAACCTATTAGATCTTTCACTTTTAGTTCTAGACCCATTTTTAGGCCTTTTCTTCAAAATTTCCATATTCATCTTAAATATTGATTAAAGTGTTTCAAAATATTACAAGTGACATGTGGTAGGGTCATTAGGTTTGCCCTCTCCTTCCACCATTATATCACCCACTCAACAAGAACTCTTATCAACTTCTCACACCACACCCAGGCAAAAATTTTGTATATAGGCCAATTTTGGCCAACATTTCTGGTGACCTCCTAGGATTACATGCCTACTATGAAATAAATTAGTTTCCTTGTTTGATACATTGTGAATATAGGGTCATAAATATTTTCTCTCAACTGATATTAAATGATACAAGGCTACCACTTTCTTAAAAACCTCTTCTTGAAGCAATAAGGACAATAAGAACAAAAAAAATGTTCCCATGGCACTTAGGGAACGGAAATAGACAACTAAAAAGGATATGCACAAATCACTTAGGAGAATACATGAAAAACTATTCTATTATTTACAAGGATGAAAATTATAAGTACCTTCCTCCTAGATAAAATGAGAATCTTTTAGCATCATTCACTGGTAATGGACAAGGATGAAAAATACCTGGCTTATGAGGCACCAAACCTGGTGAACTAAGATGCTTGATTGCCAATATTTTTAGTATAATCTCTAATAAAATGATGATAGCTAAAAATACGTAACTTATGAAGTTGAACTCATATTGTGATTCAATATCCCCCTTATGGTGTTTATTGATGCTTGTGTCAATCTCTAGTATGCCCACCTCTTGGTCCATAGGAGAAAATTCAAATATGGTACCTTGGCGATTGTTACCTTGGCATTAAAGAAGGAAGACACCCTCAATAAAATTATAAATTTTACCAATATGAGGTATAGGCACTTGAAGAGCCTTAATTAATTGCACACTTCCCAAAACTTTTGCCATAAGTTTTCTTGGTCCATGAAGGTATCAACAACCTTAGTATCTATTGGTTGTTCTAATCTAATCTCTTATTTTTCTTGAAGAATGTATTCATCATAGATTTCTTCATTATGGTTGTGAAAAAATATTTGATCACTAGGAACCTTGCATTATTCTTCATCAACTTGAACTTGCTATCCTAGAGGTGCCAACTTTTTAAAACATTCATATTCTTTAAACATATGCAAATAGATCTTCCACATGTCCTTCAAATCTCCTTAAACCTGCTTGTTTGACTTAACAAGGTTAGTCAGCTAGATGCCCTTCTGAATAGATCTTTATTTCACATCCTCACCAACTTCTTCATAGACTAATGTAGTAATTTTATCATTCCTTTCATAGGCAACTACAACATCATCAAGATTGTAATTTTATTCATTTGTGAAGACCAATTTATGTCTATTTTCACCAAGTGGAGTACTAATGATGAATTAATCATCATATAAACTTTCATTATCTTATTCACATTTTATTTATTACACACCTATAGCTACAATCACTTCTTCATTTGCTACCCATAAGATAGGTTCCTCTTCAAGAAGGGATGTGGTGTAAGGGTGATTGGAATATTCATGAGTTGGATGGGGAGAATGAGTTATGATGGATGGTTTATAATGGGTTTGGGAATGGAGGGAAACTTCTTGAAATTTGAAACCTTGAGAATGGTTGACTTTTGAAGAAAATCTCATAGGACAAGAAAATTGAGTTGGACAATGGAAGGAATGTCTTATTCAATAAGAACTTAATCTATCTCATAGCTTTCTTGAGGCTCATCAACATCTATAAACTAATCTTCAACCTTCTCAGTTAAATTCTTATTATTTTGAAAACATTCTTGGATAGACCTCCAAGATGGAAATGTTAGAGGTTTTTGGGGAAAGGGAAATTGAGCTTGATTAGGCACAAATATCTTATTGAATTCAACCTCTTGATTTCAATTTTCTTCCTCCTTTTTTATCTTCAGCTCTAACTCTTTAATTTGACTATCTATATTCTCTTGGAATAACTTCTCCTTATGGTGGTTAGTGGCTTCATGAAGATAAGGAACACAAGAGGGCTAATATGAGATATAAGAGGATTCTTGAGGAGGGATGAGAGAAACTCACATATGTTTAGATTATTATTTAACTTTGACTTCCCAATATAAACTTATCTCAACTAGCTCACTCCATGAATTCACCAATTGATTCCATCTTGGAATATTAAAATACTTCTTAGGGGATCCTTGAGGAAGATAAGCAGAATCCTGGACCTTAACAATAGGTTTCTTAATAACAATCTCCTCTATTATTTGAAAGCTCTCTAGGATTTAATTCCAAGAATGGACGGTCTGGGGAACATATGAAGGACTTGTAACCCTTGAAATATCACTTGGAATGGTCTCTTGGGGAAGAATAGGTGGCATATATGAGGGTAGAGGTGGTGTATATGAAGACACATAAGTTTGATAGAATTGGACCTATTGTTCTTCATGGTTTCTTATCTTATCCTCAATGCTTTGAATGAGACCACTTACATCCATCATCTCACTTGAGAAGCTTTTCTAATTTGATCTATCAATAGGTGTCCATTCTTTTTTCATTAGCTATAATGCATCTATCATGTTATGAATGATATGATTAGGGATACCTTGACCATATCCCTTTTGTGTATTAAGGTCTATCATGTACCTTTAATAGCCTAAGAGCATTTGTTTCAAATTTTAAATTTATTGGTTTGAGGAGTAACTAGGGATATCTTGAGCATGAGAAGGCTAATGATAAGATGGACATGAATCATGACAATGTTGATAAGGATTATAGCAAGGTTGGTATGGATGACCATATAGTTGAGATACTTCATCAACTTGCATAAAACTAAAATTCATCTCAAAATCAGCCATCATAACCTCATAAACATAATAAAATGAAACACAACTTACTTGGAATGAGTGATTGGACTACTAGAACTAGTTGATCATACATGAAGTTTTCATTGATGTTTGCACACATGCCTTTAAAGGTTAATTAGATGAAGAAAACACCAAAACTCTTCACTTAGTGAATATCATGGTCCCACCAAGCATTCTAGAAACTATTATGGTAGAGAATTTCACTCTTATGGGAGATTTATTTAAGCTCTCCCACTCCCAACCACAATATTAGAGCAACCTTAGGCTGTGGGTATCTTGTAGTGAGGTTAAACCTATAGAGAAGGCTAGCTTCCTCTTGGTAGATCACCTAAACTAATACTTGTACTTAAAAACGGGATAGAAAGGGGGTATAGGGTAACTAAGAGAGCTAAATGGGTGATGCACCAAGTTTATTGACACTCACATAAGTATGAAATAAATATTAATTTAACATAAGACAATCCTTGCTCACATAATCTCAAAAAGTAGCTAATGTACATAAGTATTTCATAAACTAGGCTCACTAAGCAATGAATGAATCAAAGAGGAATTTTAAGATTCACACCAAGCATCCATTAATGGTGTAAAGAGCTCAATTTTAGAGCTATAATTAGATTTGAAACACTTAAAAAGAGGCAATAAAGAAGGACAATGGGTATGGAAAAAAACTTCTTTACAAAGCCATCATGCACAAGTTTACTAAACACAAGTTAAAGGTAAGAGATAGGTGAAAAATAATATTATTGCTTAAAAAGGTCTTTCTTAAATTTTTTTGATAGGGTCTTTCCTTGTCAAATGAGATTCTCTTTTTTCTAAATTGGGGAGAAATGGGAGATATAGGAAAAAAGGAGAAGAGAGAGAGAAGAAACAGATAAACATAATTTAGTAAATGAGACACAATCACTTCCATAGAGTCTCAACCACCTTTTGATCAATTAACATTAATCCTTCCTCAAAAAAATAACCCTCATTAGCTCAAAATAGCATTCAAGTCCTCTCATTGGCTTAGAAATACACTAGAAAACAAGAACTTGTTGAGGATGATGGGATGTCATAGTTTGATAAAAGGGGAAAATTCTCCAAATACTTTTAAAACTTATTGAATGCTACACTTGCCTTTTTCAAACATCAAACTTCTCTCCTAACTTCTACGCTATCCTCCACTTTCACTTGTAGAAGATGTTGGGAAAAAGTCATTAGACTTAGAATTTTATGCTTAAATTACCATGGAGGTCATCTTTGAGACACAAACATATTCATTATCCTTATATAACCACTTTCCATACACCTACATGTTCTTGCATTTCAAATTTGGGTTGTAGAATTTTTGAGGCTCAAATCCTATAGAAGTCACTAAAAAACCTATAGTGAAGAATTTCATGATTTGAGTCTTCAAACACTATGCTACTCTAATCACACACCCATTATTTTTTGCATGGTTCTTACTCTAGGATAGGGATATACTATAAATGCATTTGGACTAATTAAAACCCCATGTAACATTGTTAAATAACATCAATAAAAGGGTCTAGGTCACTATTTTAAGACTTTTAGGGATTTTGTCCCTAAAGCTTAGTCCTTCAACTAAAGTGGTTTCTCAAGGCTTCCAACTATTCCAATGCTTACTCATGATTACCAATGTATCTATAACCTCCATACTTCATCTTGATATGTTATTTACATTATAGACAATCAATTAAACTCATTCATTAGGTATCCTTTTTGACACTTCATAATCACAACTCTATCCTTACTCCAAAACCTAAACATAGGTCCACTATAGATGAAAACCAATCCCCTTATTATTTTTTATATAGTCATAATCTCAATGAATATCAATAGGCTAGGGTTTAACTAAGATTTAATAGCAACATATTAATTTGAAGTGTTTCATTTGGTAACCCAAATCATATTTTGACCTTGTATTTATACATTTTCATGCACTAAGTGTTGGGTTCTTTTAATTATTTCTATGTTGGCACTAAAGCTTCCCCAATAGGCTAGAGTGATATCCATATCACGTGGGAGATGAGTCTCACATTCTCACTCAAAGTGCATAATGAAAGACTGGTTCTCAAAAGCTTTGAAGCGTAATGTGTGTTTACTCATCTTTTGTAATCACAAGTTTTAAAAGGTCATTCAACAGCATAAATAAAATACTATTATCCTTAATGTTACATATTTTATTATCATAATAACTAAGATTACCATTACTAACTAGTGATAAAATAAAAAGAGACCCATGACTTGGAAGTAAAACACATTCATCATTCAATACTTAGAATATTTTATCATCTATAACACAATATGGTAGAAACTGAATTCTCATTAATAGCTTACTGGATTACAAGATAGAGTTTCTATCTCTATTCCCTTAAAGGATCATCCACCTAAATGGTTACAAAAGGGGTTTTTATACTTGTTTTATCCTTACCAAGTTTCTTAATTCTAACTATCGTGAACATATGACACACAAAATCCCAATAGGCTAAGAGTCATGGCTCTTATAACTATTTGTTCTTATAAACTTGGGCCTCTGTACCCCTATATACTTTCTCTATACTATAATTTGGTAGCCAAATATTCCATTCCTTTTGGGTTGGTACAAAACTTCTGATCAGTGGGGTTGAAGTGTCCTACTTGAGTTTTTCCTCTAATTTCTCCCATGTCCCTTACACTCTGCTTCCCATGCACTCCCCTAGTCTACTACTTTGGTTCTGAGTCTTTTGTTCTCAGGTCCCTTGTGACACATTCTCCCTTGATTGAGTCTTCTCATGCTGGGTCTCCTACACCATTATCATTCTATTCTTGGTAAGTTTTACACCTTGATACTCCCAAGCCTACTAACTACATCCCATGGTCCTCCCATGCCATGTTCCTTCCACACTATACCAAAATTGCATTAAAATAGACAATGGTCCCTCCCTTTTTCATGCCAATAATAGAATAATACTTATCTAAAATTTAGGGGTCAACACTTGGGTACATAAAATATTTCAATCTGACATGTCTACCTATGTGGCATCTCCTTACGACACTACTTTTTTAAATTTAAAATATGCCCGTTGTCCCTTCAGACACATGTCTTCATATCTTACCCCATGGAACTTAATCAAATTCACTCCATCAATCTCCTCAAGTGTTTCCTAGCCTTGAATTTAAATATTGACAATTTATTTTTTATTCCAACTTCTAAGATTATGATACTTGGTAGCCTCACATGCCTTCTATGGACCCTACTATTAGTCTCTATCTAGTTAACATATTTATGCCACATAGTGGCCTTGCATGCAATCTAGGCTTATTTACTTCACTTTCACCATTTATATCCCTCTAGATGGTTTAATACATGTCATCTATATTTAATCTTCATGATAAAATATGGGCCATTGATTTGCTACCAATTCATTATGACTGGGACACATGGAACCATTATGTTCATCCTCAGGATCCTCTGACCTATTGACCTTATGATCACCATTAGATCTCCATCTACATGATTGAATGAATGTCATTAATATTTGATCTTGACTTATTAATTTTAGACATTAATGTAGATCATTTATCATAATTGGTATATAAAAATATGTACCATCGATCTTGATCTAGGGGAATTTGACTTATTAACATTGTGAGATCACTTACATACTATTGATAATTGATCTGATCGAGCAAGGTTTTGACACTTGGTATCTCTACATTAAACTTGAACCTAAATATTCTTTAAGCAAGTTCTTTCAACTATGAAGTTATTGAAGCCAAATAATTACTCTTTTTTGATGTGATGATCTTCTTCATAGAACCTATAGGTGTTCATTCATAGTAGATGACTGTGCATGGAAATATATGTAATGACTGAGTTTATAAATTTGAAGATCACAAATTATGAACTATCTCATTATCCTATTGGTAAAAAAAACTATTTTATTGGTCTTCTATAAGATTGCACTCATTAAGAAGAGATAATTAAGATAAAACCCTTGAAGGGAATAATTATTTTCCCTAATCCTCAAACCATGGTAGTAGAGGGAGATTGATTAGGCTATATTAGCCCTCATTTGACCCATTAAGGCTTTGATCAACTACTAAGAATTTTTTCAAACCTCTTTCATGAACTTGATGGTTGATCACCATGGAAACCTTTTGGATCCTTCACTTGTAGTTTTATACCTATTTCTAGGCCTTTTCTTCAAAATTTCCAAATTCACCTTGAAGATTACTTAAAGTGTTTCAAAACATTGTAAGTGACATGTGATATGGTCATGAGATTTATTTTCTCCTTCCACCGTTAGATCACTCAGTCACTAAGAACTCTACTCAGATTCTCACACTAAACCTTGGTAAAATTTTGGTATGTAGGCCAATTTTGGCCAACACTCACCCCATAATTTTTCATTTCGAGGCCATACCTCACTTACTAATTTTAGTGGTTCAAATATGGATGGTATATGGTTTACATGATGACCAAATGTTTTCTTACTGGTAGATAGTACCACATTATTAAGGAGTGCCACTCTAATTGGGTACTCTGACAATTTGGTTTGACATAAGATTTATGTGAGGGGCACAAATGGTTTACACATGTTACATAGGATATATATTAAGATACTCCTATTATCCATCATGGTGAGGCTACTAAAAAATGTCTCAATATTCTATGAGTTTCCTGGGCCTATGGAGGAGGATCTATAGATGCATGGGTCACTCTATCCTATATTCATTGGTAGGTACAAATGTGCCCTATAAGTTTGATAGTTCTGAGTTAGGAAAGGGGAAAGAGGACCATGGATATTGATGATATGGAGGCTGATACATCAATAAGTAGTCGTAGCACTTGATAGAATAGTGGAGGTGAGGAGGGTGGTAATGATGATGGCTTCAATAGTGGAGTTAGCATGGGAGATGTTGATGGAGACTATGATGATAGGGATAATGGAGTAGATGATGGTCTAGTTATGATAGTGCTTAAATCTATAATGATAGGGGTTATAGGTACTTAGGTTAATCTAGGCTAAATAGAGACTTTTAATACAACTATGGTAGGTAGGGATACATGCATGTTAGAGGTAAATATCATCACTTAGGTAGGGGAGATTGTTGGATTACAATGATAGGTGTCTAATTTATAGAGTACCCTAGATATATGTTATGATGACATAACTCATATTCAATCAGAGATCACCCAAATGAAGGCTAATATTGATAGAATAGTACAAGTACAGGGCCATATCACTATAGAGAGATATTAAGCCATAAATGATAGAGATCAAGCATTAGATGATGTTGATAAGCCGAGGCAAGAATGAGATAAGGCTCATAAAGGTAGTACATAGGCTAGGTTTTCATAGATGATACTTAAGAGCCTTCATGATAAGGATGATGCTTCATATTAATATCAAGCATATGAGACAATATTTCCCAAATACTATCAGGTTGATTTATTTGAGTTTTGAGATGCATAAAGGGTAGTTAATAGATCTGATTAGTCTATTACTAGGTCACATGTGATAGGGGATTAAATTTATTCAATCCATTAGCCATGAGCACCACCACTAGGTCACCAGGGCCTCCTTTGACCATAGGCTCCATGAACATGCAAAACCAGAGTTGAGAATTGGCATATCAACATTTTGGCATTTGGCATAGTTTTGGCATATGACATTGTACTTGTTATATCAAAATATTGATGTTTTTTGATACACCATATATATAATGTTTTAAATACATTGACATTTAGTTTTGGGTCTTTAGAGGCTGATGTACATGTACATGATATTCCTTTGATATATATATGATGTCATGTTTTTATATTGTGTATCTCATGTTTAGTATGGATTAAAATTGATTACCATTATGAATGTTTAACATTATTGATGTTAATACTCATATATTCTCTATTCATTTATTTCTTATGCCTGTATGCTTATTTAGAGATGCACATCTATATAAACACATTATAAATCATATTGGTCTATTTATTACTCATTGGATTTAGGAATGTTTTTGGGTTTTTAGTTGGTTTTTATATATCAAAGATGTACTATCATTGCATTGACCTGATCATCTTTTTATGCCTAGTTTTTGTTGTAGCTTGTGATATTATGCATTATAGTTATGAATAACTAAAATGACAATATATACCCTAAGCATGGAAAAATTAGTTTAAATGTGACTATAGATAACCTAGTAATAAGATATGAAAAATAAAATACCAAGTGTAGATATAAAATAAATAAACTAATTGTAGGACTAAATATAAACATTCACAACCTAAGTACATGATATGGACAATCAGGACTCAAGTGTAGACAAAATGTAATAGACCTACGTCAAATTAAATAAATTAAAAAGGGTAAATAAAAACAAAAATAAACAAAAAATAATGAAACAAACAAACACAAACAACCAACCAACCAACTAAACAAATAAACTATACAAACAAAATAACAAACAAGGTTATAAATAAACAATAACAAGCAAACAAAACACCAATAAAAAAAACATAAAAAAATACAATAAACAAATAAAATAAATAAATAAATAAATCCATAAATAAAATAAACAAACAAAATCAAATAAAAATTTCAATAAGAGAACTATTATAAACACACAAAGGTAAACAAATAAACTAAGCTAAACAAATGGTAGATTACATATAATTTTTATTCACAATGTTAATACAAACAAAATATAAATTATTCATGCATGTGTAATATAGGTGGTAATCTTGGTGATGGGGTAAACCTTAAGCTAGGTAATAATGACACAATAAAAACAAGATAGGAACAAAAGACTAATGGCTACCCCTAGGCTATAGGGAATAATGATACAAAGGTAAGATGAAAAACATTGCCCCTAGGATATAGGGGACAATGACACAAACAAGATGACAAATTTTTCCCCTAGGTTATAGAGTATAATAAAAAACATAAAAAAGGGAGAATAAAAGAAATAGGAAGGGGTAGCTAAGCTAAATCTAGATGCACTAGGAAAATGGATGCTGCCTACATAGTTCCATGGACATAAGATCCAACGTGAACTTCAGGTCAAATGTAGTTCTCGTAAGATATGGGATAGAAAGAAATGATTATAATAAAACATGATTGACTTATAGATGAAAATGGGAATGATCTAAAAAATGGTGAGTGTATAAGAAAAGAGGGGGATGATGTTCACAATCATGAAAATGTTAAAACAAATAAATCATGCAAGTGCAAGAGCATAGTTTAGATTAAAACCACACTAAAAGATAAGAGATGAGTATCCAATAATGAACTAAATTGGTAATTAATAGTTTTTACTACATCTATGTCTTTGAATGAGAATGAGCTCGCAAAATGGTGATAGTGCTGGCTAAGATCTATCATAAAAGGGTGAGAGCATTGGCTAAGATTGTTTGAAAATTGGCAAGAGGGTTGGCTAAGATTGGTTACAAAATGATGAGATCATTAAAATAGCCAAGTGGTCAATAGTGTATTTAATTTGAATGCAATATTCTCACAACACTAACTCATAAAACATTGAGAGCATATGACTAAGGCCAATAAGGATGGGGAACTAAAGGACAAGTGATTAATTGGGAAATAGTTAGGAGTCCTAGAATACTTAAGGAAAAGAAGTGGTCAAAAAAGAAATGAAGGGAGATGAGATAAATCAAGATACCCTATGTATCCAAGTGCTACATATATAGTCTATGTTGACCTTAGGCTGATGTAGTTCTCCAAAAAATGGGAAGGAAAAGACCGAGTTGGTCTAGAAATGAAGCTGGATAGGTAATGTGTTCCATCCCATAAATTTTTTCTCAAATTTATATCTCGCATGGAAATTTTAAGACAATTTTCATGATTTTGTGATGTTTAGGATTTTTTAGGTCCTTTTTAAATGTTTAGTCATTTTCAAAATGTTTCAAATGTTTTTGGAATTTTCTAAGAATTTCAACTCAATCGAGAATCATGAGATAAATAATGGTCCAACTCATAAAATAATGATATCATGGATTAAGTTGCTCACAAAATGGAAAGAGTGTGGATTAGGTTACTTAAAAAATGACAAGAACGTGGAAAAGGGGTGATTAATATGACCTCTATGGAAATTGAGCACTACCTACATAGTTTAGAATGGACATCAAGTAACTATAGTTCTGCCTGACACAAAAGGCATCTGACTAAGAAATAAAAGTTTAGGTATAGAAAAATGGTAAGGTAAATGTCAAAAATGATGGAAAGGTGTTACTACAATACATTGTAAAGGGGTTTTTCTTAATTTTACCAAAGGTGGTTATAATTAGGAAACAATGATAAATGGTTAGTGGTAATAATTTTCCCATAGGTGGTTATAATTAGTAGCATGATTAGTGAACGTAACAAAAAAATGAAGGATGCAATTATGAGGACCACTATCATATTGTTATGATATGTCACCATTCAAAAATTTGATTCTAAAAAAACTACTAGAGATTAATTTATAAACAACCATTTGAAGTACAAATTAATCAAAACCAAGGCCAAACATGATAGGTTGGGGTTAGGTAAAAATAACTATATGGAAATGGGTTAATGGAATGGTAGAATAGTATAGGGTATGGTACAAAGAATAAGTATAATGTGGCATAACTTAAGTGATCATTATAGAAAATAATTTTATTCCCTCAAGTATAAAAATGTTTGAGGTACATTATTTTCATTGGTTCATCAATTTCATATACTTCTAGCATGGCAAGCTTGTATGCTCCATAACCATAGTTAAGAGTCAATACATAAGGCTCTAAATAGTTTTGTTGGAACATTCCCTTCTTCTTTGTCTCAAAATTTTAACTTTTTTGATTCTCTTTTAACATAAGGTCACCAAGCTCAAATTCATGATGCTTGATGTGCTAATTTTATTGGTTTCTTACTCTATTTTGATATGCCTAAAGGTTATTAAAGGTGGCTATGCACTTGCCATCAAGCAAGTCTACATCTTGCAAGTGAGCTAATATATAGTCCTCATCATCAATGATGTGATGTAGTGAAATCTATAGAGAAGGAACCTTGACCTCGATAGGAAGAATGTCCTCAATGTCATAAATAAGTGAATATGGGGTAGCTCCTATTAGAGTAAAAAATTTAGTATGGTATGTCTAGAGGGAATTAAATAAATGCAAGTGTCAATTATGACTAGTGTCATTGAAAATATTCTTTAAAATATTAACCATTGTTTTATTATAATCCTAATATTGGTCATTGCCTTATGAGTAATAGGCAGTAGAGAAATGTTGTTTGATACAATATTGGGTATAAAGTGCTTTCGCATCTTTATTTTTAAATCATCTACCATTATTAGATATAATATTAGAGGGGTACCATAATGATAAATGAGGTGGTTGAATATGAATTTGGATATCTTATTACTAGTTATGTAAGTTAAGGGAATGGATTCCACCCACTTAGTGAAATATTCAGTAGCATTTAGGACATGTTTATGTCCATATGAGGATGTATGATTAATATTGCCTATGAGTTTGAGTTTCCACATTGAGAACAAACATGGTGTTGTTAGTGGTTTGAGTGTTTTTTATGGATCATGAATTAGATTAGCATGCTTATAACACTTTACACACCTTTTCACATACATAGTTGCATTTGTTTCCATAGTAAGTTAGTAATAACCAATACACAATAAATTTTTGGCTAAGATTGCCCCATTAGTATGGGGTCCACACACTCTTTTGTGAACTTCCCTCAACACTAATTTGGATTATTTTGAAGGTAAATAATGAATCATAGTTCCATCATAGCTTCTATGATATAAGGTAGGTCCAAGTAGGGTATAACAAGAGGCGTTGTGGATGAAGGATTTTTATTTCTTAGTGATAGGTTAGGTGGAATAGTTTGGTTTTGGAAATAGGCATATATGTTAGAATAACAGGGAGATGTGGGACCAACAATTTATAGACCATCTTAAAGGCTGATTATTCATGTACTTGTTCTAGAAGATGTTTCAAAAGAAATTAATAATCCATTATTTTATTTGTGATCTAAATCATGGAACCAATAGTGTCCATGGCATCAAATATTCTATTATTGACTTGAATTATTCTTTTAAATTGAATGTTAGAATTTTGTTTCTTGAGAGTATCGACCTTGTATTTATATGGTACCAACTTTTTGTACTTTATTTGGTATTAATCTATAACCTAATTAATTATTAGATGAGAATCATTGTGAATCAGTAAATATTAGATGTTCCATTGTACTACTTGATGAAGCCCTATAATGAGTGCTTTGTACTCAGCCATGTTATTGGTACATGGAAAACTAATGTGAAAAGAATTAAGAATAATATACCCTTATATCATGATAAACAATATTCTAGCACCTAATCCATGATATGTGAATGAACCATCAAATTCAATTTTCCATTTTTTACCTCAAGAGGTGTTTCTGCATCTGCTATGGTCATAATGGCTTCATTTGTAAATCCAAATGTAAGAGGTTGAGTATTGTGAAGAGGATATTTTACAAGCTGATCTGCTAGTACTTATCCCTTAATGGCCTACTGATTGTCATATTCAATTTCAAAATCACTCAAAATCATGATCCACTTTTCCATGTGCCCTATAAATCAAGTTTGGAAAGTAGACACTTGAATAGAGCTACTTTGATAATGACAATGATCTTATTTTTCAACATGTAGAGATGTAAATTTTGGTCTATGAACACCATAGCTAAACATGATTTTTAAATCGATGCATAATTTTGTTCATATGTGACCAATATGCATATCAAGTAATAAATTACATGATCTTTAGCTTGTTCATTGTGTTGTGTTAAAATTTCTCCCAAGGCATTTTCAATTGTTGATAGGTAAAGTAACAATGACTTATTCAACATCGGTGGCAATAAAATGGGTGGATTGGCAAGATATTATTTAATATGTTCAAATGCCTTATATCACTCTTTATAATAGGATAAATTAATGCCCTTATTTAATAAGTGTGTAAATAAATGGCATTTATCAGCCAAATGTGATATAAAATGTCAAATTGACTGGATCTTACCCTACAAACTATAGAGCTACTTCAAGGTATATGGTGGTGGCATTTCGGTAATGGATCAACATTTGGATAGATAAACTTCAATGCCCTTATGAGAGATAATGAAGCCTAATTTTTTTCCAAAAGTTACTCAAAAAACACACTTCTTCAGATTAAGCCTTGCATTATTTTTGTGAAGTCTCTTAAATATTCTTTGAAGCATGGCTGGATGATCAACATGGGTCTTTGATTTACCCATAATGTCATCAACATAGTCCTCAACAATGTCATGCATCATATCATGTAAAATAAATATCATGGCTTGTTGGTAAGTGGATCCTATGTTATTAAGTCTAAATAACATAACTTGATAACAAAAAAATATCCACAAAGTGGTGAATGTTGTCTTATGCTAGTCTTCTGATGCAATTCTGATATGGTTATATCTTGAAAAAGTCATCCATGAGAGAAAGTGTTTCATATCCAGCCATTGAGTTGACTATCATGTCAATGTTAGGAAAAATAAAGATGTATTTTAGGTAGGCTTTATTAATATCCCTAAAATCAATGAAAATTCTAATACCTTCTAGTTTATTGCTCACATGCATAATGTTATAAATCTATTATGAATTGTTGATTGACCTGACACATCTCATGTCTAAGATTTTCTATAACTCTTTATTGACTATCATAATTATATGAGGATGTATTTTATGCATCTTATACTTAATGGGTTTGGCATCAAGATTTAAAAAAATGTGGTGTACAACCAAATCATGGTCTAAACCTGACATGTTCGAATAGGCCCATACAAATATGTCAACAAACTCCCTCAAAAGGGCTTTAAAAACTTCACATTCCTTCTAAGTGGGGGACACACCTAGTTTGATCCAATTTGGGTCTTATAGAGTCCCTATATTAACCTCTATAGTGTCCTCCATAAGAAGTGTAGAACCATATTTTAAAATAATTGGCAAAGAGGTAACTTAGTTGGCAATGGTAAAGTCCTCTAGTTTTATTGGCTCGTCTAATTCTCCCAAGTAGGATGAATCAAAATCTCCTAATGCTAGTAAAGGCCATGAAAAAATACTTCAGGGCACTCTTGAAAAATATATGAAAAATCCTACCATCATCAATAGTGATCTTAGATTCATATATAGGCCTTCGACTATAGGTCTCCTATGATTCATAGGAAGAAAGGTGAACATCCCTTTCTAATGGCACTAAAAACCAGTTTTGACCAAGAGACTTGCCTTTTTATTTACGTTTACTCTGATCAAAAAGTGCCTCAAAGAGGTTTTATTTTATCTTTATTTTTGGAAAAATAAGTTCACTCACTCTCTAAAATAGGCAACAAGATCCAATTTGATATAAAATCTTTGCTTGTGATCTCCAAGAAGAAAGTGATTGCTCAATCCCAAAAAGTCACATATGGCCTCATTGTTTTCAAACTCATCTAACAGTATTGTTGACTCTTATTGGTCCTAGTCTATCAACTACGGGTGATAAATTTTTAATGGAAAAGGGTGATAAATAGGGATAATTATACAAATGACATGGGTGTTAACCAAATTTTTATTTATAGGGTCATTGTAGATGCTATAATCAAACCATGCATCACTGTCAACATTATTTTTTATATTCAATGGTGTTAGAATTCAAATAAGGTATGTGTGGTCACCCCTAGTTAGTTTAAATCTAATACTATGGGTTCCCTTATTCATGTCATTGAGACTAACTTGATCATCCCTTGTTGATGTAGCCCTAGGCCTCTATTTTCATAAGCTAGATGATCCGCAATATAGTTAGGAATAGGACACTTTTCACTTTTGTAATAGTCAGCTAACTCATCAGTATAAATCCATGAATTATCTTTGGCTAAGGGGCCATGTTCTAGGAAATATGTAGTTTTAAAAACAATGGGTTTGTTCATATGAGGATTTTCTTGGTCTACCACTCCATGTGAATGATCTTGGACTCAAGTGTTCTATAGGTTTTAGGGTGTTGTGTAAATTTGGAAATATGGAATGAGTCATGGGTACTATATTATCTAAGACCTTTGTTAGTTATATATAAGTGATTGGCAATGTTTGGTGGAGGCATAGATGAGGTAGAATCTAGGCTATCTGGGTCAATGTAATTGGTTTATGGTACTAATTTAATGGATTTTCCTTTTCAGCTCTTCCTCTATTAGATTTGGGCATAAGATTCATGCCAAATTTATAGTTATAACTCTTGTACTTGGCCTTAAGACGTTTACAATACTGATATAGCTATAGATCAGCTGTATAGTCACTTCCATCCTTGAATGGGGAAATTTTATACATTGATGCTATGTGGAAGGTATGGCTCTAATTTCATGGATTCAGGATCAGCCCTATAATAGATTATAAGATATTTCTAGGTCCAAAACATGGCATAGAGTGTCATGGGTCAAATTCTAAATTACCATTAGAAATTTAATAGTACCTTAATATTCCCCTTCCTCATTACCATATGCTTTGATAATAATTGTATCTATCTACAAGTTTATTTCTATATATCCAAGATGTTTAATCAACTTTAGAGACATAATGTTGAGGCCTAAACCATTGTATATAAGGATACATTTAACTTTATGGATTTTATACTAAATTGGATATACAATGGGTTATTATGTAGTGGTCCCAAGGA
Source organism: Torreya grandis (assembly GCA_037957365.1). Lineage (NCBI taxonomy): Eukaryota > Viridiplantae > Streptophyta > Pinopsida > Cupressales > Taxaceae > Torreya > Torreya grandis. The sequence goes on along the minus strand of JARHVA010001662.1, from coordinate 374,510 downwards.
TGATGTGTCACTTTGGTCAAAGTTAAGATGATTTCTAGGGGTTAAGTGCCCTACCATGGCTTGGAATTTATCTGGAGTGATATCATCTAGTATAAAATATTAGCTCAAGTACTCATTCAAGATGTCTTTATGGATACTAGATGTCTACAATGAATCCATGATGTATATTTGTGTAGGATTCTTCTTTAGTTACTCCATAATATCATAGGTCTTTCCATAGATTTTTGTATTTGGTTTATTTCTAATAAACATGGAAATATGAATAGGTTCATTCATGATATTTGGCTGTGATCCCTTAATAGCTATCTTGGCTCATCAAGTTATGATTATACAATATTGATCTAGTATAGGATCTTGGTAATTTGTTAGGGAGGTAATAGGGCCTAGAATGGTATTTTTTGAGTGATGTTGAGATTGAATGCTAACATGATCTAAAGAAAGATTATCAACAAAAAAAGGTTGATAGGCATTGCTTAGCTGATAAGCATTATTGGGAGAGGGTCTTGCTCTATTGGTATTTGGATAGGGGTTAGTGGTAATAGTGAAAAAATGCCAACTAAGATGTGTCCTAAAATATTTTTATAGGTATACACAATGGCATGGTGGTCTCATAGTTAGCTTGGTTAGTTTGCCCTTGGTTTTGACCATTCTACTATGGTTGTTATGATTGGTATTATTGCTATTGATTTTATGGTGGAGTTATTTTCCATTGTTATTTTTGTTATTGGTACTACTATTGGTTATTTTTATTGTTATGTTAATAAAATAGATTTTTTTAGATTCCCAAGTTATGATTGGTCTTAGGAGCATGGGTATCTCTTTATATCTCTCTATTTTATATCATATTTTCAATCAAATGTCTTAATTGAATAAACCAACGTATAAAGTGTCCTTTGACTTGATGGTACTCACAAAATGAATGTAATTTATACCAATCAATAAAATTAAACCCTTCAAGAAATATATTCTATATCAACCAACTAATCATATTTACCTGAACCAATGTTAAGAGCACAAATTCAATAAGCTCCCCAAGGTCATTGATTTGTATGGAAATGAACACTCTTCTTCTTAGAGGAGGGGATTGAAATTAGTTTTTATTTTGTTTCTATTGGTTTTGTGGAGGCCTTGGATAAATGTATAGATGTGGTAGTTACTAAATGGGTAGAGTTAAATGGGCAACCAATGTTTGTACCATATATACATGGTGCAATTCAGTGACCCTTTTGCCAATCAAATTCTTGTCATGGTTGTAAGGTTTTGGTATTTCATTTTTTTGGTCTAAGGTGACATGGAATACAATATTTTAATAGGTTTCTAATTATGGTTTTGACCTTAGATTCAGTTTAGATTCTACTAGCCTTGATGCTGATTTTGGCTCTAGTTAGAAGAAGATAGCTTAATTATCCCTATGTTAAGAAGGACCTTCTCAGTCTATATTCCTTTCTCTATAACCTATTCAAATGTATGAGAACATTTTATCTTAAGATGATAATATATCTCACTTTATAATCTCCTAATAAATATCATAGCCAATTGATTATCTAGAAAATTATGAGTGAATTAGCTCACCAGTGTTCTCCAATATTGCAAGTAAGTAGCGAATCTTTCACCATTCTTCTATTTTTATTGGCCCAAGTCCACAATTGTAATATAATACTCTATATTATATGAAAAATGTTGTATTAACTTCTCATAAATATCATTGAATTTAGGTACAAAATTCTTTGATAATTTTAAAATCTATTCCAAGGCTTGTTTGGCTAGACATTTTAGAAAGAGTAGAAGTCAGTATATGTCACTATATTCCACTAGCTAAAAAGAAACAAAAATATATTTTACATGCTATTTTGGGTTTTTTTTTGTCTTTATATTTATCAAATTTGGGTGGCTCATAACCTAACAAAAAATGGTATTTGCAGATAAATCATGTTGAATGGATATAAACATATTTCATCCAATTTAAATTTCTTTGTTTACTATCCAATTTGAATGGCTTGAATTTTATCCTTCATTTGCTAAATTTTTTGGGAAAAGAAGTTATATGGAGTTACTTATTAATATTGGCATTACATAGTAAATGGTGGGTTACCTTTTTTGGGGTAGATAGGAATGGCATATTGTGGAATGTTAGTTTGATTAGCTAGATGACCAGGTATATGTATACATGTGTTAGGATTATACTGTTGATATATAATATGTTGTGGTTGGAAAATATTCTATATAAAATTGGTTATATAGCCTTGGCTAGTGAATTATGGTTGTGATAATGGAATTTGGATATATGGGATGTGTTGGTATTACTGGGTCTAGGAGGGAACTTACTTCCTACTCATCAAACCCTATTGTATAAAGTGAACACATTATTGAGTAGATCCCTGATGTTGAAGGTGTTAAAAGTTGGATCCCTATTTGTTGTGTGATAATTATTAGGTAAAAGGTAACTATTACCTATTACTTGGCATATAATATACATTAGAACCCTTTTATTGGTTAAAAACTTGTTGTTGGTTAGGTACTTGTTGGGAATTTGGCATTTTTTATTGATAACCAACTAGAACTTTTTGACTAATGAGAACATGTTGTGGATTATAATTTTTTTGGTTGTTGAGGTATATTGGTTTGTGCTTATTATGATGAAATATTTTTTGGCCCCTATTGAGGTGGCATAGTGTTTTTCACTTATTGAGGTGGTAAGTTGGTCTATTTTTGGCTTGTTTCCCCTATTACACACTTGAAGAAGCAGCTAGTTGAGGAATGGAGATTATTTTTTATGTTTGGGAAATAGGCATACCTATTCTCTATTGTTATAATCCAATCATGGCATTGGTTATAGGAATATTCTATAAGTTATTTGGCAATAAATCTGATCCAATTTGGTTTAAAAAGTGCACTTGCGTGTTATCCATAATGTTTTGAGTGAGGTCTTTCATTTGGGTGGTAGTATATTCAGTTGAAATGGGGACATTAAACATGTCACCAACCAACATGCTTTGGTTAAATGGGTGCATGTTTTAGTTTGCATATCCTGAAGCATATATTTATGTCCATGTTGATAGAGTTAGCTCAATAAGAGACATTTTATAAATAACCATAGCATTGAAATTATGAGCTAATTTTAGGTAATTTTGGTATGCTTACTCTACATATTCCAATTTATCATCCATAGGACCTTTCACTTTCGTAAGTGCACTTTGGTTCTATTGAAGAATTTGGAATAAATATTGACTATAACTAGTTTATCCTTGTTCAAACTATTATTTTTGAGGAACATTACTAGGATTTCCAATCAAACTACTCAAACTTTCATGTGGTAATTCTAGAGGAAATCTAGCTCCTACTTTGATGGCCTTGATAAACATTTCATATTTGTTCTCTAACAAATGATGATACAAAATTATGTATTGTAACCTATCTATGTTGGTGTTTTAACATATTATGGCTCTTATTATTGGAAATGTTCTACAAAAGGCATCACTTGAGCAAGGTACTATGTTGTTTACTCTTGTTTTTGGTTGAGATAAGAAGATGTAGCTACCAAATACTTCACTAGTGGGTCCAATATTTGTTCAATGTATGGAATATTATAAGATGGATATGGATCTATATTATAAACCATGTCATCACCATATGGTTCTTGAACTAAAGGGTCACTAGTCATAGAGTTCTCATAGTCTAGATTGTACAGTATTGCTACATGTGTAATGAGACATGTTTAGATCTATGGCTAGGTCTCATGAAAAATAAAGGTATAAAAGGTAACAAATAATTAAGGCTTAAAAATAAACAATATTTGGCTCTATTCAAAGAGATCCAAAGGGTAAATAACTAAACTAGGTAATATAATAACAAAAACATGAAATAGAGCTAATAAAAATATTGATTTGCCTAAAGATAGTTATAATTAGTGGTAAAGGTAACACAAAAGCTCAAAACTAGTCTATGGCTATGGTACTAATTTTCCCAAAGGATTTTATAATCAATGATAAAAGTATCTAAATAAGGTAAAACAATCATGAACTATGTCAAAATGATAGCAATGATTTTCTCAAAGCTAGTTATAATATTTTAACATGAAAAAAGGATAAACTTAGAAACAAATCTTGATATTAAAAAAGAACTAAAAAGCAATATAAACTAAGGTAATTGGATTAGGTGAAACTTAGTAATTTCCTCACTAAGACTCAAAAATTGCATCATAAGAGACTATTTAAAATGGATCTAGGATATTTGTGAACTCAACACAACAAACTTCAAATAAGGTATGTGGTAACAACTTGGCTCAAAAGACACTCAAACAAGGCACAAGACAAAAAACAATTGTTAGGTTTAGGTAATGGGGTATTTTTAGATCAAATAGGTAATCAACCCAAGTAACACAATACAAACATAAAATGGTAGACAACTTAAGCACAAATTAGATGAGGACTTGGCATAAACCTGATTAGTTTAGGATTTTTATTTTAAAAGATTGAATATCAAATTCAATTCAAAAGACTCAGATGTTTTAAGGTAAAAAATCTAGAAAAAATGGGTAGCACAACCACACATTTGAAAAAAAGGTATAACAATGGTTTTAGAACTTGGTTTTAAATACGACAAGTGTTTTGGAATAATTTAGGTAGCATAACAATGTTTCTTAAAATAAATGGTAAATAATGGTTTTGGACTTAAAAATTAAAGTCAACTGTTTGACATGAAATGTATAGCATAATGATACCCCATTTAAACAAGTGAAAAACAAATGTTTTTGGTATAAAAATATAAGGCAAAGGTGCATGAAATAAAATGGGAAGAGTAACACCTCTTAGGTCAAAGGGGCATGAAAACACCATGATGGTTTTGGAATCACTTTGACTTGATAATATAAACAAATAGTTTTAGTCTAAAACACACATGAAAATCAAAGAAAATATGAATAGAACTAATGCCTCATCCTATCCCTAAATTTTAAATGAGTGTGAATAGCTTCTACCAAAGTTTCCACTAATATACCAATGATTAAAAATAATTAAGTGTTAATATAAAAATTAAAGAATAGGTGTAGGTATATTTTTTAGGCCCCCTCTATCTCTCAAGAATTGGTACGTGGCATGAACTTAGAGTGAGTAACACTCAAAATTTGGAAAGATATTCCATATCAAGTGGGGTTTGTATCCAATAAAAATGCATCATGTCAATAAATCAATCCTAACTAAGAGAATATAAATCATACTTACACTTTTGATTGTGGACACATTAGATAATTTAGAACATGACCAATATGGGGACCAAATAGACCTAATTAGGGGATATCTTAGCATAATAAATAATGATAGGGAGGGTTATAAAGCCTTTATTTAATCACAATCATGAAATAACTGTAATCAATCCCTATATTTCCATATTCACAAAACTAATAACAAGTAAATTAAACAAGTCTAATCTAGTGATCACCAAAGCTTGTGGCATAATATGGGGGTTAGTAAACAAAAAAAACATGCATAGGATAATCTCAATTAATATATGTATGATTAATACCCTAATGTGTGAATAATAAGAGTATTATTATTTGAAGTCAATACTTATGCTACTTCTATCTACTAAAGAGAGGAGTAAAGTTAGAGAATACTTACCTGAAAGACAAACCTGTTGAGACTCAATCTCTCTCTTGGATAAAGGGGATTTTAAAGAGGTTTTTGTGGTTTTTAAGGATCACAAAGAAATTTTAAAGCATCCAAGACTTCTCCACAAGACTATATTCTTTAAGTATAAACCCCAAGTTAAGACTCCTCAAGTAGAATGGTGGAAGAGCAAATTATAAAGAAGCACAAGTGAATACTCACTCTTGTTCATTAGTAAATAATGGAAAAATTATCTTGTATATATATGAAAATTTAAACCTAATCCCTTCTAAAATTTTCATCTGATAGGGTCGAACCAATTAGCCTAGAACTATTATGGACCAAAATTCACTAGGTCATGGTCTAGGTCAGCCAAGAGCTGACCTAGACCCTAAATGAATTTTACCAATAATAGTAAAGGTCAACCTAGAACTATAAACCATTGAAATGGGATTAAGGTTAGGAAAATATGGATGGAAAATGGAAAAAATACTAGAAGAGTATGAAAAAGGGAGTGACATAGTAGGGGAATGATTTTAGGAGCTGGTTGGATTGGTAATAAATGGTAATAAGGGAAAACAATACTGTGAATCACCAATGGTATGCCTTCCCCTTTCCCAGTGCACCCCTTAGGGCATGTACTCAAAGATACTGATTATTGATGGGTTCTTATAATATATAAATCACTAGTATTTGATAAAAGTTGAAAATATTATGTGTAAACATATTCCCCACTTGAAGCTCATCACATGTCACTCAGGTGTAATAGGGGATGGTGCTTCAAAAAATAACATAGTAACACCCAAAACTGAGGATTAAAAAAATTGCATTATTTTAAATAAAAATTAAATTAAATTAAATGATTGAAATGGAAATAACTAGAAAGTAAATATATGCATACGTTGACTTACCTTTATCATTGAATGGTTGTCTGTTATGTTTGTAGTTTTGATTATGGAGGGCACAGAGACTAATTTTGACAAACCCAATAATATAAAACTAAATAAAAAAACAAAGGTAGTAAATCCAAGATAATTGGTGCTATATGAATGGGATGTATTTGGAAATTTGGCAAGCTGGGGTGATAAGTGTTATGTTAGACCAAATGACCAAGTTAATTTTTTTTTGAGTAAATCGAGTAACTAAAAAGATGAGTCTAATAAATACTAAAAAACTCAAATAAGTAAACCTTAATTAATAAATGAAAACTCACCAAGTTAAACCAAGGATACATGTCAAAAAGGATGGTAATCAAACATCAATGTAAAAACAATAATAATCCTTACTTTCACAAATATGGGAAAACAAAAAATGGTAAAACAACATTGATGAATAAGTAGTAACAATAATTACTCAATACTCATTGGAAAAAGGTTCATAAAAAGGAAAACAACATTGGTAAGTGAGAAATAATAAGTCAATCCTCAATCAATATTGGAAAAATTACATGAAAGTAAAAATAGACTCAAGTGTCTGCAAAAAAGGGGAGTATAACAATGACAAATGGTATAATAAATAAAGGAACATCTAGAAATGTATATCCATGGTGTAAAAAGAGTAATCCATAGTTGCTCAAGAATATTTTTTTGTTATAAGGATGGATAAAGCTGAAACAAAGTAGTGCTAGCATGTGTTTTTTTAATATGTGAAGAAGGAAGATAAAAGAAGGTAAAATAGATTAAGAATCATAATTTTCCTATCAATGGGGAAAATGAAATGGGTGGAAGAGATAATGAAGGAAAAACCAAGGTATAATAACTCTTTATTGAATTTAAGACACTTAAATTAGGTTTGTCAAAACAAGAGGACTTTCGACCTTAAGGACTCTGAAGAACTTCTCCTAGCCACATAAGTCTTAGGTCAACAAATTAAGTATGTAGATCATCCCATCAAGGCTATATGCATGAAAATCAAAATGGACCTACCTTCCCACAACATGTTCCCCATTCCTCATGACCCCTTAGAAAGTTGTTGGTTTACTATGAATATTGGGTACTTCCATGAGAAAGTAGGTAACACCATAGAGTTTGTTGAATTCTTGTATTATAATCTACTGGCCTACCACACACCAATGGACCTTGACTCTCTTATGAGGCCAAATATGAAGTTTTAGATTTTATTAGAGATAGGATATGTTCTTATAATCATGTCTTTTGGTGTGATTTTGACTTTTGAGATTTGTATATTACCTTTTCTATATCATTGCCTTTTGTTTCAAATGATTGGGATTTTAATTTTCTTGATGTATTTTTATATTCCTCTTCCATATGGATTTGGAAACCAAAATATGGATGCTAAATATGAGTTTCATTTTAATACTTGGGACTAGGTTGCTAAGAGAGAAAACTTTAGAGAGCATGATGTCTATGAATCTGATAAATTTAGGTAAAATAAAAGTGTTATCTTGATTCAACCTTGTTTTATCCAATGTGGAGTGAAAGGAAAGGAAATAAATAGGAATGAAATATGAAACAATTTGAATTACTTTAAATCACAAAAATGTGACAAATGGTGAAATAATGATATAATGACAATAAAATGTGATTCTTTATCATAATAATGAGGGAAATGAAGGAAAACATACTAACAAAGATTGTTATGAAAATTTTATCTAAAAAATAAGTAAAAGTTGAAGTTGAGAACAAAGATAAAGAATTTGTAACCATTTCAAAATACAATCTAGAAAAGTAATGATAAGATGGTGATTTTATGAGGAAGGCCAATTCCTATCCATGGTCTTACATTGAAACTCATAAAAGAGAAACCCATGAGGGTGCCAAAAAGTATCAAAAAAATAAATGGGGTATGAAAATTATGGTATTTGTGAGGAAGGCCAAGTATTATCCATGGTCTTACAATGTAAATAAAAAAAGGGGAACCCAAAGGGGTGTAAAAAGTGTAAAAATTATGAAAAAAAGAAGACTATAATACATAATGAGGAAGACTAGGTCCTATTCATGGTTTTATAATGCAACTCATGAGAAAAATGGAAACCAAAAGACTAAAAGGGAGGACTAAGTTTTGTAAAAATAGAGAACTACTACAGAGGGTAAGACCCATGTAAGTAAAATAAAAAAGTGTTAGATAGATAGTATATAAAAATCATGAAAAAGAAGGGAAGGATTAGGCAAAATACTTTGTAAGGAATTATGCATTGGTGGGCTCTTTGAAAACATGGCCTTCATTGGTTTCAAGGTGATATGTACTTAGACCAAGAATGTATTTGAATAAATAGGGGCCCCACTATTTTTATTCATATTTACCTTCTTTGTCATGACTATAGTCTAATTTAAGGACAAGATCACCAACATGAAACATGAAAATTTTAACATGTTTGTTATGTTGTTTGGGAATATAGTCCTTGTATTGGTGATTGTGTTTTAAATTATAAAGAAGATGTTCATCAAGTAGGTCAAGGGAATGAAGGCAAGATTCATGTAATTCTTCATCAGGTATGATACCATGAAGAGAGATACAGAGAGAGGGAAGCTCAACTTCTAATGTAAGGCCTAACTCAAAACCATATACTAGAGAGAATGGTGTTGCCCTAGTGGTAGTACATATGTTAGTCTAATAGGCCCAAAGATAAGGCTAGAGATGAAGGTGCCAATCCATACGAGTTTCATGAATTATCTTCTAGATAATTTTTTTAAGGAATTTGTTGGTGGCCTCAACTTGACCATCACATTACAGATGATAAGGTGTGGACAATTTGTGATTGATTTTAAATTTAGCATAGAGTTTTTTGATATACTTGTTTTTGAAATTACCACAATTATTTGAAATGATATTATGGGGAATACCAAATTGGAAAATTATTTTATTAAGAATAAATTTAGAGATGGTGGTACCAATGACATTAACAAGGGGCATGGCTGCAACCCATTTGGTAAAGTATTCTATAGTTATGATGATAAAGACATGCCCATCTTAAGAGCAGGGCAATTTATCGATGATATCTAATCCCCACATAGAGAATTTCCAAGGAGATTTAATAGTTTAAAGCTCATCTAGAGGTGAATAATTTAGATCATCATGAATCTAGTAAGGATTACACTTTACATCAAATTCAATAGCATCATTTTCAAGAGTGGGTAAAAAATATCCACACAGAGGAATTTGTAGTCTATAGGATGTCTATTACAATGACCACTGAAAACACCCCCATGTGCTTGTTTAAGAAGAGGAGGGACTTCATCTTGCATAACACAATAAAGCAAGGTACCTTAAATATTATGATAATAAAGGATGCTATATCAAAATACATACTTAAAAGGTTGTTTATGAACGTGAGTCTTTTCATGAGAGTCTAAGTTGGGAGGATAAGTTTGGTGTTCTAGGGATTGAATGATGTCTTTATACCATGGGATTTGTATAATGGTGAAAACCTCAATGTAGAAGATAAGAAAATATTGTGGTTGAGTAAAAGACAGAGATTTTTTTATTTGGATAAGAAAAGTGGGATCAGAAAGAACTTGGTGGGGATGAAAAAGAGAAGTTGAAGAAGCAAGGGAATCAACAATGGAATTTTGATCTTGAGGGATAGGCTTGATGGTGAAATAAATGAAGTCTTTGGTGAGAGTAGTGGCAAGTTAATGATAAGAAATGATATTATCACTTTTGCATTGGTAATCACCATTGAATTGGTAGTAAGTGATTTGAGAATCACCTAAGTCATGTAGGTATTATATATCTAAATCAATAGAATATCTCATGCCTAAGATTATAGATTCATACTCTACCATATTTTTAGTGACATCAATTGTTAGGTGAAAATTTAAAGGAATGATTTTTCCAAAAGGACTTGTAAGAATACAACCTGCCCTAGCTCCTTGAAGGCTTTTAACACCATCATAGTGAAGGGTCCAAGTATCGTTATGTAAATCAACATTAATTTTAAGAATCTATTCGATAACTAATTTTGGTTTAGTAGTATCGGGGAGGATAGTGGATTCATCAAGATTAGTTTCTTTAAGATCAATAGTGAAGTTGTGGAAGTAATCTTTAAGAGAAATGGATTGATTGAGACCTTCAATATAGAGAATATTATCATCATGAAGAATATTTTAAAGGTGATTGGTAGTTGGAACAAGAGTTTTGATAAGTTGATCATCTATGATCTATCATTTGATAAATATTTTATTTACAATGAAAAGATCAAATTTCATAAGGAGGACCATCTATTTTCCAATTTTATCTCTAGGAAGAAAGGCTTTGGAGAAGAAGTGGCAAAGGGGTTTGGAATGAATGATGACATAAGTGATCTGATATAACATGTAATGTCAAATATTTTAAGCTATGAAATATATGGCAAGGCAATCACATTCAAATTTTGTATAATATTTCTCATGATCAATGAGGCCTTGGTTGATGTAATAGATGACATACTATCTTCTGGGATCATCTTATTGGAAAAGCATTACCCCAACTAAAATTGGTGTGAAAGAAGTATATAAGATCAGAGGTTTATCATTTGAATGAGTATGAAGTGTAGGTTGGTGAATAAATGATTATTTCATGTTATAAAAGGCTTTTTGACAAGGATCCATCCATTCTAAAGCATTACCTTTCTTAAGAATAGAATTGATAGAGTGGATATGATAGGCCATTTTGGGAATGAATCATATAATTATCTCAAGTTTACCTAGATAAGTGTGAATGTTTATAATGGAACAAGGAATGGGCATTTTGATGATATCATTAATTTTTTTAGGGTCAACATTGATGCCACAAAGAGAGACTAGGAATCCTAACAGTTTTTTAGAGGTGACACCAAAGACATTTGTAAGGATTTAGTCTAACTCATTATTTGAGAAGATGATTGAAGATGATGGAAAGATCAAAAAGATGATTTTTATGACTTTTGGACTTAGAGATGAGGTCATCCACATAGGTTTTAACAATTTTATGGATAATATCATGAAATATGTGAGTCATTACTCATTGTTAAGTGGCTCTGGCAATTTTTGAGGTTGAAGAGAATTATAACATAGAAATAGGTGACCCATTCCATGGTGAAAGTGGTATTATATTGGTCCTTAGGGGTAATGTGAATTTGATTGTAACTCGAGAATACATCCATAAGAGATAACATTTCATAACCAACTATGGAATAAAAAATGGCATCTATTAAAAGTAAATGGAAATTATCTTTAGGATAGGTGAGATTAAGATTAAAAAAATCAATGTAGATGAAAATAACCATAGTGACCTTTTTTTGAATGAGAATTTAACATTGAGAAGTTTGATGATTTCTTTGTGACATAAAGTGGAGAATTTGGGTGTAAATTTTTGTTATTTTTGATGCATAGGTTTGGCATTAGGATAAGTGATGATGTTATGTACCACAATGCTAGTTTCAATACTAGGTATGTCCTCATAGGACCAAGTGAAGTTCTCATGATATTTATCAAATAATAAACTATATCTATCATATTTGGTAGGTGAGATTTCATGAAAAACTATAATTTATTAAGGGCATGATGGAGTACCATATTCAATGCAAGTAGTTTCTTCGATAAGCATAGCATTTCCATCTTGGAAATGGTATGGTGTATTAGGTAAAGAAGAGATTGGATTATCTTTAGGATCAATGCTAGAAATGAAGTTGTTGAATCAAGGGGATTTAGTTTTAAAATACCCAATTTTTTGATATTATCAAGGAAGTTGATGTTCTTGAGCATGAAGTACTTCAAGTATAGATTCATCGCTAGGCAAGGTAGGAAGAGAACTATAATACTCAACATCTACTTTAAGATCCATAATTTGATTACCATGGTGATCATATTAATAATGAATCTGATGGACATCAATAGCCTTGGCATATAGTGTAATCTTAGGAATAGGAGAGGTAGATGGATTAGATGGGATTGGTGTGTTATTACTTTCATTGATGGGGGAAGGATTAGATGTAGTGATTGGATCTATAAGTGGTAGAGAAGATGCAATAATTTACAAAGATTTAGAAGGTATGATTTATTTTACCACCCAAAGAGTATTAAGAAGTAAATAATTAGTAAGAGGCACATGACCTTTAGGATCTAATTCATTATCCATAGAAATGGTATGAACATCTGGGTTAAAATCATGGATTTGAGATAAGGTTTTTTGATAATGTTGAAAATATAAGTCTCAAGATTGAGCTTGGGCCATTATGTAATTATCATCACATGTTGGAGAAATTTTACATGATTGATATTTAGGGGGAGTTTCAGAAGGTGAAATTACAATATTAATGAATGTACGTGGAGACATGATGAGAGGATCTTGAAATAATTTGGCCACTCCAAATTCATTACAATTAAAGTCCTCTTCAGGTTAAAAAAGATCATGAGCTTTGCATGGAGGGGTAAAATCAGTAATCTCTTTAATGAGAAGAATAGTATGGTCTTGAGGTAATAAATAAGGAGGAAACTACTCTAAAATTTAAGGAGGTAGCTTGGTAATATTGAAAGTATGTTAAAAATCATTTGGTTCATCATCATTTAAATTAGTAAGAGTGACTTGTAAATCAGGTTTGATGTTGATGAACTCAGTTAAAGGAGTACTATTGATCTTTAGGAATGGTTGGAATATGATATTGAGATTTTGGATTATTGATCTTTAGGAGTACTCTTATTATAACCAAGTTATTAGATAAGCCACAAATTTATTACATTAATACCAAATCCTTCATCAACTAGAACTTTTCAAATAAGGGTAGTATTAATGGTTATTTTAACTAATAGTGGTAGATCATCAACACAAAAACGAATTTCATCATTAATCATGTCATCTTCAAGAAATTCAATAGATGGTTTGGAAGGACACATGGTTTTAATGGTATGTATGTTGGTAGATTTAGGTTCAATAGATGGTGCTTATTTATCTATAGGAGATGGATCTTCAATTTCTTGTAATTGTTTCATAAGAAACTTGTGATGATAAGGGGAAGTACGAATGAACTCCATAAGTGATATCTTACAAGGCATAGAGTTAAGTTCTTCAAGAAAGTTCCACTGAGATTTAGAAGAAGAACCAACACAATGTTTAGGAGGTCAGGTATATTTTGAATAAATATAAGTGGTTAGGGGTTAAAAATGAGGAGATGGTTCTTCAAGGACTTTTGAAGTGAGATTAGTGGTTACAGTATATTTGAGAATTCATTCTTTTAAAGATGGATTTTTAGGCTTGGTAATAAGATCTTTGTGAGCTATCTTGTGATGATAATTGACCTTAGTAGTGTTAACAGATTGATAATTGTTGTAATATTGTTCATAATCAACATCAATATCATAAAAATCCTTGTTATTTTGTTGATTATTAGATATGTAAAAATATTTTTGGTTATTCGAGGTAGAAGCTCTGAAAACTTATCATTTTTGAGAAGTAGTGATGTGCTCTTGATGACAAAGGTTGATCATAGATTCATGATTAAATGAATCACCAAGCATTTAGGAGATATAAAACTTGGTTATCCCTTTATATTATTCATGAAAATGACCAATGTTGGCATTGTAGATACCTAAAACTAGCCATCAATAACCTCCAACCAGGCTTTTAGCTAATTTACACCCAAAATAGAAAATTTAGCCTAAAAACACTAAAATATGCTAAATGATATGAAATTGACATATTCAAGTGCTGATTTTGGCTAGGGTATCCCTACATGGGGAAATGAAATTTATGGGATAGCTAACTTTGATCAGATCATTCCATGTCAAAATGCCAATCTTGCACCTAGGTGCTTTGGATTGCTCTTTCCTATCAAATCTCTTGCACAAGATGCATGCCTTCATTATTTGTTTTTGGTAACATCTTAAATATGATAATAGATCCAATGCATCTAACATCACCTTCCAATTCTAATCTAATTGAATTTTGGACCAATAACAAGGCATTCTAATCAATTTGGGTAATTTGTGCACAAAGTGCTTAATCATGCTTAAGAGCTAATTAACCCAAATCAAGGCACAATTAATAATTCCAAGGAAACTTGTTGAAAAATTATTTTTAGAAATGAATATTGAATATCTACATCATTATGTGACCTCATTTTTTGGGAAGATATCCATCCCTAGGCCATAAATGCCACAAATATCAGGATTCATGCCCTCCATGCCTCATCAATGCCTTTCATGATGCCCTCCATGCCTATTAATTACTCCTTCCAATGTTATGATGAGGATAATTATAAACTTAATTCCAAAAATTTGATTAATCCTTAACCACACATCTCAATCTTAGGATAGATGGTTCAGGTTGATTCTAGACATTGTCAAAAATCTATAAATAGAGAGGCCATGAACATCATTTATAAGCTATTTTGGTGCAAAGTTATAATGAAAAAAATCTCTTCAAGGAGCCATTGAAATTAGTGTTACCATGCCAAATTGATTCCAATTCAAGCCAAGCTAAGCCAAGCCACAAGCTAAGCCAAGCCACAAGCCAAAGATACCAAAGAGAGATAGAGGTAGCCAAGCTTCCATTGACTAGGACTTCATGAGCACAAAACCAAGAAATCCACTACTACAAAGGAATTTGGAGTATCCAAGGAAGGTGAAGGAATTCTTGTGTTTTATTCCTACTCCTTAGTTGTGTTTTTCATTTGTTTTTGTTAACTAAGCTCTCCCTAGTGTCTAGGCCTAGAGATGTTATGTTATTAGTGTGTTTCTTTCATTTTGTTTTCATTTTGGAACTAAAACCATACTAACCATCCTCTCTTGAGTCAAATTCCTTAGATCATAGGCATGAAACCAAGAAAATTGATTAGGTCATAGCACTTAGGAGAATTTTTAGGATAAGTATAATTTTTACAGGGTAGTAAAAAAAATTCATTTGTTTCATAATGAGTGGTGTGTGAGAAGATGAAAGAATGTCAAATTTAGGAAATCCTAGTTTGGTTTGAGGAGTATTACCAAAGATAACATTACTAAATGTTTGAAAATATATTTTAATAAGTTTAGGATTTGGATCAAATTGCTTCATGAGAAAGTCTTGATATTTAGCTTAGTCAAGAGCTTCATTAAGTGTTTGGAGAGCAAACGTTTGAACCTTATATTAAAGAGAGTGATTTAAGGTAGTTATAAAGAGTTTAACTAGATTATCATCAATCATGTTATGATCATATTTATGGGTAGGGATTTCCATCTTTTGATAAAATTGTGAGCTGATTTTGTGGGAGATTGCTTAGCATTGATGAAGTGGCTAAGATAATTTTAAGTAAGATCATTATGTTGAAATTCTTTAACTAAAGGATTGACAAAATCTTCAAGTTTCCAAATGAAATGTTTCACAATTTGGTTGTATCATTATAATACATCATCAGTGAAATTTTTGACTAAGAGTTTAGTTGTGGCAAAGGTATTAGTTTGGATCCACTCTTTGTAAATATTGTCAAAGGATTTGAGAAATGAGGTAGGGTCTTTAGTCACCTCATACTTTATAGTTGGAGATATGATACCAATATCAATGGACATAATGAATGGAGATAAAGGCTCATTTTTAATAGTTTTAAGCATTTTTTTGTTCATTACAAGTTAAGGAATAACATTTCCTAAAGCATCTCTAAGAGGTGGAGGAATATAATTGAGATCGAATTGAGGATGGATAGTCGTAGGTTGATTATCCATATTAATAAAATGACATTGGATTTGCATCATTTTAGAGGTGTTAAAAGTTTGCATTATGTTTATTTGTTATATGACTTGTGAAATAAGTTGAGTTGTGTCAAAAGGTGGGTTGGTGTTTGTAGGAGTATTCCCTGAATTGGTATTAGGGGGAGGATTATTATAAGATGGATTATTAGTGGGATTATTGATTAAAATTGTGTTAATTACTCATAAATTAGTTCAAAGAGTTTGAATATGGGAATTTTCTTGATAGGTATAAATAGAATTAGATCCACCTACTTCATCTTAAGGTGCGATTTGCACTATGTTACAAGATATAGATGGAGGGGAAGAGGTGACCCAAGAGTGATGGTGTATGCAATCATAAATACATCATGTCTATAAATAAATCCTAACTCAAAGATGATAGATCATACCTACACTTCTGATTGTGAATACATTTGTTAAGTAGGAGCATGACTAATATGGGGATTTAATATCCTAATTAAGGGGTCACTTATCACAATACACCATGCTAAGGAGGGTTCTAAAGCCTCCAGTCTAACATAATCACCTAATAAACCTAAGGAGGTCCTAGGTTTTATTATTTCACCTATGCTAATAACAAGAAAAGTAAATTTAATCTAGTGCTCACCAAATATTATGGTACAAAGTGGGGGTTATAAATAATAAAACTAAACATGCATAGAAAACATACACTCAAATTAATGTATATGAAATCCTAATATATGGAAGATAATAAAAAAATAATTATCTATCTGCTCTTACAAAAGAGAAATAAATTTAGGAATACTTACCTTTGAAAATAAACCCACTGAGCCTCCATCTCTCCCTTGGCCAAGGTGTTTTGCAAGAGGTTGTTATGGCATGTAAGGATGACAAATATAAATCAGCTATAGGATACACATCCTATCAATTCATCTAAAATACTTATCCACAAGACAAGATCCGTATCTCCAAAGAAATTATGGAATCCTAAGCTTTATTATTGAAGTAGAATGTTTAATAAGTATACGTTCATTCATACTTATTCCTTTTTTTTCTTCTCTATATAAAATGGTGGGAAATGAACTTGTATATATAGGTAGATCTTTCCCTAAACCCTTCCAAAAATGTTAGTTGATAGGGTCAACCCAGTCAACCTAACACAATTTTAGATAATAATTCACTAGGTCATGAGCTAAGTTGGCCAAATGTCAACTAGATCCTAAGTAAAAACTACCTTGAAACTATACAAGGTCACCTTAGTCGACACTATTTTGGTTGACAAAAAGGGATGTAGGTAAAGAATAGGAGGATAAAAGGTAAAAAATGCCTAGAATGGGTATAATATAGAAGAACAAGCTTAGGGTTAATGGTTTTAGGATTCAAGTATGTAGATAACAAGTGGAAAAAGGGAAAACAATCATACGAAGCACCAATGGTATACCCACCCCTTTTCTAATGCACCCCTTAAGATATGAACTTAGAGATATTGATACTCAATGGGTTCCTTTAAGATACAAATTGTCAATAGTCGATAAAATTCTGAAAATATTATGTGTATGTATATGCCCCATTTGAATCTCATCATGTGTCACATGAGTGAAACATGGGATGGTGCTTCAAGAAATAACATGATAACACATAATGTTGATGCTAATTAAAGTGCAACAAGAAAAAAAATAAGATAATTGAAAATACAAAATTGAAAAATACATACCTTTACTTACCTTAATGTTGTAGATAAATAATTAGATGGTAAGTTAAGATAAGGTGTCCAATGTGAATAACATTAGGAGAACCTATAGAAGTTAGTGCAAAAAAAAGCCAAAAATTGAAAAATTTGGAAGAGAGGTATATAGTAGTGAAAAATGAGTTAGTAAAGATAAAGATATGAGTTTTTCTAGGAAAATTAGGATTGCTAAAGCAAGCCTAGATTATTGAAGGCAAATAAAATGATAAAAGGATGGTAAATGGATAACAAATGATAGACAAATAAAGACAGTAAACCATATTGAAAAGCATGTAAAACATAAATGGCAAGAAGAAATGTAAAACATACTAAATCATGTTGGGAAGCATGTAAAACATAAATGGAAAAAAGGAATGTAGAACATACTAAATCACATTGGGAAGTATGTAAAAAATGAATGGAAAAAAGTAATGTCAATGCATAATAAATCTAAAAAATATATAGAACTAAGTGACAAGTAACTCCATGTAAGATAATCATGTCAAATGAAACATAAAGAAATCAAAAATGGATGAAAATGAAATGTAATTCAAGATGTAAGACAAGTATGCAAAATGAAGGTGAATAAAGCATAAATAAGTGAAAAATGAAATGTAAGTCAAGATGTGAGACAAACATGAAGAAGTCATAAATAAATAAAAACATGTAAGAATGCTAAATGTCATATGTAAGATAAGTGATGTTTGTAAAAATCAAATAAGAACATGATGGATAAATGAAAATTAAAAGCTCTAAAGGATGAAAACACAAACTTAGTGCTTGTTATAAGATGCAATGTAAGAAAAAATAACCACCTAATGACATGACTAGGATGAAAATGAGATGGTGTGGTATGAAAATGGTGTAAACATGTTTGTGAGGAACACCTGGTCCTATCTAAGGTCTTACAATGCAACTCGCAAACTATAAACCAAGAGGCGTAATAAAGTATATGTGATCATCTAAAATCAATAACCAATAATGGGAATATAAGGAAAATATGTGATGTGAATAAGTAAATGTGAGGCACCACATGGGTGATGTGAACATCCTTAGCAAGAATGAGACACACTAGGTAAGTGAGAAAGACTAAGAACTATCAACACTAAGGACTTAGGACATTTTGAATAATTAACACAAATCTAGGGATAACAAGTGAATTATATGGATTATTCTATGAATGCTATATACATGAAAATTAAAATGGACCTACCTTCTCACAATGTGTTTTTCATTCCTCAGGACCCCTTATAGAGTCATCAGTCTAATGCAAAGATTGGGTACTTATTTGATAAATTAGGTATTAGTAAAAGAATTTTTTATTCTCCTTTTCTAATATACTAGCCTATCACACTCCAGTGGACCTCATCTCTATCGTGAGGAGGAATGTGGAGTTTGAGCTTCAACTAGAAGAATGAGATGTGCTTAAAATCACATCTTTTAGTATGATTTGACTTTTGGAATTATTTTTGATGTTTTTCCTTTTGAATCATTTCCTTTTATTAAATGATTTGGATTTTAATTTTCTTGACGTATTTTTTCTATTCCTCCTCCATATAGATTTGTAAAACCAAACATGGGTGTTAAATATGACAAACATAATAGAGATTGGATTTGGTCACTAGAGAAAAGGACCTAAAGACTAAGGTGCCTAAAAATCCTAGAATTTCCCACAAGTTAGTGTGCAATCTCAAAATTGACTGATGTGAGCCTCAAATGAAAGTAAATAATGGAAATATGGGGATCATGAGAAATTCATCTATTTAATAAGTGATAAAATGATGAATACGATCATATCTGATCTCAAGGAGGTAAAATAATTCTATGAAAGGGATGGGGCTTTGATATGATAGTCATGCCACTAGATAAGCCATACTAACCTACAATGGAACTAGCACAAGCACCAAATAAAGTAGTAATCATTCTAAAAAGTGGTTTAAAGTTGTTTTAATGTGGTAATTTGTAATTAAGGCCAAGTCCTATCCATGGTCTTACATTGAAGCTCAAAAGGTGAACATTAATGAGGTGAATGTTAAATAAATGGAAAAATAATCATAAAACTACTAAGGCAAAAAATGACATAAAAAAATAAAAATAAAATATATATAAGAACCAAAATTAAAAAAAAATGCCAAATGTGATGTGTAAAAAAACTAAAGAATGTAAAGGAAAATAATGATGTTAGTAAAGTGAAACTAAAAGAGGTAAAATGCAAAAAAAAAAAAAAAAAAAAAGACATGAGACAAAATAAAATCAGTAAGACGTATTCTAACATTTGTTTAAAATATAAGCATATGAAATAAAATTCTATAAGTCTCGAAAGGTTTCTTGAATTTGAATTTAGTTATTATTTTGCATTGTAGAATAAGAGTGGGCATCATAAGATTCCCCAAAGTGTAATTGTATGTAGGGATGGGCATCACAAGATGCCCTAAAGTCTAAAGGGATATGTGTATGGGAATTTTAAGATGCCCCAACATGTGAGGTGGAGTGAGGTAACATTGAATTATTATAATGATTTATATTGGGTTGGTAGGTGCATTTGGAGATAGGTAAATGTGTTAGTTTGTTAGATTTTAAGGAGGTTTAATGTGACATATGATGTGTAGGATATGTATGAGGAGAAAAAGGAGGTAAAGGAGGACCATGTATGATATGCTTTGGAGTGGGAATTTGAATTAGGTACTTCTTTGGTTTATGTGACTTAAGAGGTTGAGGTTCAATGGATGCAATAATATGTTTAAATTTGTTCATGTTGTTTATCCTTTCCATATTAGTGTACGAATAAGGATTGGCTTTGGTTTGAATAAAATTTGTGGATGAGGTGTAGGTATGGGCTAATTTTTTTTGATCATTAGGTAGGTGATGTTGATGTGAGATTGAATTTGAGAAGCTTGAAGATAGTCTTGATACATTATTTTTTGAGAGTATCAATATTGAAATGTGGACCAAGAAAGGAAGAAAGAAGAAATAGGTGAAGATAATGAAAAGACTCATGAGAATGACCTATAGTAGCATGCCATCAATAAAATTTATCAGGATTGTACCATTTTAGAGGAGGTTTGGAAGGATCAAAGCTCATGGGTTTAGAAGGTGGTAATTTCATCTTAAGTTGTTCTAGACTCAAGGGAGGGTGGGTTGGGTTAAAATTGGTTGAATTAGATGCTCCATTTTGAGGTTGGGGAGGCTTGGATTAATCAATGTTGTGAGAAAATTATTGAAAAGGTTCTTTAGTATTTATTTGAGGTATTTAAAATTGAGTCATAAGAAAATTTGCCTTTTTTCTTAGTCTAAGGCTTCATCTAAACTTTTAGGGGAAAAGATTTAAACTTTGTATTGAAGGGGAGGTTTAATAGTAGTAAAAAATAGTTTTAAAATAGTATCATCATTCATGTTATGGTCCAATTTAATATCTAGTTACTTCCATAATTTGATGAAAGTGTGAGTAGATTCATTAAGACGTTTCTTGGCATTGATGAAATGGTTAAGGTAATTTTTAAGAAGGTTGTCATGTTGGAATTCCTTCAATAGAGAATTGACTAAATCCTCTAGTTGTAAGATGGAATGGCTAGGAAGTTGGTTGTAACATTCAAGTGCATCACCAACAAAGGTTTTGGCTAAGAGCTTGGTGGTATCAAAGGTGTTAGTTTGGACCCATTACTTATAGAGATTATCAAAATACTTAAGAAAGATAGTAGGGTCCTTATTCACATTATATGTGATAGTTGGAGAAATGTTTCCAATATCTATGGATGCAATAAATGGGGCTAATGGCTCATTTTGAAGATGTTGAAGCATTTTGTTATTCATTGGAGGTTGAGGGATGATATTCCCATTAGAATCTCTAAGAGGAGGAGGGACAAAATTTATATTTGGATGAGACATGATGACTTGAGGTGTTTGACTAGTCATGTGTAATAAATGTTGTTACATATTCATCACTTGATATGTGTTATAAGTTTGCATTATATTCATTTTTTTGTATAAATTGTGCAAGAAGTTGATTTGTATCAATAGGTGGGTTGGTGTTTGTAGGAGGGGTATTAGGGTTGATAGGAGGAGGATTGTTAATGTTGATGGAAGGAGGATTATTTGTAGGTGGAGGATTGAAAACATTGGTATTAGGAGGAGGATTGGGATGAATGACCTCAAATACATTACATTTTGTAGTGAGTAGTATTGGATTAGGAGAAAAGGAAGGAATAAAGTAGATAGTTTCATTTGAAGTAATAAAATAAGTGAGGTTATGATCTAAATCCTTGATTATACAATTTTATTGACTAAGGTAAGGCTACAAATATGTCATCATTATGAGATAAGAGTAGATAACAACAAAAGGAATAGGTTCAAATGAAAAGAGATAGGTAGAAATAAGAGTATAGAGTCGAGTGGGTTGACTTAGTACATAAAATAGGGCTTATAAACTATATAGGGTCAATTAGGTGAACCTAGTACACCAAATAGAGGCTAAAAAAATGTACATGGTCAACTAGGTTGACTTAGTATAGTAGCTAGGTAAAATAGACAACCTATAACATACTATGTCAACTAAAATGATTGTACACTAAGATAAGAATTTTTTTGCAAGTATTTAAGAAAGAAAGAAATGAAATGAAACATAAAATCAATTGAATCAATGAGGTTGACCCAATTGAGGCACACATCACAAAACCTTACACCAATGCTGGCTAATGTAAGTTTTTTCAATACAACATACAATTGAGCAAAGAGCAAGCAATAAACATGGAAAGTAAAATCTAACTAAGTGGTCAACCTGAATGTTGTTAGATTATTAGAATACGATTTTAAGTGTGATAGGAAATTGGTTATAAGCAAGGAATTAGAAATTAATCTAAGAATGGTTTTAGGAAGTTTGGGCTAAAAGGGATTTGTATTGGCAATGGTATAGGATTGGTATTGGGGCCTCCCCCCTTATTTCACACACCATAGCGATAAGGGTGTCAAGTGATTATCTAGAATATAACATTAACCACGTATTTATACTTGTATAGAAATCTAAGTTGGCTTCCCCTTTGGTGATGAGATCAAATTAGGCTATCCTTGGGTAGATAATTGTTAAAATGATTATTTAAGATTTTGTGATTTGGTCATATGTGCATAAAATAGAAAAATAATGAAACTAAATAGTATATTGAAAACCACCTAATTAGACTATATGATCCATTATAAGCATGCAAACAATAATAAATGAAGGTGTGAGTTAATTACTAGCATATAAACGTTAATTCCAAATTTGAAACAAGGTAAAATTTTGATGAAGTCGATAGTGTATGTACAAAATATAGAATAGGGTCGATAAGGTCAACCTAATTATCTAGACAACACATAAAATATAGAATTGGGTCGATCTAATTAACTATATAGGGGTAGTTTTAAAGATTTTGAAATATGAAAGGAAAGACTATAAGAAAAGAGATAAAGGATATAAAGGAACCTTGGTGGGTCTAAAGATGAAAAAATTAGATTTCTATCAAAGAAACCTGATAAATGCCTATAAATCCTATTAACATGGGTGACTGGGTCGATCTAGATTTGTAGAAACCTATTTCTAAGTGCTTGAAATGTATAGAGTTGATCTAGTAGTCTAAAATAGATGCCTAAAAATGTATAGGGTTTACTGGGTCAACCTAGTATGCTAAACTAAGTATCTTAAAGTGTACAGGGTTGACTGGGTTAACCTAGTAGCCTAAACCTAGTAAAAAGCTTGCATAGAAAGAATAGAGTCATATGGATGCAACTGTGTGTTAAACATGTGCACATAAGTTAGAATTGGGTTAATGTAATCGATCCAATATTTCAAATATATGATAAAATAATGAAAAATAAGTGAATAAATCCTATAAGGGTTAGTTCATGTCAGGTTCACTAGAATGTATGTAATAAAAAATTCATCATGTCTACAAATCCATCCTAACTCAAAGAAGATAGAGCATACCTATACTTCTGATTTGGAATACATTTGTTAAGTAAGAACATGACCAATATGGGGTTCAATTATACCTTATTAGGGGATCACTTATCATAATAAACCATGCTAAGTAGGGTTCCAAATCCTCCATTATAACATAATCATGCAATAACCCTAAGGGGGTCTTAGGTTTTGACATTTTACCTATGTTAATAATAAGAAAATTAAATCTAATCTAGTGCTCACCAAATCTTTTGGCACAAAGTGGGGGTTAGAAATAATAAAAATAAACATGCATAAAAGAAATATACTCATATCAATGTATTATTAATCCTAATGCATGGAAGATAAGTAAAAATGCATTATCTATTTACTGTTATAAAGGAGAAATAAAGTTAGGAATACTTACCCTTGAAGACGAACCCGCTGAGCCTCAATCTCTCCCTTACCCAAAGTGCTTAGTAAAAGGATATTATGGTACATAAGGATGACAAAGACAAATCAGCTCTAGGCTACACAACCTATCAATGAATCCAAAAGACTTATCCACAAGACAAGATCCATATCTCTAAAGGAAGTATAGAACCCTAATCTTTATTCTTCAAGTAAAATGGTCAATAAGTAGATGTTCATTTGTACTTATTCCTCTTTTTACTTCTCTTTATCAAATGGTGGGAAATGAACTTGTATATATAGGTGTATATTTCCCTAAACCCTTCCAAAAATATTAGCTTATAGGGTTGACCCAATTAACCTGGCATATTTTTGGATAATAATTCACTAGGTCATGAGCTAGGTTAGCTAAAGGTCAACTAGTTCTTAAGTGAAAAATACCCCAAAATTGTAAGGGTCAACCCAGTCGACCCTGCACATCTAACTGAAAAAGGGGATTTAGGTAAGGAATATGAAGATAAAAGGTATAAAATGCCTATAATGGGTATACTAGAGAAGAACAAGCTTAGGGTTAATGGTTTTAGGATACAAGTGTGTACATAACAAGTGGTAAAAGGGATAACAATCTTAGGAAGAACCAATGGTCTACCCACCCCTTTCTCAATGCACCCCTAAAAGTAGACAATCAGTGAGATTGAGACTTAGTGGGTTCCTTTAAGATATAAAATATCAATAATTGATAAAAGTTTAAAAATAATATGTGTATATAAATGGTTCTCTTAAGAGGAAAAGAGAGGGAGAAATGAACATCCCATATAGTATCTAAATAGATTTAGGTTATCAAATAATATTATAATAGGGGACCTCATCATGGTTTGAGAGAAATGAATAAAATGTAAAGGATGAGAAATAGAGAAATGGGCTTGATATATAGGGAAGGAAGTAAGAGTATAGAGTCAATTAGGTTGACCTAGTACTATAAATTGAGAAAATAAAGATTGATAAGAGTAAAAAGTCAACTAGGTTGACCTAGTATAAAAAATTGGGTATGAATACTTAGAAAATAAGGATATAAAGTTGATAAGTTTAACCTAGTAATATAACGTGGGATTAAAAACAATACTATGTCGACAAGGTCAACTTAGTACTACAGGCAGGGGAAACAAGTAGTCTGTAAGGGACTATGTTGAATATAATGATAGTGTAATAAAACAAGAAGAGTTTTGAAAATAATTTTAAAATCAAGGGATGAATAAGAAAACACAATCAATTGGGTCAATGAGGATGATACAATGTAGGTACATAAAATAAAACCTTGTACCAATGCTGGCTAATGCAAGTTTTTTCAATACAACATACAATTAAGCAAAGAACAAGCAATCAACATGGAACTTAAATGCTAAGTGGTCATCCTAAATGTTGTTATATTATTATATTATAATTTTAAGTGTGATAGGGAAGTTGGCTATAAGTAAAAAAAATAGAAAGCAATCAGTGGATGGTTTTAGGATATTTAGGCTGAAAGGGATCTATGTTGGTAATGGTATTGGTTTGGTATTGGGGTTTACCTCCTCACTTCACACAATGTAGTGATAAGGGTGTCAGGTACTTTGAAAATATATACCATTAACCATATGTTTATACTTGGTCAGAAAAATAAGTCAGCTTCCCCCTTGGTGATGAAATCCAAGTAGGTAGGCTTTGGGTAGATAATTGTTTAAATGTATTTTAAGATTATGTGACTTGGTAGTGTATGAAAGAAATAAAAACATAGTGAAACTAAATGGTATATTGAAAAACCACCTAATTAGACTATGTGATCTATTCTAATCATGCAAGCAACTAGAAATGGAAGTGTGAAGTAATTACTAGCATATAAGTATTAATTCCAACTTTGAAACATAGTATATTGTCTCTTTAGATGATAGTGTATGCAAAGACTATAATAAATAGTCAATAGTGTCCCTATTGTACTATTGAAGCAAGGGTTTTTGAATAACTATGTTGATAGTGTCAACCTAGTCTTTGAAACAAAAGATAGAATATAGAACTAGGTCGACATGGTCGACCTAGTTTTCTATATAAGGGTAGTTTTAAAGACTATAAACTATGTAAAACATAACTGTAATGAATAAAAAACATTAAGAATAGAAAGATATAAAAAAAACCTTTGTGCATTGGAAGATGCAGAGGAAAGTGAGATTACTATTAAAGTTCTTTGAATTTTACTTGCAAACTCTACCAATTATGTCAATTGGGTCAACCTAGTTCTATAGTTCCCTATTTGCTAAAGCATGTGAAGAATACTATACCAACAGTGTCAACCTAGTATGTTTTTTGAAAGTTTTGAAGTGTATTGTGTTGATTGGGTTGACCTAGTAGCCTATCTAGAAGTGAAAACCTATACTGTGTTGACCTATTCAACCAGTAGTGTGTATCTAATGAAGACCAACACAAATAGAACATAGTTATTTTGATATGATTGTATGTTAAACCTATGCACATAAGTTATAAATTATACCATCATTGTCAACCTAGTATCATAAATATAGAAAAATAATAAATAAAATGATACAATAATTAAAAACATGAAATAAAACCTATAAGGGTTAGATTCACGTCGGGTTCAACAGAATGTATACAATCAGAAATGCATCATGTCTATAAATTAATCCTAACTTAAAGAAGATAGATCATACTTATAATTTTTATTTGGGATATATTAGATAATCAAGAATATGACCAATATAGGGATCTACTAGACCCAATAAGGGGATCTCTTATCACAATAAACAATTTTAGGGAGTGTTCCAAAGTCTCCAGTCAAGCACAATCATGCAATAACCCTAACTAAGTGTTATGTTTTCATATTCACTAAACTAATAACAAGTAAAATAAAGAAATATAATCTAGTGATCACCAAATATTGTGGCATAATATGGGGGTTAGTAAACAAACAAACATGCATAAGATAATCTCAATTAAGTTATATATAAGTAAGACCCTATTGCATGAAGAAAAAGAGTATTAGTATTTAAGATAATATTTATTCTACTTCTATCTACTAAAAAGAGAAGTAAAGTTAGAGAATACTTACATAAAATATGAACCCATCAAGAATCAATATCTCTATTAGCCAAAGGGGCTTTGAAAGAGGTTGTTGTGGTTTGTAAGGATCACTAAGAAAGTCCAAAACATCTAAGACTTCTCTAGAAGACTAGAGTCTCCAATTAGAAACCCTAAGCTAAGACTCCTTGAGTATAATGGTGAAAGATCAAATTGTCAAGAAGTGCAAGTCAATAATAACTCTTGTTCATTGGTAAATAATGACAAAATTATCTTGTATATATAAGCATATTTATCTCTAAACCCTTACAAAAATTTTAGCCAATAGGTTCAACCTAGTTGACCTAGTACTATTATGGATCAAAATTCAATAGGTCATGGGTTAGGTCAAAAAAGAGCCAACCTAAACCCTAAATGAATTTTACCAACAATATTATAAGGTTGACCTAGTTAACCTAGCACTGGAGACTATTGAAAGGGGATTAAGGTGAGGAAAAGAGGGATTAAAAGTGGGAAAATACTAAAGGAGTAGAAAAAAAGGAGTAATAGCTTAGTGAAATGAAATTAAAATCTATTTATATTGGTAATAAGTGGAAATAAGGGATAAAAATCCTATGAAGCACCAATGGTCTACCTACCCATTTTCTTGATGCACCCCTTAGGGCATGCACTCAATGAGATTGAGTATCGACAAATTCTTATAAGATAAAAAGTATCAATATTTGATCTAAGTTAAAAATATTATGTGTATACAGGGTTGACTAAAATATAATTTTTTTGAAATGCATTAAATGGTCCCAAGTGTGGACAACATAAGGCTACATCACATCAATTAGGTTCAAACTTACTAACTTACTATGCAAAGGTCTACATCTTTACATAATGACTTTAGTCATGTATTATTTAGTGAATTATGATATTCAACATGAATTGACCCAACTTTTCATTAAGATTAGAGAGGTTATCTAATCATCCCCTTGGTAATCCCAATATCATATGGATAATTTATATACCCCATAATGGAGTGGGTTGGTATGATGCTAGCAGATGAAAACCCATGTCAATGCACTCCTAAAGAACTTGTGAGGAGGTGATGATCTCCTGCCCATAAGATAAATGTAAGAAAATAAATAAATGAAAATGAAAATACTTTAGAGGTTGTTTCTAGGTCACCTAAGTCATTCATAGCTTGGGGAGATCATACGTAACATTATTTATGATAATACTAAATAAGCAAGGCAATATACCAAGCACTTTTGGTCACCCAAGTTCCCTATAGGGGATGGGGGGAGAGCATACACATAATAGTTTTTATTTTTACACAAATAAAGAATCTAATATATGAAGTTTGAAATTAGCTAATAAATAAAGAACAAATAAAAAGTGAAAAAGGTCTTAAGAGCTCTAACTAAAGTGTATGTTCTTTTTAATATCACCAACTCAAATGTGTTTGAATTTTTTATCCATTTGAATTTTTTACACTTGTAACAACTTTGAAATGCTAAAATACAAGTTTGGTTAGGTTGATTTTTAAGCACCGAACAAAAGTATATATGAGATCTAGAAGTGTTTAGGCCTCTATTTCTCCACCTTGGTTCCTAAAAAAAGGATTTTTAAGAACACAAAAATGTTTATTAGTTCCTTAGTAGTGAAGATAATAAAAATTTATGCATAACAATACACTAGAACTAAAAACTATTGCCTAAGACCTAGGGGAGCATAAAATAATGAACAAGATCACAAAATAGATATATAAATAACACAAGTATTTTACTTCCTTTATCAAATTTGATGTCCACTTATTGGCATAATGATTTTCATGATCGGTATATGACATTAGAGAATATTTTCAATGATTCTCCATGGTGGTATCACATCTCCAATGGTCACTTATGGTTTTGGTTTACTATTAGTTTGCCTTGGTGTGAAGCTTGGCATAACGTGAGCATTATAACACTAATTTTAATGGATTATTGAAGGAATTAATACATAATAACCTTACACAAAAAAATGTTATTGACATATGGTGTGGGAAATTGTATTTATAGCTCGAAGAACTAACTCTAACCCTAGGAATATTAGGTTAAATTATAACTTTAGTTGAGTCTAAAATAACCTAGGTTGATTCAGGTTAAACCTAGGTTGAATCAAAACACTAATGAAGTATTAACATCTCAATTTTAGATATTTATGAGCCATGACAACTCACTTCAGATTTTTATGAGGTTGTGCCTCACCTTTTTGGAATATTTAGGAATCAATAAATCACTTTATTAGTTCTTTTGACCTTTGACTTCATATTTGGATAAAAATTCATTTGTTTTGATAAATGAAATCCACTAATTCAACCTAGGATTTTTACCTAGGCATGTTAATTTAAAATGTAATTAATATTTATTAGTGATTTTTTTATTTTGGAAATTGTTTTAAATGTTTTGAACTAATAGATCGATAGGCCAAGAGTGCCAAATTACTAGGTCGTAATTTGACTAGGGTTGAAACTGAATTAGGTTATTAGTGTACATAGGATAATACCCTAAATAATAAATCCTAGTCATGTTTTTGAGTAATTAAATCCATTACATATAAAAAATTGAGAGTTTAAATCATTTATAAGATTAGATTTCATCATTTACTAGAAATTGAACTAAATCCCAATTTAGGCACAAAAGTGGCCAAAATGAGTGTCTATAACTACTAATAACATTCATAAAATAACCATGAAATATACCATAATTACAAAATTAAAAATTCTAGGAATTAGCTTATAATCATATGAAATTAAAGTACAAGTGTTTACATAAGCAGGGCTTCACCATACTCAAGTTGAGAATCCTTCACAATGCCAAACAAGGTAATACACATAGGAGAAGAAGAAGAGAGGGAAAGAAAAGAGGTGTAAAGAACCAATGATGTATAAAAAACACTCAAATAAATAGTTAAAAACAATAAAACCTTCCAAAATATAGTGTAATATCATCTTATTCATAATTGTTACTTGGTATTATGATAACCTTCTCAAAGGTGGGATAGGAGATGCTTCATTGCCTTGATGAGTCTACCCCTTATTACTACTTAGGAAATGAAAAGTCATATTATTTGGGTCTAAATATTTATACTTGTTTTATACATTTTTTAAATACCTATAACCCATCATATCTCCACTCTATTCTCTAATCTCATTCATAACTTTCACACTTGCTCTCTTTAAGGACAATTTCTTGTAGCCCCATTTTGACACAAAGATACTAGGTTTAGATGATATACAAATATTTTAAGTGATATAAATATATATTTGGTCACCATTTATCATATTTAATATTCAACCAATTTTTAATTACTCAAATTCCAATGCAAACATACTAACTCAACATAGTTTCTTCACACTTATGTCTCTTTAGTCCTAAATCAAACACATAGTACTAGAGACCATAAAATACCATAATTTAATAATATAAAACAACAAAAAATGTTGTACGACACATAAAATAATATTATATTACAAATTTTCATGTAATTCCAAGGGTAGAAACTTAATCTATGCAAAATACAAGATTTTAGCCCTAGGTTAGTCTTGGCGTTTGGCTATGTAGGCGGAGAGTGAAAAAAAAAGAATAGGAAGAGTTTAAACATATTAAAATATTTTTTAGACATATTTTAGGTATACCATAAATCCCATAAAATATTTTGATATTAATTTTACCTTGAACCATCTTCATACTTCTCCAACATGCTAAGATTCAGAATTCTATATGCGTTTTAGAACTGGTAAGTAGATTGTGGGTTTTCCTCATTTTGTTTATCAATAAATAAAAATATTCAATATATTCCAAGGGTATCTCATTACCCCCATATACATTTCCTATACATACAAATATTAATCTAAATACAAATATTTCATACTTTCTTCAATTCTTTAAAGTAGACTTGTAATTATCTAACAGACTTATACGTAGGTACTCAAGACAGGGTTCCATGATTGAAGAGCTTAGGGAGGGATTTTTAGTATCTTTTAGGTATCATGACTCTCTTTATGAATTTATAAATTTATGAAACTTTTTAAAATATCTTAAGACACTTTTAGATCTTTGTGTATACACTCCATATTTCATCCACATGTTTCATATCACATAAGCTAATTTGTAATATATTCTAGTCTTCTTTGTCATATATGCACACAGTCCATTGAATACCTTATTACTCATATTAATTCATTGTCTTATTATATTTTTGACTTGATCTATGAGTTATATATTTATATACTCTTATTAAGAGTGAGATGAAGTCTCTAAAAAAGTTTCCATTGATGTCTCTATGCTCATTTTTTATCCTTCAATCCCAACTACCTATATATGTATTTTAAGCTCTATCTCACTAACTACTTGTGTACAACTGAATACCCTCTTACTCCCTCCAAAGGTTTCATGAATAAATTTTAATTTTTTAAAGTCCTCCTTCAAGTTGAATAGACTATCTATTATCATGAGAAATTAATTTTTGATTGGTTTTTTTGAGATTTTAACTCCATATGTATGTAAAAACTTCATCTGGGCTCTAAAGTCCCTCATAATTATATGTCTACCCTTTATGTTTGATATATGATACTTTAATATATTACTATGATATGTTTATTAAAGATAATTTTAGGTAAGAAACATTCAAATCCACCAAAACCTTACCTATATCTATCCTATATAGGTCTACAACCTATCACATGTGGACATTTTTGCCTTCCCTTTCTTGCATGTGCCAAAATAAAGTTGGGAAATGATGTTGAAAGACTACTGGGATCCTAAAAGACCTAAAACAATAATTAATTTTCATCAATGAGCTCAAAAATTCTTTAACATTTCTTGAAACCTAGTTATTATGATTTTAGAAGGGTTTTGGGTTACTTATTTTGTTAGTGATGGTTCAAAGAGTTTAGCATTTCAATGTACAAAATAATGCCATGATTTAGGAGGGAATAGTTTTTGACTACAAATGACAAATATTAGAGGTTGAATCATTATTCAAAACCTTTTTTTATCAATTACACTTAAGCAATCATGAACCATTCAAACAAGTATATAGATCTAGCAAACATAAGCACCTATCCACATAAGCATGAAACACAAGAACACATCACATATATGAGAAAAAGTCAAGGGGAATAAAACCCAATGATATATACAAATATAATACATTCCTATAAAATAAATTCCAATTTTATTGAAGCACCAAATCCACATGGAGCACCAACCATAACTAGCCAAGCACCCACTTGACTAGGCTTTATCAAGTACCCACTTGCAAGGAGGCACCAACCCCTTAGATGAATTAAAAACAAATCAAAAAACTAATTGATTTTATCATATTTATAACATATTATTTCTCAACCAATATATGATGACCACCTCTTCATATCTTCACACTCTTATACTTCTCAAACTACCTTCTTAGGCCTCTTCGCTCAACTGGGTCTCTTCAAGACTGATTAAGTCAAATGACCTTGATATTAATATGTAGACATACTATAAAATATTAATTATATATCTTATACACTCATATTATTGTCTAAAATACCTCCTTATTCTCAATAATTTGATATATCATTCACATACTCTTTGCATACATAAACATGCCTAAAACTTCATTATATATATATTATTTCTTATTCATATGCCACTTAGTCAGATACTCACCCTTAACCCATTAGTTAGATCATGAAATATGTCTTAGGAAATCTCATAAACATGATTCAAATGAATATTCAGTCATTTTTGGTCTATCATAACTCTATAAGACCTAATTTTGCTTTTAGGTCTCATGGAGACCTGATTCCATTAGGTCTACTTTAGGACATGCTTCACTTTGCCTTCCTTGGAACAATTTACCTTAGTTAAAAAACAATATACTTCCATAAATTGATAAAATAGACCCCAATAAACATATTATAAGGTCCATAACACTTTTTAGCACCAACCTGTTCATGAACACTCCTTATACCACTATTCACAATTAGGCCTATGAACCTACAAAAAGTCTGCCTTAAAAAATGTATCATATACATAATTTGGCCACACACCATGATAATAAATCATATTAAAATAAAATACATGAATTTAAAAATATCACCATGTGATTTATACTTCACAACTTAGGGTAAAAGGACTCAAACACTTCTCTGCAAATAGCCTAGTCATACCTGTTAGAACACTCCAAAAATGAGTCATAGTGACTCAAAATTCCAACACTAGTGTATAAATATTCAATGACTTATAATGAATCTAAATTATTATATGATATCACTATACCATTATAAGATATAAAATTTTTATTTTCAAATGGTAAATATTGGTTTTGCATACCAATCTCATGACCTTATATCTCATTATCTCATTCGAACCAGATAGATCAACTTTTGAGTAATCTTTTCACTATATTTACTGACCTCCAAGACTTATACCAAACATTAATAGGACATACTAATCCAAAAAAACATCTCCATGTACTTGGTTTCATCACTCTATCATGATAACACATTCCTATTCATCTTCTCATTATTTCCTAAATTTCTCAATATTTCCACCATTTAGCTTGTTAGTGACTAGTAACCTAGATGACCATTTTATCAAACTTGAGGGATATAAAATATATATATACCTTAATTTAAATGAAATATGAGTCTCAAGATTCATCCTCCATGCATTTTCATACTTTGACTTGGTCAGTTCTAACTATTACATCAAATATTTAAGAAATTAACACTTTCTTGTAGGGTCTACTCATACACCTAACAAATCAATAACACCTATAGGTACCTGAGAGAATTGAAAACAAACTAAAATAGATTAAATAATCATACCAATCCATTATGGGAACTTTTTATCAACATCTTCAACATCAGGTCCATATTAGGGTTTTAAGAGGGTTTAACTTATTTCCATTCTTAACAATCATTCATAAAGCATAACCCCTCAATTCAAAAATAAATGCCTATAATTTTTATCTAAGAAGCTTAACCATATACCATGAATATCTTAGATTACCATGTATATGTTTGACGAGCTAATGAGCACAAGAAAAACCTTCTTGGGTAGAGAACCCTTCATTTTAGGTACTCGAGAGACCTTAGAACACATTTTCATGCTTTGTCATTAAAAATTTAGCCTTAGACTACATGAATAAGCTTAAAAAAAATTAATCACATTTTTCAATGCTCACCTACTCACACTTTTCTTGGAACTTGATCCTGATACCCCATTAGGCTCACACTTTCTCTCTACACCATAATTTTCATACCTTTTTCATGCTCTCAACAGAGAGCACCTCACTATCATTCTCAACATATCACTCTCATGCCATAAATCCTATATCGTGATTAAACACTATCATACATCTTTCACATGCCTTGATAATAGATCATGATATCTCATTATGCTAGGTAGGGTCTAGAAGTGATCTAGATGCAGACTTGGTCTAAAGGTCCTACCCTTATAGGCTCACCTTGAGACTCTAATGAGTGCTCCAATGCCTCAAATACATGTTTAATCAACCTAATAAAATTAATCATGACTATGTTTACTCATATTACTAAGTCACAATAATCATACCTTCTCATTGAGACTGAACATGTCATGACTAGTCTTCTTAAGTACTTTTTAATCAAGAAATAATACTCAAACATGCTTAAATAAATTATATCAAATAAGAACACTCTTAAAATAATACTCTCACACCACTACAACAATATATTTTTGATCAATATTCTCTCATGGCCTCATGCAGACCTAGAGACTCATAACCATGCTTCAATGCTCACTTGACCATCATACCTCTTTATGACAACATTGAAAACTTCAAGTTGACCTAAACCTTGACATAAAACTTGACATAAACCAATATAAGGGAAATTAATCTACTTCAAATTATCTCTTGCCTTCAAATTCTCTCCTGTCAAATAAATTCCTTGTCACACAAGCTCATACCTCAAATACCACTCACCATGCATCTTTTCCAAATGCACCATGACATCAATGACATTAACCTTGAAATCAATGGCAACACTTCAATACAAATTCCCACTTTGTAATTTATGGCAAAAAATTCTTCAATCTAATCAGTCTCATCTCCCCCAATCTATTCAATCTCCTTTCTTGATCTTTCTCCCCCTTTGAAATTAATGACAAAGGCTCATACATAGTACAAATTTTGGAACCACTCATTCCCCCTTTTTGGCAACTACTCTTAGAAATTTCAAAAGAAATTAGAGCTATCAATTTCCCCCTTAGACCAAGCATAGTCTTCAAATGATCTTTGAACCTCAAGATTACTTACCCAACTATCAAACTATTGATAACAACTAAATAAATATTAACTCCCCCTTGTAGTCATAACTTGAGCTTACCAAATGAATCAATAGAATTCTCAAATCATCTAAAACATAAGTCATGTTCAACTACCAACTTCTAGAAACATAGAAAAACTTTGCTTACTTCTTTTATTCTTTCCAACAACTACACTTGGAGATTATGAATAACCTAAGTAGCTCTTCCTCAAATCAAGCATCCACCATGCTTCTACTAACTGAAGAGTGTCTACATGAATTCTAATGGAGTCACCCCTTTATATAGGGCACTAAAAAAACAAAAATTAGGAGAGTCCTTTCATAATCCCATGCATATTCATTTTTAGAGGGTCTTCTACACTCTCTTGCTCTATGAATAAATTGATTGAATGCAAGAAAGTAACCATTGAATGAATTAACATACCTCATAGCATTATATTGTCTGATTGGTCTCTTCATGTTGACCTTTCTATCTTCATTAGCCTTCTCCTTGATTTGATTTGTCTCCTTTTGGTATTATTTGAAACCAAGACCTATCCTATCACTTGAAGAATTATGACTACTCAAGATGTTGTCTAGAGCATTAGTACCCTTTTCAAATTTCATAAAGGTATTCAACTTGCTAGATGCTTGATCCAACTTAGATTTTAATTCTATTTCATTTCCATTCTTAATGCATTATTATTATTTAGATTTTAAGCTAGCAGTGGTTATCTCCATCTATGCTTTAATATAATTGATGATCCCATCATAATCTTTGGATTTGTTACTTTATCTCTTCTCAAATAAACCAATCTTCTCTTCATAGTCCATAACTAATGAATTCAATTTATGATTCTTCCTTATTTAAAATTTCAACTCCTCTAAAGCACTCACCAATTTTGCCTCAAGGTTTACTTCAGCCTCTTCTTCATTTGATTATTCATCATCCATAAGGCCTTTCCCTTTTGAGCAACCCTCATTGTCTATTTCTATAGACATGAATAAGGTTTCATTATTTTCATGTTCATGTTCATTACTATGATCATCACTATCAGATGTATTTGTGTCACTTACCTCTGATGAGTTATTATGTTCTTTGGTATATAAACTTCTCTTGTTATTTAATGACCCTTTCCATCCTTCATAATTTAAAATATTTATTGATTTATTCAAGATTATAGACCTTCTTATCATCACCATGATTTTCATCATGTTCTTCATCATGCTCAGTATTATTTTGTTAGGATACTTAGATGAAAAGTGACCAATCGTATCATAGTTGACACATTTGAAAGGCAACTTACCTTTGTAATTACTAGATCCAAACCTCAATTTCCTATAAAACATGGCTATTAGTTCATCATCATCAATATCTAAACATACCTCATCCTTGATCTTCTTAAATTTTGACTTCATTTTAGTTTTGAATGATTATTCTTTCTTGGGAAGTCTTCCTTCATTTGTTCTCATCTCATAGGCAATCAAGATGCCATGAAGCCCATCCATCTGCGTCTTGTCCAAATATTGCATATCTTCTACTACATACACCTTAAAATCAAATTTAGGAGTTAGTGATCTTAATACATTTTGAACAACTATAAACTATTTCACTTCTTCTCCTAATCCTCTAATGAAATTGACCACTTCACCAACTGTCAACAGGTAGGATGCAATGGTTTCATATTCATTCATCTTCAAACTTTTAAATTATCTTTGGTTGGTTTACAACTTGGGCATATTCACCTTGATTTTTCCTTCATATATAGTATTCAGTTTGTCCCATATACCTTTGGCTAACACATAGTGCATCACCTTCACAAAATCTACCTCTAATAGGCCACATAGAATGACATTCATTGCCTTGTAATTTCTCTCACTTTCCTTATTATCTGCTACATCAATTGGTGGTATAGGAGGTGGAGTGTATCCATCCACAAATAATTTCCATATGCCATGGATAATTTATGTTGGATATGTACTCATTTTGATATTTCAAAAATCATAATTAGTCACATTGAAAAAAAAGCCTTAATGGTAGAGAAACCTCCTTAAACTTGGTTGTTACCCATCCTTGCTTCTAAGATATCCTTTAGGATATTAGGCCTAATTTAAAATACCAATATTGTCTACCAAATGTGGGAATAAAATGAATGAGATAGGGGGGGGGGGGCGCTGAATCAGTATTCAAAACCTTTGTTATCAATTACACTTAAGCAATCATGAACCATTCAAATAGGCATATAGAACTAGCAAGCATAAACACCTATCCACATAAGCATGAAACACAAGAACACATAAAATATGTGGGAAACCATCAAGTATAAGAAAAAACACTGATATTTGTAAATGTATTATAGTTATATAAGACAAATACACATTTTAGTGAAGCACCAACTCTACATGGAACACCAACCCCAACTAGCCAAGCACCCATTTGCAATAAGGCACCAACCCCCTATATGACTCAGCACCAACTTATCCACTTGATTTATCCGATCATATTTATAAAATATTATTTATTAAAAAATATATGATGACCACCTCTTCATCTCTTCACATTCTTATACTTCTCAAACTGCCTTTTTAGGCCTCTTCACTCAACTATGTCTCTTCAAGACTAGTTAGGTCATATGACCTTGATTTTTATATAAAGAGACACTATAATATATTAATTAAAAATACTATACACTAATATTATGGTATAAAATACCTCTTTCTTCTCAATAATGTGATATATCATTTGCACACTATCTACATACACAAATAGGCCTAAAATTGCCTTGTATATATACTATTTCTTATTCATATGCCACTTAGTCGGCTACTCACTTAACCTTTTAGGTCAGACATGTAATAGGTATTATGAAATATCATAATAAGTATTCAAATGAATATTCATTCCCTTTTGATCTATCATAACTCTATTAGACCTCATTTCTCTTTTAGGTCTAATGGAGACCTAATTCCATTAAGTCTGCTTTAGGACATCTTACACTTTTCCTTGGAAAAATTTACCTTCATCGAAGAAAAAATAATTTCATAAATTGATAAAATATACCGAAATAAAAATATTCTAAGATTCATATCACTTTTTATCACCAACCCTTTCATGAACACTCCTTATAACATTGTTCATAATTAGGCCGTGAACCTACAAAAAGTTTGCCATAGAAAATTATAGTATGTACATAATTTAATAAAAAAAATGATAATAAATCACACAAAAATAAAATAAAATACCTTAAAAACATCACCATGTGATTTATAATTAAAAACTCAAGACAAAAGGAATCAAACACTTCTTTACAAATAGCTCACTCAGAACTACCTGAACACTCCAAAAACCAGTCATAGTGACTCAAAATTATAACACCTATATAAACACATTAAATGACTTATGATGAATGTATATAATAATATGAGATAATTATACCATTATTATATATAAAAATAATATGTTTATATGGAAAATATTGGTCTTATAGACCAATCCCATGACCTTATATCTCACTGTCTCATCTGAACTAGACATATCAACTTTTGAGTAATTTTTTCACTATATTCACTAAAATCCAATACGTATACCAAAAATTAATAATAAATAACAGTCCTAAAAAAATATATATTTATTTGGTTTCATCACTCTATCATGATAACACACT
Organism: Torreya grandis; assembly: GCA_037957365.1. Classification (NCBI taxonomy): domain Eukaryota; kingdom Viridiplantae; phylum Streptophyta; class Pinopsida; order Cupressales; family Taxaceae; genus Torreya; species Torreya grandis. The sequence continues at coordinate 335,222 of JARHVA010001662.1, read as the reverse complement.
CCTATTCATCTTCTCATTACTACCGAGGTTTTTCACTATTTCCACCATTTGGCCTATTAGCAACTAGCTAACTTAGATGATCATTTTATAACACTTTATGGATATATATATATATATATATATATATATATATATATATATATATATATATATATATATATATATAACTTAATATACATGAAATAATAGTTTAAATATTCATCCTCCATCCATTTTCATACTTTGACTTGGTCAATTCTAACTATTATAATAATTTTTTGAGAAATCAACACTTTCTTTTGGGGTCACTCATACACCTGACAACTCAATCACACATGGAGGTTCATGGAAGATTTTAATATAACCTAAAATATCTTACTTAATAGTACCAATCCATTCTTGGAAATTTTGATCAACATATTCAACATTGGGTCCTTATTAGGGTTATAAGAGGGTTTAAACCTATTTCCATTCTTAATAATCATTCATAAAAAATATCCCCTCAATCCAAAAATAAATTCCTATAATTTTGAGCTATGAAATTTAACTATCTACCATGAATATCTTAGGTTCCCATGTATATTTTTGACAAGTTAATGAGAACAATAAAAACCTTATAGGGTAGATAACCCTTCATTCTATACACTTAAGAGACCTTAGAACACATTTTCATGCCTTATCCTTCAAAATTTGACATCAAAATACATGAATAAGCTTAAAAAACTTGAATCACCTTTTTAAATTTTAAAATACTCACACTTACCTTAGAAACTAATCTTAATATCCCATAGGCTTACACTCTCTCTCTACACCATAGTCTTCATACCTTACTAGGCCTTGAACTGTCCTTCATGCCTCTTTTCATGCTCTCAACACCTTAATATCATTATAAAATTCTCACTCTCATGCCATAAAACCTATCTCATGCTTAAACACTATCATACATCCTTCACATGCCTTTATAATAGATCATGATATCTCATTAAGCTAGGCAAGGTATAGAAGTAGTCTTGATACAAACTTGGTCTAAAGGTTCTACCCCTATAGGATTACCCTGAGACTCTAATAAGTGAGCCAATGCCTCACATAATTATAAATAAAACTCATAAAATTAATCATGCATGTGTACACTCATATTACCAAGTCACCATACTCATACCTAACCATAAAGACTTTACATGCCATGACTAGGATTTTTAAGCACTTTGTACTCAAGAAATAGTAATCAAACATGCTTAAATAAATGATCTAAAATAATAAAAATATTCAAAAGTAACTCTCACACCATTGAAACAATCTCTTTTTGATCAAAATTCTCTCATGGCCTCATGCAGACCTTGAGCCTCATAACCATGTTTCAATGCTCACTTGACCATCATACCTCTTTGTTATAACACTAATAAATTTAATCTAACCTAAAAATTGACATAAAACTTGACATAAACCAATATAAGATACATTAGTTACATTTAAATTATTTCTTACTTTCAAATTATCTATTTCCTTCAAATTCTCTCTTATCACATGGCTTCTTTGTCACATAAGCTCATACCTCAAATACCACTCACCATGCATCTTCACCAGATGAACCTTGACATTAATGACATCAACCTTGACATAAATGACATTAAAATTGACATCAATTACAATGATTCTCAACATATAGGGGTGGTCTCCTTTTCCTAGTGACATTTAACATAGTTCTCTCTCTCTTCCATGAAATAAGATAATGAACTTAGCCTTTTTTGGTCTGATAATGACCTAATAGAGCTTATTGAGTGAAAATTTCCATATTTTGACATATAACACCTTATTAGGAATCTATATGACCATTTTGGGGCTATATGATGTTGTGAAGAAGCTTCACCACCTAGTGTGATATCTTATTGGCTGAAAGTGCTCTATCTATGCATCAAATCCTATAAAATGAATCTAAATTCCTTCTTCATGGGATGGAAGTTGATAAATTTAAATATTTAACCTATGAGAGATGTTTATGAAGTTATACCTAACATGCATAGACCCAATGTAATGTATAAATCTCTTTCAGCCTCCATTTTCTTCCCAACACTTCACATTGAGCCATATTTAGAGTAAAAAAAATAACAAAAGGGAGTTACAATTTTGATATTCATTGAAAAAATATCTTTTGACACTTTTTACAAATTGTAAAAAAATTATAACACACCATACAATGTTTATCACATGCCATGTGGCTTAAAAGGATGTCTTTTGACCCTACTCATGGCATTAGCTCATCATATTTTATATTCTTCTATGAAGTCATTTCTATGTTAAAATAATCAAAAGATCAACAAAAGAACCTTAAATTTCACAAAGTTACCTTAACTTATCCAAAATACTTGAAAACCATGTTGTTACCTTAGCAACTCCTACTTTTAAGGTCCTTTTTTGATATGAAATTCCATTACCTTGGTAACATCACATCACTCTTGTCTTCATAATGAATCTATCATGACTTGGATTCTTGAGATTTACCTTAACTTTTCCAAAACTATCTTAAAATATTATAAGAACCTCATGAAGTATCAAGTGATGAATATCTAGTTAATCACTTGAGGACTATGACTTCACAGTTTGACTATACCTTCTGAGAAGACTTTAATCACTACTAGTACAAACACTACATCATTATCATGAAAAGATAAACTATGGACAAGATAATAACCTTAAAGGGTTATCAACAAAGTTAAACTAGCATTAGATATCAAGTTTTAAGTGTTACTCACCTATGGTAGCCAATTTTGGCTAATAGATATTATGGATAAAATTCCAATCTAAAAACTTGTTATACAATTCACCATCGTACAAGGGTATTTGTGTGATAACATTACATGTGACAACCAAAACAAGTAATGTAGAACCACCATATGTGGCCTTTATGTTAAATTATATCAAATGTACCAAGCATAATGTCTATAATAAAAATAAAGATTTACATACCCACATAATAATGGCAAAAATTTTATTGTATCTGATCACACCCCTGATCATTCAAACATAGATATTAAGGTTATAATGGAACCACCACATTAGATAATACACTATTATAAATAATTAGTCAACTTATCATATCCAATGCACCAAGGATACAATTTACACCATTACTTGAGTCTCTAACTTTATTAATTTAAAATATTTTAGAGTGTCACATCATAGCTCTCCCTCATCCTATAAATGTTGATATGAGCCAACTTCTTCCTAAAATATATGATACTACTATGTATTGTGACTATCACCAAGGCTATGAACTGATGTTTTACCTTGAAGAATAATATTTAGGACCTTACTGATGAAAAAATATTACATTTGATGATCCTTCATAAGAATTAGGTTCACAACTTGGTGATCAAAAGAATCAAAAAATATTTACCAATCCTAAAAAGTAATCAAAATTGAAAATGGCATACAATACACACTTACTTAAAATTAAACAAATAAAACTGCATCTATGCCATCCAGATCTAAGAATTACATTATTCATTGTTGATGCTTATTTTTGGCATAATCATGTTGACGCTACATAGGCAAAAATAAATTTTAATGTAATATGTTTGCAATATATTATATTTGATCTAAAAGACTTAAAACATAAAGTAAGCTGGAAATATGCCCTCGTAAAAATCATAACATAGATTTATTTTGGTCTAAAATTTATAAAAAGAATATTTTTGGTTATGCCACAAAAATATAAATACACATTCATAGTAGGAACCCTTCAGTTATATAAAATTGAACAAAAAAATTTCCAAAATCAATAAGTTATCTTATTTTATCATGAGGACAAATTGATCCATATTACACATGACAATAATCACCCTTCTAATTTACAACAAAATCATGAGGAGGAACAAGCCATGCACCTATTTCACCTATAAAACCATGATCCAAATAATGAAAATGATCCAACCTAAGGTTGAATATGTCAAATATTTAAAAAATACCAACAAAATAAAAAATTAAAAAACTCAAAAATTCCAAAACATAATTTTAGTTATTACATGTTTTATTAGCTCCTTGGAATCTATGTTGTTAGTTCCATGTTGGTGGATATTATATCATGTCTTTTTATTATTATATATGCACACCCAAGAACATGATCTATGCACTTTCAGATGTTGGGCCTTCCCTCTACTAATGTATTTTAGACATTTGGGTCATCCACCTTTTTGATCATGATACATACAAGTTATATAATTTTATGATCATTTTCCATTATCATGTTTGAGCTTATATACTTACACATACATTTATCCATGGTTATATATTTTTAAAATATACTTGATATGCTATGTAATTAACATTTTACTAACACATATATCCAATGACTAATATGACATGTTAATTATAGTTGTTTATGTTACATGCTTTCCATTTATGCACTTACTTTAGTGTCTTGTATTGCATTTTATAGCTTATTCAATCATTTGAATATGCCTCATTGATTATGGTCCATGTGCCTATGTTTTCCTATTGTGACATTTGCATATATCATAGTTTGTTGTATATTAACATTAAAATATTTCATTTCTTGATTTATGAAAATTTGACTAAGTCATGTCCCTTTTGATTATGTGACATTTGAACATGCTCTTGGTTTGATGTTTCCTTCAACCATTATCTTTTGATTTGATTTAATTTTGAGTACTCTTGTGTGTGTGTTTGATTACTTGTTGAGCTTGTATTGTTACTATCTAGACATCGCCTTAATCTACATGACACATCTTAGCACTTAATGTGATCACATATTATGTACCTAACTAATACATCTCATAAACATGTTACCCCTATATATTACATGATACATTAATAGATTATACAATTATCTTATCCTTTTAAAGTAAGGTAACTACCAGTTTCTACTTGCCCTCACCTCAAAGAGGGGAATATCATTTGGGGCATGCCAAAAGGACAAGACTTACAAACTTATTCATTAATCAATATTTTTAGATTATAGTGGGGGCATGTTATGGAAACATGTTCTACACACTTGTACCAACTCAACATTTTTAGATTATAATGGGGGCAGGTTAGGGGAACATGTCATACACACTTGAAAATATTCAAAATTGGCCAAAATTACATAGTTATATGACTTAGATACACATTTTATCAACATTTTATATATTGGTACCATTGTTGTACCTAGGTTTTGTTAGAGTTGGTTCTTATGTTAGCTAGGTTCTATATATAGTTTTTGTATTTTTCCTAGTTTGTCTGTTTGTGTATTTATACAACATTTTTTAGTTTGACTTACTTATTATTTGTCCTTGACTATTCAATCAAGGCCTCTCCTTTGTAAGATATAGAATTTATTTTCTTGATATTATATGATATTGCCTTTGTCTTTGCATATCATCTATGCAACTCTTAAAACTCTTCTTGTGATGGTTTTGCTTTTAATTATTCAGATCTTTGGCTTGAAACAATCTTGTTGACATTCCTTTCATGGAAAAAGAGAGAAAATAATAATAAAGAGATAAAATCCCCCAAAAATGATGTTAAATAATTCCATACTCCAAGTAATCTCAAGTCACAAAGGAACTCAATCTACATGAGTGGTTTGAATCCACTACTAGATCACAAAAACAACTAACACTAGGACTCACTAGAATAGCTTTAATAAAGAAGATTGTTAGTGGTGATGAAAGTGAAAAAGAGTACTTCCTATGCAAGGGATGCTCAACACATAATAATAATGATTCACACCACACCTCCCCATGCTAATGATTGGGTGGAGTGACACCAATAAATCTACATGCACCCCCCTCCCCCATAATGTTAAATGAGTGGAGTGGTTTGAATCCACTACTCAAACATTGAACAAGTTGACATTGTATGCAATAGAATAGATCCATATCATGATGAAATAGATTATTGAACTACCAAAGAAGACAAGATGACATTAGGATTCACCAGAATAACTACACTTTAAGTTGTGGGAGACTATCAACTACCAAAAATGTAGTGTCAAAAATATATATAATATTTCTCAAATAAGTTAGCCCTAGTGGTGATGGAAGAGAAGAGAAACTGAAAGAGTGAAAATGTGCCCATAATAGAGCACACAAATTCATGAAGGTAGAAAAGGTTGAATCAACAAACCCCCCATGGCACTTTATACCTTAGTGTGAGTACAATATATCCCAATAAACACTAAATGAAAATAAGGAAGACATTAAGCTTCACCATAATAGATCCAAACAAGGAGACTATTGACTTTTCAAAGAATCCATCACAAATCATGAAAATTTATATAAAAATAAGGAATTGAAAAAGTGTCTCCATAGAAGAAGGCAAGACACTAAGAAAGGGTCTTTAATGGAGACATGGCATAAACTACAAGTTTGTCAAAGTTCCAATGTGAAAACTAGAATAAAACATGTCAGGGGTTGATGGAAGAGTGTGGTAAATGGAAAAAAAACCATAATATATGCCAAAAACACACCTAAAAGGATCAATTACAAAAAAATATAACCTACAAAGCACATGCAAAGGGATGTTAGAATCAACTAAAAATGTGTCTTAGATAGTGCAAACTATAATAGTGGTATAAGAAGTACAATACGGGCCATTAAGGAAAAACATGGGTTAAATCTCATACATATAGGAGATTGATCAGAGTAAAAAATGCATCCAAAAATTGTAATGAGAGATAAAAATCAAATAAGGAAAAGAAAAAAAATTATTGTACATGTGATGGGGGTTTGGCCTCCTACCAAATTGGACCTCACCCACTAGTCTTTGATAAACAAGATTGGAATGTAAATAAGTTCACCACACAATGGTGATAAGATAATTAATTTTACCTCTTATATTTCCTTTATAATCTATACCAAGAATATTAATTTTATAAAAAATAATTAAATAAATCCTATTAACAATGACCTTCAAGATATTATTCTTAATTAAAAAATAATAAAAAATACCAATTACAACACCACTATTAAAAATCATCACCATAATTATTCCCCTTACTTCATAAGAAATTCCCCTTCATTTAACCAAAATGGTCTCTCTAATAAAAAGTCCACCACCAAGCAATAAATCATCCTCTTGAGTAAAAGTATCTCCGACCAATATTTACAAACATCAAAAAGATAAATTACTATGTAACATGTCATTTCCTTTAAAAAAATTAAAACCTCTGACTAGAGAATGGGTTTTAGAAAACCATGACTTGTAAATGGTTTTGGCATTGGAGGGAGAGATGGATGTCAACTTGAAGAGGAACAATAAGCCAACAAAGTCTTGTGGAGGTGTAGACCAAGGAGGGTGGGAACCAAGGAGCTTGCAATGTTTAGGGTGGGTAATATTGCATAAATAAGATCAACATGCATTAAATAAAACATGGAGATATTTTTCCAGGCTATCGAATAGTATGCAAGGTGGTTTTTGAGACACATACTACTCTACCTCCAAGATAAGGAGGAGTTTGCATCTTCAAATGGCAATTTTGGAATAACTATTAGAGCTAGATCTAAACTAGATGAAGGTTTTAACCATGTGGTTGTATCTCTCAAATATATGGTAGGTCATATGAAGCTCAGATTAGGGTTCACCCAAAAAGAATGACTATTTTTTGGTCTCAGATGGTTTGAATCCAAAACCTATGTCATCCAAAAAATATCTAAAACATGAATGCAAAAGGAAAAAAAGATGGACCAAAAATATTTATAAATTATTCAATGAACATATTAGAGGTAAATATAAGATCCCAAATTTGGTAGATATATACAACAAATCCTCCAAAAATCCATCTAGTAACCATAATGAGTCTGATAGCTTCCCCCTTAAATATAAGCATATCTTTAATGGATGGAATTAATGGATTTTCCACCACATGAGTCAATGAGTCATAGATAATGAAGAAGCTTAGAGAGGATAATGACAAAGAACCTAAATGCCATAGAATCAGGCTATGAAAGGATGGAAAACCATTTGAATGCTACAATTTCATTGAGGAGGCCAAATCTACTTAGATGACTAGTATGCATCCCAAGAACAAATATTAAGAGCATCACTCTTTATGGATAGGATCAAATAGGGGCTATAGACTATATCTTTGTGAAAAAAAACTTTGTTCAAGACTGATCTACCAGATCATAGGAAAAACCAATCAAGAAAGTTGATGGCATAGAGGGTTTGTAGAACAAAATTATATTATTGATCTAATTCTAGGCAAATAATTACATCAAATGTTCATTCAAATGTTTTCAAATGATAGTGCTTGGATAAAAATAATTAATGAAAAAATATATTTGGGAAATAATCATATGATGTTTCAATGGTTTATGGACTTTACCATAAATGATGGTCTAAAATAACATAGCTATTGAGCTATTCAAAGCTCAAATAACAAGTAAATGCTTCAATCTGATGTAATAGATTGGCTTGAATAGTTCCAAACTAGATCTACAAACACCAAAGATAAAAAAACATTAAACATAACATAATAACAATGATTGAGTAATGGATTTTGGAATGAGGCTCTAATACTATGAAAGAGTTAAGAAAAATATTCATAAATAATTTTCCAAGTCACCATTACTACAACCATGAAAGCTTTGGCATATACACAAAATTAAACTATCCATTAATATAAATAAATTATACAATGCTGAAATTATTCTTCCTATATTAGTCTTAGGTACAAAGGCACATTTATAGGAGGAAGGTAGACTAATCCCAACATCCTCATGAATGTGGGACTAACTTGACCAATGTACACAAATAGACCTAAGCATAAATTAATGCCAACAAGATCTCTCCAAAAGACCATTACTATAACAATGGAAACTTGAACGTATATACAAAAGTAAACTATGTATTAACAAAAATATATTATACAATAGGGGAGGGAGCCTGGATTCTATATCTACACTCTCAACTGATATATAGTCAAGATAATTTATATATTTACTATCCCATCACCCACCCTAAATATAAAGAGTCATCAACTATATATAGTTACCATATTTATATATATGGCCCCATCTATAAAGTGGAGTAGAGTTAGATCACCCCCTATTTTTTTATGGCATAAGCTACTTAGATATTTAGCATTGAATGAACCAATCAATAAAGTTAGGAGGAATCATCAAATTCATGTATATCACTCTTTAATACAAAACATGAATCAATATTTTCATGAATACCAAAGGCCATCAACCCCCCATATAGATATGCATCATCCCCCTATAAATAAATAATGGGGGACCTCGACCATCCATCTATGTTAGGGACTTATGTATAGGGGTGGGGGAGGTCCTACTATACATTATATATAACCTTCTCTCTCTCTTAGATCATATAATATCTATAAAATAACTTCTATATGTTACAAATGAGAAGCCTTGCATGTATATGCAAGGAAAAACAAGAAGTCAAACTAATCAATTTGGGATAAATCCATAAAAGGACTAACTAGGAAAAAGATAAAAACTATCTACAGAACCTAAAAATTATGATAACCAACTCTAACTCCACCCCCCCCCCCCTCAAGTGATGATAGGGGCTAAAAATAACTAAAAATAAAGTGTCATATACATAATATGAGTCTCAATAATAAGGCTTGATTAAGTACTCATGTAAAATATATCCATGAAGTGGAGAAATGAATAAAACCTATAGGAATAAACCCCTCACCCCCCCTCAAAATGATGTAAAATAGAGAAAATAAAGAAATTAAGGAAGGAATAAAGGAAAGACTTCATGTGGAATCCCCATAAGGACAAATTCCTTCTTTCCACATGAAGATCAATACTATATATCTTGTGTGGATGGAAAGTATGTAAAGAACCATCTACATAGGTGGTGAGATAGTCCCAGAAATAAAATGTTCTTCCAATAAATGTATCTTCCTCTTGAGTGTTGTGAACAAGATGTCCCAAAGACACATTACCTATAGAAATATCAATGCCATTAAGAGATACAATACACTATAAGAGTCTCCCAAGACCTCTATTTGTGTATCCCATAGAGTGAAGTATGAAAGATCCAAATCTAAGAGTATGTTTCTCAAAGGAACCAAGGACATAATTAGGTGGATCTAAATTTGGATAAGTAAAACATAAGCTATCATCTGAAAATGAAGTGTTTAAGTGACACCATAGCTGTCATATATCACTAAAGATGTTGAGAGACAAGAAAACCACCCTAAAAAATGTAGCTAATATGTGACACTAAAGTTGTCATGCGACACCAAACTTATCATGAAATAATTAAGCTATCATGTGAGGATATATTGTAACACCAAAGTCGGCATGTGATGATCAAGATATCATGTGACACTAAAACTTATGGGTAGTCTTTGGTCTAGTGATGGAGAATGAAATGATGTGAAATTGTCAATATATGTATAGAAAAGCCATAAAAATGAAAAATACATGCAATAATAAGAGTAGTAACAAGCTCCAAATTAGAATGTGTAATAATAGGTTCCTCATGGAAATCATTTTTTAAACATATATCCTCATAAATAAAAGGGGTAGGTGATGAAGAAAAAACATTTGTGGCACAATAAATTCATCCTTAGGAAGTTATGATGGTATCTCATCCATTATCTCTAAAAGTGAAGGTAAATGTGATACATCTTCAAGAATCATGTCCTCTCAATTGATGAAATGAATAGGATTACAAACTATATGATCAATAGGTTCTTAAATAAAACCATCATCAAAATACAAGTCCTCACTAAAAAATGATAAGGAGGAATAGTAAGATGTGTATAAGTTAAGAATGCCTCATCTAGATCACCATCAAGAAGTATGTATTCACAAAATAAAGAGGAATCCTAATTCATGTCACTAGTAAAGAGTGAATCCCCACTAGGAGGAGAATAAGGAAGTGTTAGGAGTGCCTCACCCATGTCATTATGAAGACTCAAATATTTAACAACATTAGTGTCATCATCAAATTATTAATCCTTACTAATAGGAGGAGAGGGAAGTAATATAGAAGGAGGTGGAGTAAAAGAGGGTGTAAAATACCTAAAAGACTTAGTATCCTTCTCAAATAAGGATAAAATAGCATAATAAATTTCATTTGGTGATGTGGAACATGTGACATAGCATAATTTTTTTTGAAACATGGAGGAGAATTAAAAAAAGAGCCTCATCTTGTATGGATGAAATCCAGGCAAGATCTTCCTCATCTATAAAGTGGGGAATATCACTAAGCACCATTATCCACAAGTGTTTCTATTTCAAGTATATTCAAATTTATAGTTTTTAAATAATGTATTTCAAGGTGTTGAGGGCATCCATTGTCAAAATATAAGGAAAAAATTGAGAACAATAAAGAATGAACCCCCCAAAAATAACACTTCCTTCAACTAGGAAAAAATAAACCTCTAAAAAAATGTAAGCCCCCCAAACCCACAAATTTATAACTTTATAATTGAGTGTGTTTTACAATAAAAATTACCTCAATGGATGGATAATAAAAGAATATATACTTTTGAAAAAAATAGAACTTGATTTCAGTCACAGTTCAAAAGTTATAGTCCTTACAAGTTTTTCATCATTAAAATAAATCAAATAAGTAAACATTGCAAAAAAATTAAATGTAATAAGGAGAAAATTTTTTTACCACTTCATGAATCTAGAAAAAAAATTCAAAAAAAAATTCTAGTAATTTCTTTAGTAAAAACCAATTATAGGTTGTCAAAAATGGGTGAAAGCCAGCTTTAGGAAGACTCTTTACAAGATCCAAAAAAACTAGTTGAATGGGCCATGTTGTGACATCCCAAAAGGTGATACATCCTAATGCATAGTGGTAATACCTATTATATTTTAAAATTAGAAAAAAAATACTATCCTCTCCAAGAATCATATCTTAAATTTAATATCGTATGACCTCAAACAAGAATAAAATTGACTAACTATATAGATGATGAAGATAGACTTCTACAATAATTTTCAAACTAGAAAAATATCTATACAAAATGCTAAAAAATGCTCCCAATTAGTATGCAAATAAATATAGGAATGTTAGATAACTATACTATTTTTCAGATATGAAAATAAAGATTTGTATCACTTGTGGTGAGAGAGAACCAAATAGGTGGTAGGTATCTACCTACAGACTAGGAAATAAGTTTTTGAGTAGAAGGGTTGTACAACCTAATATTTAGAGATTATAAAAAAATCAAGATGACATAAAACTAATATTTTTATGCCCCTATGCTTTTAAATTTGGATATTGATGAATATAAGGCCTAAAATCATCAAAAAATAAGCACAAATTGCCTAAAAAGCTTTCAAAACAAACTTAAACATGGGTCTAGCAAAATAAGTACATAATGGTATAGAATAGGATTTGTATGCCCTAGTCAATGGGTAAAAAAAAAATCTTAGATCTATACAAAATACATCCACTCCACCAATAATAATTTTTTATAAATAAGTAAGGGAAAATAAGAAGTAAGTTAAACTAACCAATGTCAGATAAATCCACAAGAGGACAAACTAGGAAAAAGACAAAAACTATCTATAGAACCTAGAAAACATGAGAACCAAATCTAAAAACCCACCTTAAGGGAAGATAGGGGATAAAAAAATAAAATGGCATATCCATAGTATGAGTCTCGATAATAAGGCTTGATCAGGTACTCATGTACAATATATCCATGAAGTGAAGAAAAGAAGAAAACCCATAAGAACAAAACTCCCCACAAAATTATGTAAAAGAGATAAAATAAGGAAAGTAAGGATGGAAGGAAGGAAGGAAGGAATTCATTTGGAATCCCACTAATGACAACTTAATTTACCCCACATGAAGATTAATACTATATATCTTGTGTGGATGGAAAGGATGTAATGAACCGTCTACATAGGTGGTGAGATAGTCCCAAAAATAAAATGTTCTACCCATATATGTACATTCCTCTTGAGTTTTATGAACAAGATTTCCAAAAGACACATCACCTATAGAAATATCTATGCCAATAGGAGAGACAATACCCTATAAGAGTTTACCAAGACCTCCATGAGTGTATCCTATAAAGTGAAGTATGCAAATCCAAATACAAGAGTATGTTTCTCAAAGGAACCAAGCACATAAGTATGTAGATTAAAAGTGGGACAAGTAGCAAATATAGTAGCAAAAATAATAAGAAGCTCTAAAATAGAATATATAATAGTAATAGGTTCTTCATGGAAATCATTGTCTAAACACATATCCTCACAAAAATGAGGAGTAGGTGATGAAGGAACAACAATTGTGGTACAATAAAAGTCATCCTCAAGAATTCATGATGGTGTCTCTTCAATAATCTCTAAAAGTGATGGTGAAGGTCCCAAATCCTCAAGACTCATGTCTTGTTAATAAATTATATTAATAGGATTAAAAACTATATGAGGAGTAATAGGTGCCTCAAGAAAACCATAATCAAAAGACAATTCCATATTAACAAGAGAAACATAGTCTATGTCATTACGAAAAGATAAATCCTCACTTACAAGAGGAGGAAAAAGTGCCAATGGTTCATTTCCCATGTCACTATCATCATAAAAAAATAAATTTTCACTAATAAAAGGATAAAGAAGTGGAGAAAAATGAGGTGGAGTAAAATGGGTGAAAGCTAGCTTCAGGAAGACTCTTTGCAAGATCCAAGAAAATTGACTGAATGGGCCCTAGTGTGACGTCAAAAAAATATGTACAAAATTATAAATAGTGGTAATTATTATTATATTTTGAAATTATACCTAAAACTATATCCTCTCTAGGAATCAGATCTCAAATTACAGATTATAAGGCCTCAAACCAAAATAAAACTAACCAGCTATCTAGATGATGAAGAAATACTGATACAATAATTTTCAATATACTAAAATATATATACAGCATGATCAAAAATGCTTTAAACTAGTATGGTAGGAAATTTAGGACTATTTTATAATCATATTAGGTATTATATCTAAAAAATAAGATCTATACTACTTGTGGTGAGAGAAAATTGAAGAAGTGGTAGGTATCTACCAATAGACCAACAAGCAAGTTTTTGAGTAGAAGGGATATAAAACCTAATATTTGGAAATTATAAAAAAATTTATAGGACATAAAACTCATATTTTTATTCCCCTATTCATTTATATTTGGATTTGGATGCATGTAAGGCCTAAAACTATCAAAGAAACATGCAGACATTACTTAAAAAGCTTCCAAAATAGACTTAAACATGGGTCTATAAAAAAAAATACATAATGGTACAACCTAAGATATATATGCCTTGATCAATGAAAAATATAATAGATCTTAGATATATAAAAATTAAATCCAATCTACTAAGAATAAATTTTGATAAATGGATAAACTCTTGTAATAGCAAACTCATAAATACATGGTACATTTATGGGAAGAACATTCTATTTTTGGGACTATCTCACCACCTATGTAAATGGTTCCTTACATACTTTTCATCCACAAAATATTTATAATATTGATATTCATGTGGGGTGAAGGAAGTTTTCCTTAGGGGGGATTCCACATGAAGTCCTTCCTTCCTTTCCTTTTGTTAGTGAGGATTTCTTTTTTGATGATGATAGTGATATGGAGGTGGCACCATTGGAACTTCCTCCTCATATTATAAGTGGGAATTTATATTTTCATGATGACAAAAAATTAATTTCTCTTATTAGTGAGGACTTATATTTTGATGATTGTTTGCTTGAGGCACCTATTAATCCTCATTAGTTTGTATTTCTATTCATTTAATTGATAGAGAGGACATGATTTTTGAGGATTCAAATCCTTCACCATCACTTTTGGATATCATGGATGAGAAACCATCATGAATTCCTAATGATGACTTTGATTGTGCCAAATTTATTGTTTCTTCATCACCTATTCCTCTTATTTGTGAGGATATGTGTTTAGATAATTATTTCCATGAGGAACCTATTATTGTTTCACATTTTCTTTTGGAGCTTGTTGTTGCTCCTACAACTATATTTTTTTATTCTCCCATTTTTAATACACCTAATTATGTTCTTATTTCCTTAGAGAAACATACTCTTATATTTGGATCTTGCATACTTCACTCTATGGGCTACTCTCATGGAGGTCTTGGTAGACTCTTAAAAGGTTTTGTCTCTCCTATTTGAACTAATATTTCTATAGGTGATGTGTCTTTGGGACATATTATTTATAGCACTCAGGAGGAAGGTACATTTATAGGAAGAACATCCTTTGGAATGATCTCACCACCTATGTAAATGGTTCATTACATCCTTTCCATCCACACAAGATATATTATATTGATCTTCATGTGGGGTGAAGGAAGTTATCCTTAGGGGTAATTCCACATGAAGTCATTCCTTCCTTTCTTCCTTCATTTCCTTCTTTTCTATCTTTTACACCATTTTGGGGGGGGGGATTTTTTTTATTATGTGTTTTCTTCCTTTCTCCACTTTATGGATATATTGTAATGAGTACCTGATTAGGCCTTGTTATCGGGACTCATATTGTGGATATGCCACTTTTTTTTTGCTATTTTTTAACCCCTAGCTTCATTTGAGGGGGTGTTATATTTTATTCTCATGTTTGCTAGGTTCTATAGATAGTTTTTATGTTTTTCCTAGTTTGTCCTTTTGTAAACTTATCCCACATTAGTTAGTTTGACTTATTTCTTATTTTGTCTGTACCTATTTAAGCAAGGCCTCTCTTTTGTAAGATATAGACATTATTTTTTGGATATTATATGATATTTCCTTTACCTTTGCATATCATCTTTACAACTCTTACAAGTCTTCTTGTGATTCTTTTAATATTAATGCTTTAGATATTTGCCTTAGAATAATCTTGTTGATGTTCCTTTCAGATTTTAACTTGAGACATATATGCATTTCATATGCTATGAAAATTAAAACATTAAATTATAAAATAAAATCAGCTTTTAGATTTCAAATACCTATATGAACTTTAGCCTACATCAATATGGACTATTATTGATTCATTATACTATAGTAGTTGGTTTAATTGTAGTAAGGTTTAGGTGATTACATCACTCAATCTTAAAAAAATTATAGGAAAGAGTGATAAAATCATCCACCCACATTCAAATTATAGTGTGAGTTGACTTGGATCACTCATGCTCAATAGGTTATAAGTATGATCAGGTTACATGGTTGAGTTAATCTTAACTATTTGGTGGAAACTCACATTTTATCCAATGTTTGGGGTAAATTTACCTCTAATATTTATATATATTTTCACTTGTAAGTTTTACTATTGGCTTATCTTAGATATAAAATATTAAAAATAAATCATCTTTTTAAATTAAATTACCAAAAGGCAAGATCATTACATCGATACATAGGTATACTCCTATCCTTACTCTCTTTACTTTCAAGCATTTAAAATTATTTAAATTAAAATTTATATGCATTGATTATTGATTGTAACATGCTCTTGGTTATAGGTTAGTCACAAAAAAATCACTCAAGCGAGGACTCACACAACTCACACAAAGACAAGATATGTTATACACACCCAAGTATGCATTAATTTTCCTTTGAACTAGTAATTTAATTACTATATTAAATTAGGGGAAAATGTAGACACTATATTTGATATTTATAATACCTCAGTCTTGTATACTTGGCAAGTACTTCTTATGGCTATACCCTTAAGTCTTGAGACCTTCTTACTAATGAAAGGCTCGCATTCACTATCTCTTATGCCTATTGCTTATCTCTTATTCTATCCATATGTTATTATAATGACCATGTCTTCTATGTTTTTCAAAATTATATAAACTTATTTAAATATCATCTTTTCTAAGTTTTGGACATGTATCTATTTTATAGCTTCCTAGAGACTTGTGTCCTAGCCAAATTCCTATGTTAATGCTAGTGTCATTTTCCAAAATAGGTGTTTAGTACCATAAAGTTATCAAATTTTCAAATGATATGTATCCCTATGATCGGTCTAAGTGATTTAATGTGAGATATTTACAAAATAGATTGGTATATATATAATATCAACCCTCAATAATTCCATACCTAAAAAATCATAAGGTAAATTACCAAAAGAACTCAATCAAACATTTAAGTGACATTTCACCTAAAAATAAACCTAAGGGGCTCCTCAGTTTTGACATTTCACCTAAACTAATAAAAATTAAAGTAAATCTAATCTAGTGCTCACTAAATCTTGTGGCATAAAATGGGGGTTATAAAAAATAAAAATAAACATTCATAGAATACATATACTCACATCAGTGTATACTGAAAAACTAATGCATAGAAGATAAGTATAAATGCATATCTATCTACTCTTACAAAGGAGAAAAAAAGTTAGGAATACATACCTTGAATATGAACTTGTCAAGCCTCAATCTCTCCCTTGGCCAACATGCTTCACAAGATGTTGTTGTGGTATCTAAGGATGAAAAAGGCAAATCAGCTCTAGGCTACACAACCTATCAATGCATCCAAAATACTTCTTCAAAAGACAAGATATGTATCTCCAAAGAAATTATGGAACCTTAAGATTTATTTCTCAAGTAGAATGGTCAATAATCATATGTTAATTCACAATTAATTATTATTATTCTCATAATAAATTATGGGAATTAACTTGTATATATAGGTGGATTTGACCCTAAACCATTTCAAAAATCTTGACCAATAAGGTTTACCTAGTCAACCTAGCACAATTTTGGATAATTATTCACTAGGTCATGGGCTAGCTCAGATCTTCCTAAATAAAATTTACCCAAAATAGTACAAGGTTGACCTAGTCAACTTAGTATAGCAAATATAAGATAAAAATTGTACAAAGTCAACCCAAACGATCTAGTATAGCTGACAGTCAAAAGGGGGTCAAGGTTAAGAAAAGGGGGATAAAAGGTAGTAAATAACTATAAAGGGTACAATAGAGAATAAAAATATTAGTGATATTTTTTTTAGTAGACAAGTGTGCAGATAACAAGTAGAAAAAGAGACAATAATCCTATGAAAAACCAATGGTATACCCAACCCTTTCTTAGTGCATCCTTTAAGGTGTGCACTCAAAGAGATTGAGACTTGATGGGTCCTTGCAATATAAAAAGTGTTAGTAAGTGATAAAAGTTTGAAAATATTATGTGTATACATATTCCCCACTCAAATCTCATCACGTGTCATGTGAGTACAACATGGGATGGTGCTTAGGGAATAGAACATGATAACACATAATGCAGATGCTAAGTCAAATGCAATAAGGAGAAAAAAAGATGAATGAAAGGATATAATTATAAAACTCATACCTTTACTCACCTTAGTGTTGTAGGTAAATAATTAAACTACAAGATAAGTGAAGGTGTCCAATGTGAAGAAAAAAAGGTGAGCCTATAGAGATTAGTGCAAAAAAGAGAAAAAAATCAAAATGTTTGGAATATAGGCATATAGTAGTGAAAAATGAGTTATTAGAGACAAAGATATGAGGGTCTTAAGAGAAGTGGCAAATTAGGATTGTTAAGGAAAGGTTAGAACAGAAAGATTGAGGGTAAATTATTGACAAAGGGATGGAAAATAAATGATAAAATAATGGTAGATGAATGAAAAATGATTTTAAAACATAGTAAATCACATTAGAAAGCATGCAAAGCATAAATGACAAAAATGAATGTAGAACATACTCAATCACATTGGGAAGCATGTAAAACATACATGGAAAAAAGGAATGTAGAACATACTAAATCATGTTAGGAAGTATTTAAAACATAAATGACAAAAAATAATGTATAACATAATAAATCATGTTGGGAAGTATGTAAAACATGAATGAAAAATGAAATATCAGTGCAAGAAAACTTGAAAAAATATATGGAAGTAAATGACAATTAACCCCAATTAAGATAAGAATGTAAAATCAAACACAAAGAAATCATAAATGGCTGAAAATGAAATCTAAATCAAGATGTAAGATAAACATTAATAAGTCATATAAAGAGAAACATGTAAAAATGCCAAATGTCATATGTAAGATAAGTGAAGTCCACCTAAAATCAAATAGGAACATGATGGAGAAATGAAAATAAAAAATCTCTAAAGGATAAAAACTCAAACTTAGTGATTTTTATAAGATATAATGTAAGAAAACACAACCACTTAATGACATGGATAGTATGATAATGAGATTTTGTGGTAAGCAAATGGTGTAAGGGTGTTTGTGAGGAAGGCCTGATCCTATCCATGGTCTTACAATTCAACTCATAAACTATAAACCAGGAGGTATAATAAGGTAGATGTGATCAAATATTAGTAATATCTGAAAAGGGGAATATAAGGAAAATTTGATAGAAATAAGGAATGTGAGGCACCACATGGGTGATGTGAACATCCTTAGAAAGAATGAGACACACTAGGCAAGTGAGAAAGGTAAAGAACTATCAAAACTAAGGATTTAGGAAATTTGAATAATGAACACACAGCTTGGGCTAACAAGTGAAGTATATAGATCATACCATGAAGGATATATTCATGAAAAGTAAAATGGACATACCTTCCCACAATTTATTCCCCATTCCTCAGAACCCCTTATAGATCCATCAGTATACTACAAAGATTAGGTACTTGAATGAAAATGTCGGTAGAACTAAAAGATTTTTTATTCTCCTTTTCTAATCTACTAGCCTACCACACCCCAATGGACTTTGGATCTATCATGAGGCCACCTTTGGAGCTTGATATTTGACTATAATAAGGAGATGTGCTTATAATCATGTCTTTTAGTGTGATTTGACTTTTAAGATTATTTTTGCCCTTAAATCATTGCCTTTTCTTTGTATTTTATGATTTTGGCTTTTAACACATTTTTTTATGGATTTTTTCTATTCCTCCTCCATATGGATTTGGAAAACCAAACATGGGTGTTAAATATGACAAAAACAAGAGAAATTACACTTGGTCACTAGAGAAAAGGATATAAATACAAAGGTTTCTAAAGACTCCTAGACTTGCCCACAAGTTAGTGTACAATCTCAAAATTGACTGATGTGAGATTCAAATGAAAGGAAATAAGGGAAATATAGGGATCATGAGAAATTCATCTATGTAATAAGTGATACAATGATGAATATGCTTGTAGTTTATCACAAGGAGGTAAAATAGTGTTATAAAAGGGATGAGGCTATGCTTATGATAGTAATATCACTAGAGAATCCATATCAACCTACAATGGATCTAACACAAGCACCAATTAAAGTAGTAGTCATTCTAAAAAGTGATTTAAAGATGTTTTAATGTGGTAATTTATGAGGAAGGCTAGGTCCTATCCATGGTTTTACTTAACTCACAAGGTAAACACCAATTAGGTGAATGATAAATAAGGGGGAAAATGATCATAAAATTACTAAGGCAAAAAATGACATTAAAAGACAAAAATGAAAGAGATGTATAAGAACCAAAATGAAAACAAATGCCAAATGTAATGTGTAAGAAAACCAAAGAACATAAAGGAAAATAATGATTTTTAGTAAAGTGTGACTAAAAGAAGTAAAATTCACAAAAACAAAGAAACATAAGACATAAAATTACAACAACGATTTATGCTAAGTTCTATATTCAAAGATGAGCATGTGAAATACAAGTCTATAAGTCTCATACAATTTTTTCAAGATGAATGTGTTTGTTATTATGAATTTTAGAATAAGAGTGGGAATTGTAAGATTCCCAATGGGTAATTAGATGTAGGGATGGGAATCATAAGATGTCTCAAATTCTGAAGGGACATGTGGATGGGCATCACAAGATGCCCAAATATGTGAGTTGGAGTGAGGTAACATTGAAGCATTAAAATGATTTGCATTGGGTTGGTATATGCATTTTAAGATAGGTAAATGTGTTGGTTTGTTAGATTTTAAGGAGGATGAATGTGACATATGATGTGTAGGAGAGGTATGAAGAGAAAAAGGAGGTAAAGGAGGACCATATATGATATGCTTTAGAGTGGACATTTAAACTTTATACTTCTTTTGTTCATGTGACTTAGATGTTGAGGTTAAATGGATGCAACAACATCTTTAAAGTTGTTCATGTTAGATATCCTTTCCTTATTGGTATAGGAAGAAGGATCAACTATGGTTTGAACAACATTAGAAAATGAGGTGTAGGTATGGAATAATTATTGTTGTTGATTGAGTAGTTGATGTTGATGTGATTATGGTTCTTAATATTGAAGTTGAGAAGCTTGAAGATAGTATTGATAATGTTGTTTTGTGAGAGTATTAAGATTGAAATGCAGACCAAGCAAGGAAGAAATAATAAAATGGTAAAGATCACAACAAGACCAATGATAATGACCTATAATAACATTCCACCAAAAAAATCTATCAAGATTGTACCATTTTGGAGGAGGTTTGGAAGGATCAAAGCTCATGGGTTTAAAGGGTGGCAATTTCTTCTTAAGTTGTTCTAGACTCAAGGGTGGGTGGGTTGAGTTAAAATTGGTTGAATTAGATGCTCCACTTTAAGGTTGGGGAGGCTTGTATTAATCAATGTTATGAGAAAATGATTAGAAGGGTTCTTTAATAGTTATTGTAGGTGTTTCAAATTGAGCCATAAGAAAGTTTTTCCTTTTTGCTTGATCTAAGGATTCATCTCAAGTTTTAGGGGAAAATATTTGAACTTTGTATTGAAGGGGAAGTTTAAGAGTAGTAAATACAAACAACCTATAAAGGATCTAGTATAAAAGGAAGGTAAAACAAATAACCTATAAGATAATGCGTCAATAGAAATGATTGTGTACTAAAACAAGAATAATTTTGTAAGTACTTTAGGAAAGAAATAAATGAAAGGAAACACACAATCAATTCGATCAATGAGCTTGATCCAATTAAGGCACATATCACAAAACCTTATACCAACATTAGCTAATTCAATTTTTTTAATACAAAATACAATTAAACAAAGAGTAATCAATCAACTTGTAAATTTAAAGCTAACTAAGTAGTCAACTTGAATGTTTTCAAATTATTAGAGTATAATTTTAAATGTGATAGGAAGTTAGCTACAAGCAAGGAACTAGAAAGCAATCTAAGGATGGTTTTAGGACATTTGAGTTGAAAGGATTATGTGTTGGAAATAATACTATCTTGGTATTAGGGCTTACCCCCTCACTTTACACACTACAATGATAAGGGTGCCAGGTACTTAGCCAAAATATACCATTAACCATATGTTTATAATTGGACAAAAAACTAAGTCAACTTCCCCCTTGGTTATGAAATCCAAGTAGGTTGGTCTTAGGTAGATAATTATTAAAATGCATTTTAAGATTTTATAATTTTTTAGTGTGTACATTAAAGAGAAAATAGTGAAACTAAACATTATATTGAAAACCACTTAATTAAACTTTGTGATATATTCTAAGCATACAAGTAACAAGAAATGAAAGTGTGAGCTAATTACTAGCATATAAGGGTTAATTCTAACTTTGAAACACACTATAGTGTCAATTTAGTTGAAAATTTATACAAATAATATATAATAAGGTCTATAGTGTCAACCATGTACTACAAAATAATTTTTTTTGAAAGTGACCTAAATCGATAGAGTTGACCTAGCTTTCTAGACTGCATACAAAATATAAAACTATGTTGATAGGGTCAACCTATTTGAATATATAGGGGTAGTTTTAAAGACTAAAAACTATGAAAAATAGAACTATAAAAAATGTTATAAATGAAAAATAAGGATAAAAAAGAACCTTGGTGGGTTGGAGGATATAGAGAAGAATAAGATTGATGTTGAATAACCTTAATTTGTACTTGTAAATTTTGCTAATTATATCGATTAGGTCAACCTAACTTTGCAGAGACCTATTGCTAATAGCCTAAAAATGTACAAAGGTGACTGAGTTGATCTAATAGTCTAAATCTAATTCTTAGAAATGTACAGGGTCGATTAAGTAGACCTAGTAATCTAAACTAGAAGTCTGGAAAACCTATACAAATAGAACATAGTCATCTTAATGTAACTATGTGTTAAACATGTAAATAGAAGTTAGTATTGTGTCAATACATTCAAACCAAAATCATAAATATATGCAAAATAAAATGATGAAATAAGTGAAAAAAACATGCAAGGGTTACATTCAAGTCAGGTTCGCCAGAATGTTTGCAATTAGAAATGCATCATGTATATAAATCAATCCTAAATCGGAGAAGATAGATCATACCATACACTTTCGATTGGGAACACATTTGTTAAGTAGGAACATGACCAATATAGGGGTCCACTAGACCTGATTAGGGGATCTCTTACTATAATACACCATACTAGGTAGGATTTTAAAGCCTCCAGTCAATCATAACCACACAATAACCTAAGGGGGTCTTGAGTTTCAATATTTCACCTAAACTAATAACAAGTATAGTAAATATAATCTAGTGCTCACCAAAGCTTATGGCACAAAGTGGGGCTTAGAAATAATAAAACTAAACATGAATTTAATACATATACTCATGTCAATGTATATAGAATCTTAATTCATGGAAGAGAAGTATAAATGCATATCTATCTACTCTTACAAAGGAGAAACAAAGTTAGTAATACTTATCTTCAAGACAAACCCACTGAGCCTCAATCTCTCCCTTAGCCAAGGTGCTTTGAAAGAGTTTGTTGTGGTATGTAAGGATGACAAAACAAATCAGCTCTAGGATACACAACCTATCAATGCATCCAAAAAACTTCTCCACAAGATAAGATCTGTATCTCCAAAGAAAGTTTGAAACCCTAAGCTTTTCTTCTCAAGTAGAATGGTCAATAAGCATATGTTTGTTCACTCTTAATTCTTATTCTTATTCTTAATAAATTATGGAAATAAACTTGTATATATAGGCAAATTTGATCTTTAACCCTTTTGAAAATCCCATATGATAGGGTCAACCTAGTTGACCTAGCACAATTTTGGATAAAAAATCACTAGGTCATGGGCTAGGTCAGTCAAGAGCTGACCTACACCCTAAATGAATTTTACCCAAAATAGTATAGGGTTGACCAAGTTGAACTAGTATAGATGACAATCAAAAAGGGATCGAGGTTTGGAAAAGTGGGATAAAAGGTAGGAAAATGACTAGAATGGGTACAATAGAGAAGAATAAGCTTAAAGATAATGGTTTTAGGATACAAGTGTGTAGATAACAAGTGGTAAAAGGGAAAACAATCCTATGAAGCACTAATGATCTATGTACCCATTTCTTGGTACACCCCTTAAGGTGTGCATTCAGAGAGATTGAGACTCGATGCATTCCTTCAAGATATAAAGTGTTAATAATCTATATAAGTTTTAAAATATCATGTGTATACAGTTCCCATTGATATATGGGTCCTTGGGGTAGTTCAACATCATGTGTTCACTAACCCATTTTTCCCATAGTTACTCTAAGGGTAAAGAATGAGGGTTTTATTAATTGATAAAGGGTGATAACTTGCACATCAAATCTAAACACAAAAAAGTAAAGGGGATCAAAAACCCATAAGGATCTAAGTGGTCACACTTAGATCTAGTCAATATTCCTCATTACACACCTGCATCCATGTCATACAATAGTGTCAATGCAACCATCTAGATCTGACACAAGTGTCTGAGGACACATAATGAAATTTTATAGAATTTGATAATTGATCCAAAATCTATATCTAGTCTAATTCTATCTTGTTATATATTATATCTACATGCATACAATAAAATAGCTAAGTACTCTTATTTATAATTTATTTTAATATCAATCAATAGTTGTATTTTTTATTTATAACATATCTAAGCATTCAAATTTAAAATATTTTTTATTTGAGTTTGAAAATTAATTTAACTAATATAGAACTATTTATTACCATCATGATTATTCATTTATTTATTATTAAACCTATACTATATTGACCCATCTCAATTTAGGGTCAAACAATAATAATAAGCTCAATCATAAGAAAAATTAATAACAAAAACTTATTATTGATGAATTATAAAGTTTAAACAAAATTTCCTAAGAATCATCATAAATTAAAGTATATTTAAGTTGGGTCAACCATTTTACCAAGGATGGTTTATATTTAGATATATCAAAATTCTCATGCTACTATTTTTGTAAGAGTTATTCAATAATTAGTAAAACAAACTAATCAAGAAAAAAAGTAACTATGAAAGTAAGATAAACTAGAGGAAATCAAGACAACATAATATATGTTACTTTAAAAAAAATTAATGAACACTCTAAAGTAATATATGATGGTGTATTCAATAATTTGTACTTCAAATACAATCCATTTATTAAATGTGATAGGTCTTATCCCTAGGGATATTTCAATATGAAACCATTTTTACCTTATATCTCTTAAATCAGGTATGGACCAATCTATAATGTAGTGATATTTTCATGCTTACATTTATTTTCTTCAGCTTCAACCCAAAATAGTACAAAGTCTAAAATTATGAAACCTTTCCCTTTAGCTTTCTTTTCAAAATGTATTCTGACAATGTCTTGAGGATTACTAAAATATTGGAGATATTATTCATGTGAATCATCCATTTAAAAAATATCCAATAATCTCAGATTCACCATATCATTATTTTCCATGTATTCTTGAATAAATTGATATGTGAGAAACCTTAGATTTACTAGGAATTCTTAGCCATATACCAAAATAAATGGTTAAATTTTGAGAGTTTGTTTATAACTAGTTTGTTTAGTCCACACTACATACTTTATCAAGGAATTATAGTCCTTGGGTTTACATTCACCAAATACTAATTCATGGATTCAACTAACCTATTATATTGTGGGTAGTAGTTAGATGAAAAATTCAAGGTGATGTTATTTTCATAGGCCCATTTTGTGAGTTATGTTGTCAAAAAAGTAAGACCATTATAAAAAACTAATGACACTAGCATTCCAATACTAGTGACAATATTATCTTCTAAATAATTGATCATTTATGTTGTAGTATTGTTCTTGGTAGCAATAGATTCAATCCACCTAGTATAGTAGTTTGTAGTGTTGAGTATAATATTATGACCAGTTAAGGAAATGGCGTTAATTACTATAACAAAATCCATTCCCCACTTAGCAAAAGGATATATTTCAATCATATTTTAGAGTGAAATTACTTCATGTACTTCCAAATTTTTGAAAGTTTATCACTCATGGAAAGTCCTAACATGTTTGTGTCCATCTTTATAGATGGTAGGCTAGTTGTAACTAGCTCATACTATCTTATGCACTATTATATTTCTCGAGGGATTAACACCACCTAACCTTTGTCTCTATTGTAGGATAGTTGTAACTTTATCATGTAATGATTTTCCTTTAATGTGATACTTTTTATCTGTTATTTATTCAATTCTTGAGGGCATCTCCTATATATAAATTAGTTAATGATTCAATCATACTAAACATGTCCCATCATATGTGTTTGGTCTAGTTTTATAATAGTCATTCTATGATTGAATTTTATCTTCAACTATGTGAGGTCTTAACCTCTCACTATCTTAGTGGGTTTAATATCCAAGTCATGTTATTGAATTTTATCCATCCATTTCCCTCTTCATTATCCCAACTCATTTTTTACTAGAATGAGTTTAACCATTGGGTCAGGAACAATTGTGTAAACTTTATTACATAGTATCTAATTCCTTATTTTTTGCATATGTAATATTGTCCAAAGCATGATATATAATCTCAAATTAACTCAAATTGGTGCTCATAAATGTAATATGATGTTATTTATTATCAAATTTGTATGTGATAACCAAAATAATGGTATGGTCTTATGCAAATTAATATAGTTAAAATTCTTTGGTAAAGTTAATATTGAATAATGCTAGTGCCTAGGAGATAACATACCTTATTTATTTGAATGAATTATTATATTATGATGTCCACCCCATATTTTCATCCTATTTCAACATATAATTTAGTGTTTTGACAATCTTAGAAAATACAGAAAGAAATTTTCATCCAAAATTGATCTTACCAAAAAATATTTTAATTATTTATTACTATTGGGAAATGAAATCTTGGAAATCACACTAACTCATTTTGGGTCTATATAAATACCTTTTTAGTGATAAATTATATTACCTTTTATGACAATAAAGACACTATTTTGGGGTTTCAATGAAACACCATACCTCATATATGTGTCAAAAACATTTCATAAGTGGTAGACATGCTTTGATTTATTTTTAGATAAAATAGTAAGATCATCCATATACATAATAATAAACTCATTGAAAAAAGCTTGAAAGGAAAAATACATAACATGCTATAAATTTTCTCTTGCATTTATCAATATATAAGTCATTCTTTTGTAAGTGAATGTTACCCATTTGGTTGTGAAATATGTCTTGATTCTATCTTCTTTATCAACTAGAACTTGGTTTTATCCTAAAAAACCATTTAAGAAATACATCATCCTAGAACCACTAACCATTTTGTATATAGAGGGTAAAAGATAACTATATATTATTTAGTTTCCTAATTTAAATTTTCTAAATTAAAACATAATCAGATATCTCCACTCTTTTTATGCACACACACCAAATTCATCAGCCAAATTGAATTTCTATTTGGAAATATGATTTTAGATGCCAAAAAAATTACACCCTCTTTTAAATTAAGGGGATCCATAATGGGATTAAATTATACTTGCCTCTATATAAAATTATTTTTTCCTTATCTTAGTGGGATAGTGTGAGTAATAACCCTTAGATCAAAGATCTTCATGTCATCATATCACCAAGATATGACATCCTTATACTTTTAGAATATAGATATGAGTTATTATTTTTCTCATTCATTTTAGTTCACATACCGAGGATGTTATAATGATCTAATATTAACATAGATTAATTATTTTCCACTATATTCATGCCATTTTGAATGCTTAGTGTATGTATCTAGGTTGAAGGTCCTCTCTAGTGACACTATCCCATTCATGATTTTATTTTCCATGAGTTTGATGATCCCATAATGTCCTATTTCATAATTTTGATATGAATTATTGTCCTTTTTTAATCACCTATTATTAAAAAACACATGAATTATTAAAAAATGAACAATATATTTATCATCATCACTCATATAAATTTTAAATGTTGTTAGGAATGGAAGAATATGGGACTAGTTAAATCAATAAATTTTGCAACACTAAGTCTTTTAGTTGAAATGGGTTTGATATAGAGGTTTCCAAGGAATCAATAACTTGATTCTATTTCCTAGGAATTGATGTTATATTTAAAGCATCAAATTCCTCAATCATGGCCTGGGTCATACACTTATACTTCTATAGGCATGATAATTTTCACCTGATTAATCACCAAATCCAAATCCTCATACATCAATAATTAATTTACACCATGATTTAAATAAAATTTGAATCCAATATCAATTCTTCATTCTCAATAAAATTATTGGTGTAGGGGATTTATAAATGATAGGCCAAAATATATTGTTTCCCATAAGGATTGACTAATACCATGCCTACACCAAAACCTTGATTAGATTATATAACATCAAATTTTAGGGTAAATAAACCTTTATTATTAACCTCTATGTCCTTTTTGTATTTAGTGGTCATGGTGGTCAAGTTATAGACACCTATGTTAGAATAAGTAAATTTTTATTTTTATTTTGTGTGTTATATTTGATAATCATATACATGATTTTAGGCTATATGTTAACCCAAATATGATTGTCCATGCCTATTTATTGAAATAATAGATGCAAAAATTAGTGTAAATATACCCATCATGTGTGTTTTACCATTCCTTACTCAATGACATTATGTAGGCTTCAAGGATTTATACCTCATTGATGTCTATGAATTGCTTAATCCTAGAATCTAATGCCATATGAATGTGGATGTTTAATGTTTCCCCATATACCTTAAACTAAAATTTATACAACCAAAAAATAATTATATAAGAAATCATGGGAGTCAATCCTAATTTTTTGAAAATGCCTATGAGCATAACATTCATAGATTCTCAAAAATCAACCAAATAATTATGTAGGCTATTATTAGACATTCTTATAATGGGAATGAATGGTGGTGCTTCAATTTTGTCCTTACGAATAACTAAATTCATGTGATTTGTCTTTTATTATTTAGGACTATTTGATCAATGAGGGATTTCAAGACCAAGTCTTACTATTCATTTATTTGAGATAGTTAATGAAAATTTATGTTTTCCTTAATATTTTTCATATCCTCCACTATGTTATATCCACCTTTAGTAAGAGTGTTTTGAACATCTATGTCTAAGCATTGGTCACTACCTATATGAGGTGGGGTGGAAATTTCCATGCATTGTTATTATATATTCTTGAGATAATAATTACTTAATTTATACTAATGAAAAACATCTATCCCAAATTAATATTTTATTCTAGTTCACCATTTTCCTGACTAAGGAAGCTAATTTTTTTAATACCATAACTATAATATAAATTTTGGATGAACTTGAAGTGTTAGATGCACCCATAAGGTTTGGCTAATTATGGATAACCTCATAAACCTCTAATTATATCTATAAAATTTTCAATTCATTGTAAAATTCAAAAATTAAACTCACCATTTTGAGTAGTACAATGTACCCTACATGAGTTTTGTAAATCAATTGTAAATATTAATTTTAATAAGTCTATTTATTAAAGGATCTACATTAATTTTATATGATTAAAATGCATGTTATACCTTTGGTATGAAAATTTCCTATTGGTGTATTGCCCACTAATGTTTCCTATTTGACTTTACATATGAAGGAAGTCATTGCTTAGTTTTTGGACCATGTGGTGTATTGAATCCAATTACCCTTTTGTGGATTATTGCATTGGATTTTAGGTAATATTAGTGGTAGGGGACAACACTTGTTTTTATTTTGTGTTTATATTATGAGGATATGGTTCATCTAGAAAACTTAATTGATGATTTGGACCAACATGCCTTAAGGTAATACATGAGTTATTGAGGTTGAACCAAGAAAATGGGCATTCTAATTCATATGTGGAATAGGTTTCATTGCTAACATGGGTTGACATTTGGAATGGTAGGTAAAAAGTGACCTTTAATGTTTTATTATTTTGTGTCTTAGTTGTAGTAACAAAATCTAATGTTAAGTCAGTCATAATAGGATCCATGTAGATAAACATTATTGTCATGGGGTCCATGAAATTCTTATATTTTATAAAGGTTATGGGGAATTAGGTGTGTATAATGTTATAATTTAGATGTACATTTCTAAAAGCTTATATTGAAATCTTGGAAAGGTACACTGGCTTCCCTTTTCATTCTTACAAAGTGTTGGTATATGATACAAAGGGTTAGTTACTTGTCCAAACTAGGATAAGAAGGTATCTTGAAAGGTGTCCCATCTAGTAATATAATATTTAGTCAACTTCAAGAACCGGTTATATGAAAAGACTTGAAATGTGAATGGATAGAGCCTACATGCTATATTTTCATGTTGAACACTCAATAGTATTAGGGTAGATTTAAAAGAAGTTATATTTTCATCAATATTGCATTCTCCATTAGGTGTGAATCTGGGGAGACATATTTATGTATTCATATGTCATTCATAAAAATTTATAGTAGATCCTATAGACATCCAATTCTTAACACCATTTGTGTTGAAATTATCAATCTTACTCGAATTTCACTCAAATGCATAATTTAGGCCAAAATCATTAAAAATATGCCAAATGGTTTGAAATTGTCCTATACAAGTGCTGATTTAGGTCAATGTATCCCTTAATGGGGTAATGAATTGTATGTGAAAAAATAAATTTGATCAGTCATTTTGAGTCAAAATGATGATTTCACCTTTTTTTGCTTTGGGACACTCTTTTCTTGTAATTCATTAATACACATCACGTACCTTTGTTATTTTGTGTTAGCAAAATCATAAATGGGAATATGGTTCCAATGCATCTATAGGGTGGTATTTATAAGCCTTAATTGTAACAAATATCTAATTAAGCCCTCCCATGCCTCTTTAATGCATCTCTATCCTAAATACTTATGAGGACATTATTGATTTTAGTCTCTAAAATTGAATGGATTCTTAGCCACACATATTCATCTTAAGATGGATGGTTAAGGTTCATTTTGATCAAATGGGAAAATCTATAAATAAGAGGCCTCTCACTCATATTATTAAGCAAAAAAATTATAGAGTTATAATTCAAAATTATCCTCACAAGTTATCTTTGTGTTGATCATTGTGTGTTATTTGCAGGCTTCATTTGATAGGCATAGATTAGAGATTTCTTATATTTGAGATTAGGTTATGGATATTGTTCTTGAAGTAATGGATGAGCAAATAATCTATTGTTGATAAAGACAAGATCTCTAGATCAATGGGAGAACACACTCGAAGATGATCTTGGATGGTGGAATTACATGGGAAGGTAAAGGTTTATTGCTTTCTTTTATTTGTTCTTCATTATAATTTTCAAACCTCACATGAATATGTTGGCTTATATTGTTAATTATTATACATTATTTTATGAGTTTTCATGACTAATGTTTGAGTTGATCCTCTTTGGAATCCATCCTACATTTTGGCACACTCGGTGGGACCTAACACATCCCACATACCAAGGAGACCAAGTTACAACTCTAAATCTTTAAATGAATGCTTAAAAATATTTAAATTGGATTTTTACTTTAGTTTTTGATATTTTTGTGTTCACTCAGGTTTACACATAGATTAAAATTAGTCTTCTATAATTGGTGAAGGTCATGAACTAACTGGTGATAGCCAAGAACTAACCAGTGGTAGTCATATATAACTAACCATGATCACTGTGTGCATCTTAGAACCACCAACAGTCACTATGCAAGGCATCAAGCTAATAATCCATCTTACAAAGATTGGTTTAAGGTCATATAGATTTTTCTTTTGATGATTTTTTTTAAACTATGTGTTTTCTATTAAATATTCAAAATATGCCATTAATTTGCATAGACTTTTAATGAAATATTGAAATAGGATTTTGAATCTTTTTAAAGTTTCTAATTATTATTTTTTGTTTCATTAAATTGTGTTTTCTTTAACTAATCCTTGCCTTTCAGGTTTTATTGAGATTTTTTATAATCATTACCTAACCTAAATTGTATATCTTTTGGTATTTTGCCTTTCAATTGACATGCCATCACTAATAGTCATTTATTGACTGATGGTGATTCTACTTAACAATTGATGGTTATTGCTAACTGATCAATGATGGTTGCCTCTAAAATTATTTATGGTTGTTTGTAACCATTGATGGTCACTATGTGAAATTCAATCCAAAACTTGAGATCTCAAATCTAAACTTTATTTACTAACACTCATAAGTGATTGTAAGTAGGGGTTACTCTCTTGTTTTTATAGGGTCAAGGCAAACATTGAACATCAATTTTTAAGCTTAGGTGGTTGTTAACACTTAAATTTGGTGTTTAAAGTGAACTAGGCTATTTTCAAACATTTGGGTTTAGATTTAAAATAATATTGCATGATTTTAATCTCACACATTTGAATTTGGGTACTTAAAAATAATTAGGAACTTGTCCTTTGGTGCTTTAACAATAAAATTTGCTTGTTTAAATTGAATGTTTTACAGTTTTTCTTTACATATTTTTTTCAACTTAAGGCCAAGGGGCCAAAGAAAACCACCAAACATTTTGATTCGGTGCTCTAAACTTTAAATCACTTCAAATTTATGTTTTATATTTTTGAATCATTTACTTAGTTAGATTTGTTTGTGAAAAAGGAAGTTATGCATGTATGATCTCCCCCAATCCCCTATAGGGAACTTGTGGGATCAAAAGCACCATCTTCATTAAAAAATTATGCCTTAATCTAAAGGTGAAAAAGGGATGTTGTGAAGGCTCTCCCCAAGACCCGCATGGTTTGGGTGATCTAGAAATAACCATAAAGATTTTTTACTTGGTTTTTATTCTATGTATTTTGGATTATGAGGGGGACTTCATTACCTCCCATGGGTTCTATAGGGAAGCTTTAACCCAGGGCTTCATCTCCTAGAATTATCTTCAACCCTCTCCATGGGGGCTATATAAATTAGGATCCCCTCATTGTGATGGTGGTTTTAATGGTTAAACAATCTTCATTAGTAGAGGCTAAGCCTAAGATGTATGATCATTTTTGACATTGTACTACATTGAGCAAGTGACAGATGTAGTGGTTGTGAAAATGACTAGAACTTTTCACAACAAGCAATTTGATGTGGACCCAATTGAAGTGTTGCTTATCTTGTGTGCAGAATGTGAAAGTTGGGACACATGCGATCCATCTAGAAATATGCAAGACTTATAGTTTTAGTTAACCCCACTTTTCCATACCTTGATAGGATTTAGGATGATTACTTAGTTATATTTGTCAATTGGTCTTAGATTATTTAGTGTTTATTTGAGTCAAAAATTGCTTGTTAAACAAAGATCATAACCAAATACATTGTTCACCAATTTCTTGAAAAAGGAGGAGTTATGCTGCCCAAGTGAAAATCATATTTTCCTTATTCAAATTTATCATCTTAAACATTATGTCATATCATATATTGGTGTAGTTATGCTTCCCATTTGAGTCTAGATCGATAGCCATATTTTATTAAAGTCCTTGATTGAGAGTTTAAATTCAAAATTCCATTTTTCTATGTTCATAATGTTGATGTGTTAAATTGGGTTCACCATTTACACTTAACTTGAGGTAACTTAGGTTCAATTTCCAATTTGAATTAAAGGCCATTTTATAGACTCATAATCACATTGTCATCATTGGTAGAGTCAAGTCATCTTGTGTATCATTCATACTTTGATTCCTATAACATATTTTATACTACCAATCTTATTACCATGTGGTAACATTGTGTCGCCCATTTGGTTCTAATTTTATACTTAGTAATTATTGCATGTTTCCACATCATGAGTTTCTTAGTTTATATTATCATATTACTAATCTAAAGGGATTTTTTCTAGTTTTCTAATATCAACTCATCAAATTTGAACTAGCTTTTATGGTATTGACATATCTCAAAAGTCTATGTTTTAGTGTACTAGTGACAGTCTAGGCTTTTTGAGTTATCATACCCTCTTCTAATTCATATAATTTTAACTTTACCAAAGGTTGAGTAAATTCATGAACATCATTATTCTAATTATGTGTGGTTTTATGCCACCCTTATTTTATAGTTTCTTTGGTACCTTAGTCATTTGATTCGAAGAAAGATCAAAATCCATACCTTATTTAAACATTTGTAAAACATTATCCAAATATTTTCAAACATGTAGGATAACCTTTCTAAACATGACACTAAGGTAAATTCATAATGGGGTCTCTTATGTCCTTGGTTATGAGGTAGAGCATTGTTATAGTAGACATGAGTATTTCATCTTATTTGAGGATGTCACCCTTTTTGAGCCTATTTTATGAAAACCATTCCAATCCATACTAGTTATTATGTGTCATCCCCATCTTTCCCCTTTGATTTGTGCATCGTGCTTGAAGGTTACTATTTTTAGATACCCTCCTTTTATTTTCATAACATGCTCTAAGGTTACCATTCTAGGTTATCCCCCTTTAGCTTGTGTGAGTGATCCAGCTATACAATGTGAAGGTACCTTTTTAGGTTATTATCCTTCAGCTTGTGTGAGCAATCTAGCTTTGTAATGTGTGAAGGTCACCATTTTAGGACCTCCTCCTTTGGTTTGAGAAAACAAAAAAACTAATTAGCTTCATGTTGTTACCATTCTAGGCCCATAACCTATATTTATTAAGCCTATTGTTGAAGATCACCCATTTGATGAACTAGATTATGTTGATCCCTTATTCAATAGTCTGATTTTTGGAGATCCCATTATTGAGCCACAAACCATTATTCTTGCTAAACTAAATATTCACCACTTTAGAAATTTTGAGATAAAACAAGAATCATTACCTCTTTAAGATCCATCTTTTAAGGACTAAAATGTGTTCAAAATTGATATTTTACAACCAATTGTGAACCAATATCATGATGTTATAATTGAAACACTCATTTGTGATGATTAAACCTATGATGAATCACTTATTCATTTTTTACCTATTTTAAAAGAACTTCATCTCCTTGACAAGCTAGTCTCTATAGAGTTGTTTTATTTTCCCACTCATTGAGGAGTCTCCTTTTGATAGAGAATATTCTGTCAAGTCATACATCTAGTGATTCCCTCTCTTTGATCAGCTTCACTTAGATGAGCTAGTCTATGTTGAACCTTTCTTTGATGAATCATTTTTTATTGAGCCCATTATGCCATCATAGGCCATTAGTTGCCTAAAATTTAGCATTCAATAGAACATTAAATAAATAACTACATTAGATGAAGAAATAACATTAAAGTTAGGTTTTATTTTTAAACTAACATCAGATTTAACATCAAAACTAGAATAAACATCAGTTAAAACATTAAATTCAGAGTC
Organism: Torreya grandis; assembly: GCA_037957365.1. Classification (NCBI taxonomy): domain Eukaryota; kingdom Viridiplantae; phylum Streptophyta; class Pinopsida; order Cupressales; family Taxaceae; genus Torreya; species Torreya grandis. The sequence continues at coordinate 299,777 of JARHVA010001662.1, read as the reverse complement.
TCTTGTATCAAAATTGGATTCAAAAAAAAAAAATAGTATTGGTTATTATAACATTGGTTAAAATTTCCTTGTAGATCAATTTGAATATATTTTTGATCCTTCTATGGTTTTTGTGGATGATTACTTCAGCATTGACATGGGTTATCCTAGTATCTTCTATGAGGATTGTGATACCATTAATCATTCCATTATTCCCACCCAACATCGCCATTATATTAACATTTTACCTCCTAAAAATGTCAATTAGGACTGACATAATCACAATTTGTTAAATTGCATCCATGGTGATATACTATTTAGATAATATCAAGGTGGTTAAGAACAAATTCATGTAGAAGAAGAATAATCTCCTAGTGAAACCTTCTTGAAGGCACTAGGGGATGATCAAAGAACAAACTCAACATATTTTAGTGAAACCTTTTTGAAGGTGTTAGAAGATAATCAAAGTCAAATGTTAACATCTTTTTGTGATAACTTCTTGGAATCATTATGGGATAATTAGGATAAATTCATCAGTGAAAACCTCATCAATGAACCAAAAACTAAGCACAAAAGTTCTTCACTACTTGATGAAGACATTATCAAATAATAAATTAAAAAAATTACAATCTATAACACATTTAGATGGTAGCTACTCTCAATATATAACAAAAAAATTTGGTGGTCTTATTGAGATCATCTTCAGAGGTATTTGGCCTCAAGATAACCAAAATTATGTCAAATTTGGTATCAAAAACATTATGTGTGACTAAAAGTCCTGATATTCATTTTTTTCCCATTCATTATACATTTCATTATCATCCACCTATTCATTAATCACTTATATCATTTATCCTAACATTATTTACCATCATGAGTAAAACTTCCCTTTCTAGAGGCTAAAAGAATATCTTATCTTGACATTTGAAGCAATCAAAGTCAATGACCTAAGAAGATCACAAACACATTATTAAAATCTAGATCAGTAATAATTTATTAATAGAGCAACTTTATTGATGAGGTGTTAGATATCAATTTTTATAATTGATCATTTATGTTGTCTCATATGTTGACTAGGATGTGCATCTCCACATCGATAGGAGCAAAAAAACTCATTTTTCATTTACCATTGTCCATTACCATGCCTTGTCTCTTGGGGGTAACCTTATAGACCATTTCATTATAGGAATTATTATTCCATTATGTTCCAATTTTATCATGTTATTTCAATTACATTGAATTGAAGTCCTTTGGGATTATAAAGGCAATGCTCAATTTATATTGAGGTTAGCTCGGTCACCCCTTTACCATGCTCTCACTATTTTGTGATAAATTATTAAACTAAACAATCTTGCCATTTTAAAATCAACCTAAACCATGCTATCAAATTTTTTAATAAATCTAAGCCAATCATCACTTACAGGCAACCTTGTTTCCATTATAGCCAATTATCTTCTAATCATTTTCCTTATACCATTTCTTTCCTATTGACCAAGGATTGTTTTTATCCATCCTACTTATCCCATTTTTTTCTTGGTTGCTTTAGTTATTTCTACACTTTTTATGAGGAGATTCTGATCTAGTTTCAATAATTTTAGAATGCCATGTTGAATGATAGTCTATGAGAGTAGTGTGACATTTGATCTGGCAAGTTATCTTTCATCTATTATCTTATCTAGTATCACTAATTATAACTACCCATGGTAAAATCAATTTTATATTTGATACCCCTGATTATAACCACCTTTGGGTAACTCAAAATTATGATGTTGTTTAATAATTATAACCACCTATGGGAAAATTAGGTGCAATTCCTTTTTATCATGCATTGTCACATCATCTGGTCTTTACTATTATCATTTACCTTGTCGTTCACCTTTATTTGTAAACTTGTTGTGACCTAGTTGGTTTTTAATTGCCTTTTTTGTAGTCAAAACTATTATGATTTAAGGTCCTAATGGGATTATGTAGATTGTTCTCAATTCATGTTGAGGTAAACTCAATCCCCCTTTTCATTATGCTCTCATCGTATTACAAGCATTTTAAGTTGGCATGCTCTCACCATTTTATGAGCTAGATTATTCTATATCTCTTGATTCTCAATCAAGTTGAGATACTTAGAAAATTCTAAAAACATTCATAAAATTTTAAAAATCAAAAAACATTTTTTTATTTGATTGTTATTGTTATAAATATTTTCATTGATGTCAAAGGTCTATCATTGGTGATAAAGGCCCTATAACATTTATTGTATAAAGGTGATTTTAATGTTCATATTTTAGCTAAAATGTGTTGATATTTATTTAATATTAATGAACATATTTTTGGTTGCATAAAAGTAAAAAGATTAATGGGACACACTTTCCCATGAAGAGTCATCTTGAGGAATTCCAAGAGTCACCAAGTGAAGACAAAAGAGGAAGGGCACAATTTCTCATGAAGGGAAACTTTGAGGAATACAAAAAGTCACCAAGATAAAGACAAAAGTGGAAAGGATGCATTTGATCATGAAGGGTCACCATGTTACTTTTAAAATGCAAGGATTTAAAGGGTAATACAAGTTTGACACCATTTTCCATGAGGATTGAAGGGTCACAAAGGGTGAATGCCAAAGGCCATTTTATAAGTTATAAATAAAGGATTGAAAAGCCATTTATAATGTGTGGAAAAGAGCATGGTTTATAATTATCATATCTAGCTTAGAAAAACAAAGTAGAGAAAATAAATATATATTGTAATGTGTTATCATTTGTTGAAATAGAAACATTGAGAGATAGTTATGTGGTATACATAATAGGGGTTATTGCTCCTATGGGTTGGTGCTCATGAATAGTTGTTATGTTGGTGCTTATCAAAGGTGTTGGTGCTCTTAAAATTTGGTGATTGAATATATTGTACTTTGAGTTGGTGCTCATTCATATAATTGAGAATGTTCTCTATGGTTTTTTCCATATTAGGTTTCCATGTTAAAATTTAGTGTCTCTCTCTATCTTATGTGGTGTTTATTGTTTCAGTTTTATTTCATATCTTAAATGAATGGTTAAGTAGAATTTGATTAAGTAAAAGTTTATAAGATATATGATATATTGATTCACCCCCCTCTCAGTATATTCCATGCTTAACAATGGTATCAGAGTAGGTTCCTTTCAAAAGAGTTTAATAGCTTGAAGGTAGATCAGGGAAAGCATGATGGATAGATCACATGAAAGTTTTTATATAAATAAGGCACCTTTGTTTGATGGAACATATTATATTTTTTGGATCATAAGGATGAGGACTTATTTTATGTCTCTTAGATTCAAAATTTGACAAGTAGTTGTGGAGGAATACGAAGAGAGATAGACACTTGTGACTACTCCAATAGAAAATAAGGCAAGTGAAAATAATGTTAAAGCTTTAAATGATATTTTATGTGGTTTATGTGAATCAAATTTTTTTAAAGTTATGCAATTAAAATATTCTCATGAGACTTGGGTAAGGCTTGAAAATATTTACAAAGGTGATGGAAAGTTTTAGCAAGCTAAGCTCTAGACTCTTAGAAGATAGTTTGAGAGTTGAAAATGGAAGAGGAAGAAAATATAGTGAGTTATCTTTTATAGGTTAATGAAATAGTTAATCATATTCAAGGCCTTGGAGAAAAGTTATAATAATTAGTGGTGGTATAAAAGGTTTTGAGATTTATAACAATGAGATATGATGCAAAGGTTATAGTAATCAAGGAGATGAAGGATCTATCCAAGCTAAAGATGGATGAACTACATGGTATTCTTATGACATATGAGATGCAGACTAAATAAGAGAAACCCTCAAAGATAAAATTTGATTTCAAGACATCAATTAAAGACAAGGATAAGATTTGAGAATCAAGTGATAGCTCTAGCAATGATGAAGATGACAACAGAGCTCTATTCGTCTGCAAGCCAAAAAAGGACACAAGTAAATATCAAGGAAAATTACCTTATAAATGTTTTAATTATGGAAAGATTGGAAATTTTATATATAAGTTCCCAAATAAGAGTAATGGTGAAAATGAAGAAGGAAGTTCTACATACAAGAATAATTTCAAAGGCAAATTCAAGAAAGGATTCGAGAAAAAGAGTTTATACTCTAAAGATCCTAGCTCAACTAAAGATAGTGGAGTTAGTGATTTAGATGAAGAAGAGACTCTATCCATGACCATACATGAAGATGCCTCTATAAGCAAAAGTATATATGATCAATAATAATAACAAGATTAAGATGAAGTGAATCTATAAGGAGAACTCATTTTTACCTTAAAATAATTAGAAGCTGTTGAGAAGAAGAATCAAAGATTGAAGCACCAGATCAAGAAAAAAGAAAAAAAGTCAAAATAAATAATTTATGATCTACAAGCAGACTTTGAAGAAGACAAAAATAATGAAAAATATCTAATAACACATTTGAAAAAAGTAAGTGAAGAATGTGAAAGGTATGTTATTGAAATTACCTCTTTAAAAGAAGATATTGAGGAAGCAGTCAATGATAAAGTAGTCAGTGATTCAAAATTTGAGGATAGCACTAACATGTTGAATAAGATATTGGAAAGTCAAAATTCAATATCAGATAAGATAGGTATCAAAATTGAATATAAAAATATCTATGCTAAAGCTCTTAAAAAATAGAAAAAAAAGGAAATAAGTGAAGAATATAGAGGACATCTTAAACAAAGAAGGCTATAAGGAACAAAGCTATAAAAGATAATCAGGACAAAGTTACATAAATAGGTTCTATTTTCATTGTTACTATTTTTATTGTAATGGATATGGTCATAATAAAATAGAATTTCAAAAAAATTTTAGCAATTTCAGAAACAAGGAGAAGGAAACTCATGCAGAGTCAAGTAGAAGCCATAACTCTTTTGCTCCTCTATCAGGTTTTGATGAAGAGGCCATAATATGTTACAAGTTCAATAATTTCAAACACATATATTGGCATTGTAGAAGTCTGTTTGAGTCAATAAAGAAGGATCAAAGTTTGAAAGATCCATTCATAAATAATAAATGTCAGATAAGTTCATGGCAAAAGAAATAACCTGAAGATTATATGTTAGTCTGGATAGCTTTGCATGCAAGAAATGAAGAACAACCATGGTTCATTGATAGTGGATGTTTGAGGCACATGATAGGAGATAAGATCAAGTTCATAACTCTAATGAATATCAATGGTGGCATAGTGAATTTTAAAGACAAAACCACTACAAAGATAGCTAAAAAGGTACTTTAAGTTTAGAAAATGGTAAAACTAAGACCAAGAATGTTCTATATGTAAAAGGTCATAAGCATAATCTATTGAGTGTAAGTAAAATATGTGATTAGAGATAAACATTAAAATTTTATGTAGAAGGTTATGAGATTAAAATAAAAGATTGAAATGAGTTGATTGCAAATGCTCAGAGGACAAGCAAGAATTTATGTGTTAGAAAATATCTTCATAAAGGCATGATCAAAGGACACATTCAAGGATCTACGAGAGGAGTTGGGAGTAATTTATTTTACTTCCTACCATTAAGGATGAACATTAGTTAAGGGGAAGATAAGTTTTAGCTCTAAGATAGGCCCTTTGCCATTGATGTCAAAGGCAGAGAAGAATAAAAATAGGTACAATAATAGGTACATGATGTTATAATAAGGGAGAGTTACTATATTTTTTTTAGATGGTAGTATGTACAAGTTGGAATGTGTAATATAGGTTTTAGGATGTGGTAGTTTTAGTTTGAGGTTGCCATCAATGACAAAGGGGGATATTTTAGGAAATATTGTCATTGATGTCAAAGGTCTAGCATTCGTGATAAAGGCCCTATATCATATATTGTTTAAAGGTGTTTTTAATGTTCATATTTTGGCTAAAATGTGTTGATGTTTATTTAATATTAATGATTATATTTTCGGTTGCATACAATTCAAAAGAGGGTCCATGGAGAAGTCAAAGAGTCATGGGGTAAAGACAAAAGAGGAATGGGATGATTTTTTCCATGAAGAGTCATCTTGAGGAATTCCAAGAGTCACCAAGTGAAGATAAAAGAAGAATAGTGCAATTTTTCATGAAGGGACACTTTAAGGAATACAAAAAGTCACCAGGATAAAGACAAAATAGGAAAGGATGCATTTGCTCATGATGGATCATAATGTGAATTTTCAAATGCAAAGATTCAAAGGGTCATGCAAGTTTGGCACCATTTTTCATGAGGATTGAAGGGTCACAAAGGGTGAATGCCAAAGGTCATTTTTCAAGATATAAATAAAGGATTGAGAAGTCATTTGTAATGTGTGGAAAAGATCATGGTTTGTAAAATTCATATCTAATTATAAGAGTAAAGGAGAGGAAATAAAGAGATATTGTAATGTGTTATTATTTTTTGAGAAAGCAACATTGAAAGATAGCTATGTGGTATACACAATAGGGGTTGGTGCTCATGAATAGTTGTTGTGTTGGTGTTCAAAAAATGGGTTGGTGATCCTACAAGTTAGTGCTTGAAAATATTGTAGTTTGAGTTAGTTCTCATTCATATACTTGAGATTGTTCTCTATGGTTTTTCCCACATTGGGTTTCCACATTAAAATTTGGTGCCTCTCTCTATCTTGTGTGGTGTTTATTATTTCAGTTTTATTGCATATCCTTAATGAATAGTTAAGTGGAATTTGATTAACTAGAAGTTTATAAGATATATGATATACTAATTCACCCCCATCTCAGTATATCCCATGCTTAAAAATTGGTATCAGATTAGATTCCTTTGGAAAGAGTTTAACAGCTTGAAGGTAGATTGGGGAAAGCACGATGGCTAGATCACATGAAGGTTTTTCTATAAATAAGGAAACTTTTTTTGATGGGATAAATTATAATTTTTGGAGTATAAGGATGAGGACTTATTTGATGCCTCTTGGATTTGACATTTAGCAAGCAGTTGTGGAGGAATATGAAGAGTGGCAGACACTTGTGACTACTCCAATAGAAAATAAGGCAAGTGAAAATAATGCTAAAGATTTAAATTATATTTTATGTGAATCAAAATTTGTTAAAGTTATGAAATGAAAATATTTTCATGAGACTTGGGTAAAGCTTGAAAACATTTACAAAGGTGATGAAAAGGTTAAACAAGCTAAAGATAGTGGAGTTAGTGATTCGAGAAGAAGAGTTTATACTCTAAAGATCCTAACTCACTTCAAGATAGTGCAGTTAGTGATTCAGATGAAGAAGAGATTATTTTCATTAGCATACATGAAGATGCCTCTAAAATAAAAAGTACATATGATCAAGAAGAAGAACAAGATAAATTTGAAGTGAATCTAGAAGGAGAACTCATTTATACCTTAGAAGAATTAGAAGCAGTTGAGAAGAAGAATCAAAGATTGAAGCAATAGATCAAGAAAAATTAAAAGAAGTCAAAATAAATAATTGATGATATAAAAGCACACTTTGAAGAATCCAAAAATAATGAAAAAGATATAATAGCACATTTTCAAAAATTAAGTGAATAATGTGAAAGGTATGTTATTGAAATTGTCTCTTTAAAAGAAGACATTGAGAAAATAGTCAATGATTTCTAAGCTATAAATAAAGGCTTGAGATGCCATTTGTAATATGTGGAAAAGATCATAGTTTGTAATTTTCATATCTATCTTAGAAGAGCAAAGGAGAGAAAAGAAAGATAAATTATAATGTGTTATTATTTGTTCAAAAAGCAACATTAAGAGATAGTTATGTGGTATACACAATAGGGGTTGGTGTTCTTGTGGGTTAGTGCTCACAAATAGTTATTGTGTTGGTGCTGGACAAAGAGGTTGGTTCTCCTACAAGTTGGTGTTTGCAAATATTATTGTTTGAGTTCGTGATCATTCAATTACTTGATATTATTCTATGTGGTTTTTCCCACATTGGGTTTCCACATTAAAATTTGGTGTCTCTCTCGATCTTGTGTGGTGTTTATTGTTTTAGTTTTATTGCATATCTTGAATGAATGGTTAAGTGGAATTTGATTAAGTAAAATTTTATAAGATATATGATATACTGATTCACCCCCCTCTTAGAATATCCTATGCTTAAGAGTTATCATTTGTCTAGTTTTTTGATTTACTGTTTGGTATTGCTTCTTTGTTTTCTTTACAAAGTACATCTTGATGGTCCACATAGATCTTGATTATTTATATCTTAATCTCATGTTGTTAATATGTTCTTGATTTTCATTTGTAAACATTTTTGTTCCTAATTAAGTCTTGATTGTTCATATCTTGATTTTAATTTGGGATCATTTATGTTTATATTTGATTTTTTTGTTTTAATGTAAATAGCTATAACTCTAGTTTTAGTTTTAGTTTTACCATTATCCTTAGTTATAGGTATTCATATATGAACCAGATCCAAAAAATTGAAATTCCATGTTTTCATAAGTTCTTCATACTCATGATGCCTAATTTATTTTGAAATCGTAAGCACTTTGTGCTCTAAGTTCAAGTCTTAATGTCAACACAACTTCTATGAATAGATCTCAAGAACACTATGCATAAACTAGTCTCAATAGGTTTGGAACTTGACTCAATGCTTAGATGTGTACCTCTTCACATATATCATGAGTCTAATCAATATTTGGTCATTTTTATTCTTCACTCAATCCATCCTTTCCCAATTTTGGGTGAACTACATCAACCTGAAATTCATGTTGAAACATGCATGTATGGAACTATGTAGGTAGCATCCACTTGTATTGCACATTTGGAGTCACCTCGGCCAAATTCAGTTCTCTTTTCATCCCTTTCATCACTTTTTGCATTCTCTTATGCTTGGTTTTTTTGTGGATTTTTCTAAGACATTCTACTATCACCTCTATGTTTGTGCCCACTTGTGTTGACCTATATTTTGGGTTATATTATTGAGTTAATTGATTTCTAATTTTCCCATGCTGAGGCACAACATTTGAACCAATTAAAACAAATATAAATAATCCCTATAGGGGCAAGCCATTATCTATTCTTTATCAATTATCAAAATTAGCCTTGTTGAGGTATAACTATTTTATGACAATCAAATATACTCTATCGAGGCATCTGTTATTATCATCCCTTTGGAAACCATGTTCTCCTTTTCTTCTAATTCTAATATCTCCAAACTACTATCTACAATGGCACTATTTTAGTGTGTAACTTGTCTTGGTATTGATCAATGTTGTAAGTATGCAGTTTGTACTCTCAAATTGGGTGCATTTAAAATGTGTCCCTTACATGTTTAGATTGAATCCCTCCCATCCCCTCCATATTTGGGCCCATTATACCTCTACTTATATTTTTATCATTGATGAAATCAACACATGAAATAATTAGTTCATTTGGATGTGATTTATTCCATGGGTTAATCTGTCACTTTCCCTTTCTTTTCATAAGATCATCTTTCTCTTTCAACCTAGTATGTCATCTCGAGGGGACATCATGGGTCATTTCCATTTTCTTCTTGAAAACTCTTTTCTTTTAAAATATTTATCTTCCCCTGAATGTCTTGTTACACCTTCTCAAACATGGGCAAAATGTAGACATCCAATTCCTAACACCATTTATGTTGAAATTATTAATCATACTCAAATTTTACTCAAATGCATAATTTAGGCCAAAATCACTAAAAATGTGCCAAATGGTTTGAACTTGTCATATACAAGTGCCTATTTAGTCATCTATATCCCTAAATAGGCATCATGTACCTTCATTAGTACACATCATGTACATTTGATATTGGGACACTCTTTTCTTCTAATTCATTAGTACACATCATGTACCTTTGATATTTTGTGTTAGAAACATTCTAAATGAGAATATGGTTCCAATTCATCTAACATCACCTTCCAATTCTTCCTAAGTCAAATTATGACCTAGTATTATGCCTTTCAGACTATTTTGATTGATTGTGCACTAATTTCCAAAGAATTGCACAAATATTGGTTAATCATGTTTAGAGCTAGTTAATTCAAATCAAGAGCTTAAGTGGATTTTCCATAGAGGTTATTGATTATTTCACTATTGGAAATTATTTCTAAATATATGCATCACCTAATGCCATCATCTATGGGGTGGCATCCATAATCCATAAATACATAAAATATCATGATTATGGGCACCCATGCCTAATTAATGCCCCTTCCCCACAAAATCATTATGAGGGAATTTATAGATTTTATCCTTCAAAATTGAATGGATTATTGGCCACACATATTGATCTCAACATGGATGGTCACAGTTCATTATGATCAATTGAAAAAATCTATAAATAGGAGGCCTCTCACTCATATTCTTAAGATAAAAAATTATAGAGTTATAATGCATAATTATCTTCACAAGCTTTCTTTATGTTGATCATTGTGTGTTATTTACAAACTTCATTTGATAGGCATAGATTAGATATTTTTTCTATTTGAGACTAGGTTATGCATAGTGTTCTTTAAGTAATGGAGGAGCAAAGAAGCCATTGTTGATGAAGACAAGAGCTCTAGATCAAGGGGAGACCATGCTTAGAGCCACTCTTGGATGGTGGAATCACATGGGAAGGTAAAGGTTTATTTTTTTATTTTATTTTCCCTTCATTATCATTTGCAAACCCTGCATGAATATTTTGGCTTAGATTGTCGATTCTTATGCATTCTATTGTGAGTTTTCATGACTAATGTTTGAGTTGATCCTCCTTATAATCCATCCTCCCTATCCCACCAACCAAACCAGAGGTCTATTTTGGTGAAAAATGAATTTCAATAGGGAAGTTTGTTGGGTCCTTGAATTTATGGGTATCCCTTTATCAAATATGGGTATTTTATAGGTATCTAATGGTTTAATGAACCTCAAACTTGATTTATATTTGGATCTAGTGAGTCTTTGAGATATATCCATATTGTTTGAATCTATTAATAGGATCCTAGTTCCCATCCTTATATCACTAATTTTATATCCCTTTTATGTGAATAATACCTACCCAAATCACCTGATGGGATAAATCCTTCTCAACTTATGATCAATGATTAGCGCTTTAAGATAGGAGTTATGGGTATCTATGTAGTAACAAAGATGTAAAACAACCATAAGGGAAATGCGGTTATTTATTATCTTCATATAATTCTTGATTTTGATATTTGAATAGACTCCTAAATCCTAATATGTCCTTAGGCACATATGATTATAAACTAAGGTGAGAAGATTAGATAAATAACCTCAAAAAGAGAGAAAGGGAAGGGACAAAAGAAGTGTCTTATGTAAACATGATGCAAATCACTTAAAAAATTAACTTATAGAATCAACTAATAAATTTCAAAGTAGTATTTAACCTACTCTAGTAACAACTTAGATCAAGCTAAAATATAATGGAGATTCTATGGGAAATATATGTTAAATGAATTTCATAATATTAGCCAAAAGAATTTGTCTAATGGATAATTACAGAAAATGCATATCATCACAAATAAAATATTTAAATCAAAGCTTCGATACAAAAATAGTTATATTATAAATTGGATCAATCTAACTTATTCATAAACTAAATGCTTAGATAATCATACATATTAATCATTCTTAATTGAAATTACTCATGTATCTATAAAATATAAGAGATAAAACAAAAATAAGAAACATTAAACTTTCTTAAATAATTTTGTAAGATTATTGAAATTTGTAGGATCATTCCCTTCTTTATAGAGATCAAAATACAAAGTATAATTAGGCCCCAAGGTAAAATTTTACAATGAGTATATATAATATCTTGTAGATAAAAATAAAAGTGGAACTATAGTTAGTTCAATGCATGTCCAAAACATCCAAAAATCAATCAAGATTGACTAGGAGTCTATTTGGTAAATTGAACTAATGAGGTGATTGAAACTGAATAAGTAATAGGTTATGAAAAGATAATTAATCTAGCTTTTACAATAATACCTAATGGTTGGCTTTGAAGGAAAAGTACCACCTTTGTGAACTATGGTTTATCTATGAATCAATGTTGGAAGAGTATTCCATGGTCTAAATGTAGATATTTTCATCATCACTGATGTCCTTGTGATTAACATTTTGTTGAATATGGAACTATGGTGATACATTTATTCACATAATGCCAAGATATAAAATGTATTTTCTATTAATATCTAGCTTGGTGCTTGAAATAAAATTCTCACTATGAATTAGCTAAGAAATATTCAATCATTTGAGAATTTAGAGTATTACAGGCTCTATAAATTCATTCAATCATTTGAATGATTAGGCTATACATTCATTTCTCAATTACATCAATAATTTGACAATAAGCTTAGTTTTGTGTAGTGTAACATATTTCCTTATAGCTTAATGCATTTGAATTATATTTGTAGACACCTAAAACTGGCCACCGATAACCTCCAACCAAGATTTTGGCCAATTTCCACCCAAAATGCATAATTTGGCCTAAAAACACTAAAAAATGCTAAATAATGTGAAGTGGACATATTCAAGTTCCAATTTTGGCCAGGGTATCACTAAATGGGGTAATGTAATTTATGAGCTAGCTAACTTTGATCAGATCATTTTGAATCAAAATTCCAATTTTGCACCCACATGCTTTGGACTGCTCTTTCCTATCAAATATTCTACACAAGATGCGTGCCTTTGTTATTTGTTTTTGGTAACTTCCTAAATGGGAATACAGTTACAACACATCTGACAACACCTTCCAATTCCAATCTAGTCAAATTTTGGACCAATAACAAGACATTCTGATCAATTTGAGTAATTTGTGCACAAAGCGCTTAATCATGCTTAAGAGCTAATTAACCCAAATCAAGGCTTAATAAAAATTCCATGGAAACTTGTTGAATTATTATTTTTGGAAATGAATATGGAATATATGCATCATTAAGTGACCTCATTTCTTGGGAAGACATCCCTAGGCCATAAATGTCATAAATATCAAGATTCATGTCCTCCATGCCTCTTAATTGCACCTTCTTCCAATGTCATAATGAGGATAATTACAAACTTAATTCCAAAAAATGAATTAATCCTCAACCACACATCTCAATCTTGAGATGGATGGTTGAGGTTGATTCTTATCAAATCCAAAAATCTATAAATATGAAGCCTCACAACATCATTTCAAAGCTTTCTTAGTGTAAAGTTATAATGCAGGATTGGTTCTAAAAGCTTCAATCAACTAGTGTTATAATGCCAAATTGATTCCAAGACAAGTCAAGCCACAAGCCAAAGATACCAAGGAGAGATGTAGGTATCCAAGCTTCCATTTCCAAGGACTTCATGAGCACAAGCTGAGCAAGCCACCACTACAAAGGCATTTGGAGGATCCAAAGAAGGTGAAGGAATTCTTGTATTTGATTCCTTGATGCTTAGTTTTGTTTATCATTTGTTTTTAAAAAATAAGATATCCCTAGTGTTTAGGCCTAAAGATTTTATTCTATTAGTGTGTTTATTTCATTTGGTTTTCATTTTAGAACTAACACCATACTAACCATCCTCTCTTGAGTCAAATTCCTAGATCACATTATGGCATGCCCGGTGGGACCAAACATATCCTACACATGAAGAAGACCATTTTAAAAATTTAAAATGTTTATTTGAGCCTTTAAAAATATTTAAAATTTATTTTCTAACTTTATTTTACCATTTTTGGTTGCCATAGTTTTTATATAGTAACCAACATCAGTAGAAATACCAACACTACTTACCTGACCTAACTAATGTTGGTCAGCAAAACCAACATCAATTAGATCTCGGTTATCCATAACTGATATTAGTGGTATTAATTGACATCATTCACTATGTTTAAAAAAAAAACATAGACTCAAGAGCTACTTTTTCAAACTTCATTATTTCGAACTCAAAAAGAGCTTCAAAGCTAAAGGACATGCTAACAATTTTGCTACAGGACCAAGCTTGACTTTTATTCAAAACATGTTTAAATCACCTTTGCATGCTTAAAAATTTATTAGGAACCTTCTTCTAGTGTTTAAAAAAGAACTTGGATGATTTGGTGAATGTTTTCAAAGTTTGAAACTAAGACCAAAGGACAAATGAACACCACTAAAGTTTTCATTTGGGTATAAAATTAAACACACTTTTCAATTCTTGTTTGCAATAGTTGTTTAAAATTATCTTTGGAAAAAAGAGGAATGATACATGTATGCCCTTCTATTTGTCCCCTATAGGGAACCCTTGGAATCAAAAGCACCATTCTTACTGTAAATAACCTAGTCCAATGCTTAGAAAGAAAGTCATCTAAAGCACTCCCCAAAAACTCATCAAAGTTTGGGTGACCTTGAAAATGACCCTAAAGTCTTTCTACTTCATGTTTTCTTTATTTTTATGCAACTTGTCTTACAAGGGGGACTTCATCATCTCCCACAAGTTCTTTAGGGAAGCTTTGACCTGAGGTTTCATCTCTCGTCATTGACTTCACTTGGATCCTTTGGAGTTGCACATAGGACATAGTGTCACTTTGGACATCACACTACACTGAGTGAATAGTAGGATGTAGTGGTTTCAAAAAGGATTAGACCTTTTTGCAATAAGCTGAGTGATACAGACCCAAAATCTATACTTTTATTTTGCATTGTTAAGCGTGAAAGTCATTATGTAATTGATTCCCTTAAAAATGTTTGAAAATTGATAGTTTAGTCAACCCTATTTTGCCATACCCTTACTAGGATTTGGATGATTATACTTAGTGTATTTTGGTCATTTTTGCTTGGTATGTTTTAAGGCTAAAACTTGTTTATTTGTTCATAAGCCATGTCAAAACAATGCTTTTGAGTTGCAAAGGGTAGTGTTATGCTACCCAAATCATGTCAAACCATTTGTGACTTTGAGAATTTTGAAACATAACATTGATCACATCATTTGAGCATGATTATGCCATTAGGATACTAAATTTGTTTCAAGACTTGTTTACCATTGTATCAAAAACCATTTGTTTCAAAACATATTATGTATACCATTTGGACCTTTGTCTTTTGTTATCATGCTATCCAAACTTGTCTAATTTTTTTAGTAAAATCTTAGTTTCCAACATTGAGTTTTCAATTAGCCTTGTTAAGTTTGGATCCAAACATTGATTGATTTCTATTTAGGCCTTAATTCATGGGGATGATACATAGATCTTTCTCTTTTGGGGTTGCATAACTTCAGTTAATCAATTACCCAAAATTGAAAACTATTGATGGTTTGTTTGTTTAAATGCCTATCCTCATCATTGTTTGTGCCTTTATTTGGGAGAACACAACCTTTCTCAAAGAGCCTTTTTTTCTTGTGCCTTATGCCAAATGATCATGTTTACGTTTGATTCTAAGTGCTGGGTCTATGCTAGAGTTATTTCCAAAGTTGTTAGATTAAATCACATCAGCCTTTGTTTCAAGTCTAGCTTTTGATATTGTTTGGCCAAATAACTAGCACATGCCTATTTATTTGAGCCTAGCTTTTTAATTTGTTTTTGGAAAAAAGACCTAGCAACTCAACTTTTTCTCTTTCCGAGTTTAGACCTTGTTTAAAACACTTTGACCTAGACCTTTGACATGCCAATTTTATTTAAATGCTTGACATTTTTTGTGTATGACATTTGACATTAGACTATTTTATTCCAAGTCTTAGCACAAACCATTTTAGAGATACAACTCCCCTTTCAGATCACATTGGAGATACAACACCACCCCTTTGACTAAGTTAGACCAAGATTAAACCATTTGTCCTTTAGACAGTTTTTTAGATTTTGTATAACTCTAAGCCTTTTTGTTTTATAGCTTTCATCATTTACATGGATATGTCTCACTACGCTTGTAGTGCAGTCACTTACATCCAACTTATGATAGAATGGCCACATAAAATGACTTTTATGGATTTTTTCAAGACCCCAATGATGCTAATATGGTTTGTGAGATAGATTTATATTTGCCTCATATTAATCATTCATGGGAATAAAGTCAAGAAGCAAATTATGATCCAAATCGAGACCTTGATTGGCATGAAGAGGCTTGTGAAGAGACTTTGAGGATATAACTATAGATAATGTTGTTTAGGATACAGATCCATACCCTATTTATAATAATTAGTCCATGGATTACAGTCAAGATCCAGCTTATGATCTAACTCACAATTAATATGATATGGTTTATGAGGAAGACTTGGATGCTTTTGCTTGCATAAGTAATCAAGTTTCACAATGTCCTTTTACTATCCAATCATTAGCTACCCCTAACCCTCCCTTATATTATATGAGCTATCAAGCTCTAAAATATCCAAGGAATACCATTACCATTCCTAGACCTAGTCCTTTGGCTTGTGCAAGCAACCAAGCTCCAAAATGGCCAACCATTTCTATACCAGGACCTCATCCTTTAGTTTGTGTGATCAACCAAGATCCACAATGCCCCTTCATCAGTTGAGGACTTAGTCCTTGGGCTTGTGCGAGAAATCATACTCCACACTACCCTATAGTTTTCATTCTAAGACCTACTCTTTTGGCTTGTGTAAGAAATCATGCTCCAAAATGCCCCTTCATTACCATATTAGGACTTTGTACTTTGGTTTGTGTGAGCAATCATGTTCCCCAAGGCCCTACCATTATCCAATTATAGATCATTCATCATCCAATCCTAATCCCAACCAAACCTCAACCCATTCAATCATTTGAAGACCAAGTTGTGTTTAAAACTGGTATTTTCCAACTCATCAAAAACCAAGGCCAATAGAACCAATAAATCTAAAATGTTTCTATTGAATCAACCATTTGTGATAAGTCAACATATGATGAATTGCATATTAATCCTATACTAGTTATTGAGTAGTCTCACTCAGATGAGCCAATCTATGTTGATTCACTTCTTAATGATTATAACCACCTTTGGGAAAATCATTACCTCGATCATATGCATGTTTTTCAAGAGCCTCCTATTGATAAGCTAGTCTTTGAAGAGTTGTCTCTTGACCTTTTTCCCATCCTAGAGGAGACTCACTTTGACAAAATAGTCTTTATGGAGTCCATCATGCCATTACAAGTTGTTACTTATCCAATACCAAATATTCAAGAAGACATCATTGTAATAGAGTACCCATTAGATGAAGAATTAGAGTTAGAATCAAGGTCTATTTTTGAATTAACATTGGATTTAGCACAAAAATAGAATCAACATCAGTTATGACATTAGATTCAGAGTCCCTTGCTTTAGAATTAGATTTAGATGAATAATATGTTCATGGTTGCTACAACATTGGTTACACATGCCTTGTAGATCAATTTGAATACATTTGTGATCTTTCTATAGTCTTTGAGGATGAGTACTTTAGCTTTGACACAAGTTATCCTAGTATATTCTATGAGGATTGTGTAGCCTCTCCCCATTATATTACCATTCCATAACCATTACCATAAACCAAAATAGCCACATTATTGACATTCCATCTCCCACAAGTGTTGATTGGGACCGATAGAATCACACTTTGTTGAACTACATCCATGGTGACATAGTAGTTGAAGAATAGAAAGGAGGCCAAGACAACATTCATGTAGCAAAAGAACACTCTCCTAGTGGGACCTTTTTGAAGGCACTAGGGGACAATCAAATTCAAAACTTAGCATCTTCTAGTGACACTTTTTCAAAATTGCTAGGAGACAATCAAAGTCAAAATCCAATGTTCATTAGTGAAACCTTCTCAAAGGTTCTACAGGAAAATCAAGACAATTTCATTAGTGAAAACCTTTTTGAAGCACCAATAGCTGAGCATAAAATTTCTTCACTACTTGATGAAGACAAAATCAAAGATCAAATAAATATAGCTTCCAATCTATAGCCTAATCAAATGGTAGTTACTCTCAAGATCATATAACATAAAAATCTGGTGGTCTTATTGAGAAAAAGAGTCTCCGGCCCTACCATAACCAAAATTATGTTGAATCTAGCATCAAAAACATTACATGTGGTTGAAAGTCTTGATCTTCATTTATTTCCCCACCATTATAAATTTCATTATCATCTACCATTATATTTCATAATCAAACCTACCATCCATTATTTATCCTTATTTACCATCCATGGTTGTACTTTCCTTTATAGAGGATATAAGGATACCTTGTCTCAATGTTTGAAGGAATCAGAATCAATGACGAATGAAGATCACAAAAGCATTCTTAGCCACCAAATATGTAGGCCATTTTTGATAGAACAATTATTCCAATGAGGTGTGGGCTAGTAATTAACATGATCAAGTATTTTGTTTGTATCATTTGTTGATTAGGATGTGCATCTCCCTATCAGTAGGACCAATAGAATCAAAAACCATACCCAGGGCAAAAACATGTACTATAACATTACATTGTCATACTATTACAATTGTTACATATATGTTTGTCATTATCACATAGCCATCCATTCACCCCATCACTTGGGGGAAACCCTCTTGGAATTATATCCAACTTTATACCAACCCTCTTCCCAATTTTTCCAATCTATCAAAAACCACCATTATCTTTCTCAAGACCATACCATTCTATCATTCCATTTCTATCTAGACCAAAGCCTATTTTTATCCATCCTAACCAATCCTGTTTTGATATTCATTCATTTGGTTATTTTTGCACCTTTTTGTGAGAGGATTATGATCAAGTTTTAAAAATAAATCTAATCCATTTTTAAATGATAGTCTATGAGATTAGTGTGACAGTTGATCTGGCAAGATATCTTTTATCCTATATCCACATTTATTCTAATGAGGTTGATTATAACCACCTATGGGCAAATAAATGTTTCACCAGTATTGTTACTAGTTATAACCACATATTGGTAAATTAGTATCATTTACCTATGCCATTATATCCCAATTATAATCACCTATGGGAAAACTAGGGGCAACACTTGTTTACCATGCATTGTCGTATCACCTTGCCATCACTATTTTCATTTGACTAGTCATTTGCTAGATTTTAGAACTTGTTAGGACCTAGTTGGTTTTTCCCCACTTTTTGTGTGGATGGAATTACTATGACTTGAGGTCATTTCAAGACTATGTTGGTCATGCTTAATTCATGTTGAGGTCACCTTAATCCCTCTTTCTATACACTCTCACCATTTTATGAGTAACCTAAGATAAACACTCTCACCATTTTATAAGCAGGGATCTTGTCATTCTCTAATGAGTTAAGATACCTCAAAATTCCAAAAACATTCATAACATTTCAAAAATCCAAAAACATTTATCTTGTCTAAGCCTAGTCAATTATCCTCAATCCACCTTAATGGGGCATTGTCATTATTAGGATGCTTTATTTTGCTTTTATTTTTAGGCTTTCTCTTTATTTCAAGTTGTTTGTTTGTTTGTTTTTATCTTTGTTTATTTTCTTGCCTTTTTTTTTTGGCACTATTACCTCGACTCAGTCTATATGCATTCATTGAGTGATCCTCAAGCACATTGTTTTTGAGTCCATCCATATTCATACATCAACATTATCATCATGGTTTATATCATTGGTGCATTATTTTTAAGTGTTTCTTAGATTAGGAGTTAGTCCTTATGCATATTTTGGGATAGTCTTTAAGGTGTCTATCATGAAGCCTACCATCACATGCTACAGAAAAAATCAGCTTCACAAAGGTCTACAATAAATGGAGCCATAGAAGTTTCTCCTTGGTACCTTGGAAAATATTCCCACCCACCTTGATCAATATAACGCATTTGACCATTCTTATTATATCATTATTAATCAAGATGTATATCTCCTCATTGTTAGGTACAACTAGAATCATTCACATTGATCAAACTTATTATAGTTTTCATCTCTTTCATCACTTTGTACCTATTCATATTTAATCTATATTCTAGGTTATATCCTTGATTTATGCTTTCTAATTAGCCTTAACTAGGTCATAATATTCTTTAGCTAATCTAGGTCCTCTTAATGATTATAATCACCTATGGGAAAATCATTATTTTTGACTTTTATTCCTGATTATAACCACCTTTGAGTAATTCAGTAATCCTTTTTACATCAATGAATGCAATCATTTTATCATTTAAATTAATCTCAACCATAGATTAATTACACATTTCTTCTTGTTTCTTTTTAAGGGACCATCCATCAACAAATGTGATGGCCACTCCCTCGAGGGGGTATCATCATAGTCTTACCAAAATCCTTTGGAGCTTTGTTCTTTAATCATTATCCTCTTGCTAGCATATAGGCCATTTATCATTATTTGAGAATACATTACTCTGCCTATGGTTTGAAATATCTTCCCAAACAAGGGCAAACTGTAGATACTTAAAACTAGCCACTGGTAACCTCCAACCAGGCTTTTGGCCAATTTCCACCTAAAATACATAATTTAGCCTAAAAACACTAAAACATGCTAAATAATGTGAAGCAAAAATATTCAAGTGCCTATTTTGGCTAGGGTATCACTAAATGGGGTAATGTAATTTATGAGTCAGCTAAATTTGATGAGATCATTTTGAGTCAAAATGCCAATTTTGCACCCACATGCTCTAGACTGCTCTTTCCTATCAAATATTTTACACAAGATGCATGCCTTTGTTATTTGATATTGATAAATTCCTAAATGGGAATATGGTTATAATATATTTGACACCACCTAATAATTCCAATCTAATCAAATTTTGGACCAATAACAATACATTCTGATCAATTTGAGTAATTTGTGCACAAAGTGCTTAATCATGATTAAGAGCTAATTAACCCAAATCAAGGCCTAATAAAAAATTCCATGGAAACATGTTGAATAATTATTTTTGAAAATGAATATGGAATATATGCATCATTAAGTGACCTCATTTCTTGGGAAGACATCCATAGGCCATAAATGACACAAATATGAGGATTCATGCCCTCCATGCCTCATTAATGCCTTCCATGATGCCCTTCATGCCTCTTAATTGCACCTTATTCCAATGTCATTATGAGGATAAATACAAAATTAATTCCAAAAATTTAATTAATCCTCAACCACACATCTCAATCTTGAGATAGACAGTTGAGGTTGATTTTTATCAAATATAAAAATCTATAAATAGGAGGCCTCACAACATCATTTCAAAGCTTTCTTAGTGCAAAGTTATAATGCAGGATTGGTTCTAAAAGCTTGAATAAAATGGTTCTATAATTCCAAATTTATTTCAAGCCAAACCAAGCCACAAGCCAAAGGTGCCAAGGAGAGATGGAGGTAGCCAAGCTTCCATTGCTAAGGACTTCATGAGCACAAGCTGAGCAAGCCACCACTACAAAGGCATTTGGAGCATCCAAGGAAGGTGAAGGAATTATTGTATTTTATTCCTTGATTTTTAGTTATGTTTCTCATTTGTTTTTGTTAACTAAGCTCTCTCTAGTGTCTAGGCCTAGAGATGTTATTCTATTAGTGTGTTTATTTCATTTGGTTTTCATTTTATAACTAACACCATACTAACCAGCCTCTCTTGAGTTAAATTCTTAGATCATAGTATTTAAAAATCCCTTTTTATTTTTGAGGAAATTTGACCTAAATACATGTATTTATTTCAATTTGGGATAAGAGATGACCTAGATAATCATTTTAATGTGAAGTCAATGATATGTTTTCCCAATAAGATGAATCACCTTCCTTAAGTCTCTAAACTATTTCCACCTATATGTTGTTGTGACTTATATTTTGTACTCTATTCTATGTGTCATTAATCCATGTAGTCAAATATTTATTTTGAAAATTTAAATACCAATAATCATACATCTTTAAGAATGAAAGATGATGACAAGTGGCAATCTTAGACTGAGTTGTAAACTTGTAAGTCTACACTTTCAATTCTACTACGCTCTAGTATTTCTTTAAAAATAAGCCCTTGTGATGTTGTGATAATATGACATGTGGCATTAATAAATAGCCCATAGGGGTTCATTATAGGTTGTTTTACATAAATCAAAATGTACATGTTAAATGACACCCTGTGGTTGGGTCATAGACCCACGAGGGTACACTACCTTGTACAAAATTACCTTGTTAAGATCATCATGAGGATGTGATTGAAATATATAATGCCACATGGATTGATATAAATAAGTCATAAACCTATGGATAGTGATATTTTTCCAAGGTTATTGTGAATCTTAAAAAATGTGAATGAGATAAATGTTTCCATGAAGAGTGTTTATACTGACTTACAAACCTTTAAGGCTGTGATGCTTTATTAAATTATGATGGGGTTATGAGGATGAAAATAAGTGAAATACTAACAAGTGGTACCTTATGAATGAATATCAGACCCACACACAATAAAATTTTGTCAAAAATATTGATATGATTGAGAGGATGTGAATGAATGACACTTGGCATGACTTGGAAGGATCATGCCCTTGCATTAATAAAAAAGTGAATATTAATGTAAAGTCATAAGGTTTGACATGATGTAAGAAAGTGTAAACTTGACATGTGGTTACTATTTACTTGGTCATTACACATATAATACAAAAGTTGTGAAGGGACCAAAGTGAATAAGAATTTTCAAAAATTTTACATATGTATTCCACAAGCACTTTGACATGGAAAATAGTCTATAAATAAATGTGAATGACCATAAAGCTATAGAAATGTGACACATGGTGATGTAGGAACATCCTATAAAGATTCCAATGTTGACTTAGTTTTGGATTTAATTAGTCTTTTAAGAGTTTAATATGTTTTATAGGTCGTAAATATTCTTTAGGTGTGGTCTAGGTATCTTGAAGATGCATACAATTTAAATTATGAGTTTTCTTGCCAAAATGCTTCTTTTTGAAAATTAGAATTTACAAGACTTGTCTAAGGATTTTCATGAATTTGTGAAGGTATAAAGGTGTATAAAATTTTTTAAATAGGTTTTTATACTATGATAAGGTCCTTAATTTTTTCTTTAGCCTATATTCAAGGTTATATATTGGTCATTTTATGTAAAATCAAGAATATGTATGTAATGAAGGACCTCTACGTGGGAAAGTCTCCAAGAATCAATTATACACTTGGAAATGAGTTTTATTGAGTTGGTTTATTTTTTTTTAAATATCTAATTCCATTTGATCATGATATATAATGGACGTGAAAAAAGATAAACTTGTTTAGTCAATAAGGACTGTGATATCAACTTTTTGGTGTATTGAGATTGCATGGCTGAAATAGAGCACATGTATGCTTGGATGATCATTGTGGTGAGTAAAATGGTTGTTTTTTTTTTGATAATGTTTATGAAAAATTATATTCTCTTATTTTAAAACTTTAATCTAAATTTAAGTGGAGTAATTTACTTTTATAGTGACAGTCAGGTCTGATAATAGGGAGTGCACACTTACAATCTTGTTCAAACAATTTGTTTTAACATTTTATCCTTTATTTAATTGAGTATTATGGATAAATGGAAGTTAAAAACATGTATGAATAGAGTTAATTTTCATATTTAAATGTATATTTGGTCAAATATTTTTCTTGATCCATTCTAGTTATAAAACTTGTTCATTGAAACATATAGTAAACATAAAACTAGGGTTCTACACTCTATGTTATTTGGAATTGAATATTATTTTGATTTAAAAGGAGATTGGAAATGGTTTAAATTAATTATGGAATGTTTTTATAACTATAATGTAATTTTTTTATTACTTTGGTGATGAAAAAAATAATGAAACCTTGCTCAACTATGTTTCCTTCAAATAGAATATAGTGATGCAAGATCAAGTTTTTCTTGTTGGGAGTGATCTAAGGGTTATGGAATGTTTACCATTGAATAAAAAAGTTAAATGGTCATTAGGAAGAAATTTTTTAACTTTATATCCCTCTTTAAACCTTATGAAACATTCCTAGTGGAATTATTTTCACTCTCGGATAAGCCCTAAATTAGGGTTTGGTCATTTGGAGGAGTTTGAACCAACCAAAATTCACAAAATTTTGTGATCCAATGTGTTTTTGTGTGACCCAAAATAATAAATAATTTATAAGACTTTATGACCAATTTATTATGAATTTATAGAGTGAGGTGTTGTGTAAGGGTTAAAAGAGGCCTAATTTGATAGGCTTAAAGAGAGAAAGTAGGTCTAGAAGAAGAATTAGACCCTAAAATTTGACATAAAAGTGTGTTTATAAAAATTAAGGAATAATATACATATGAGGTCTCATAAATATAGGTAATTTTTTGTATATTTATATTTGAAGGCAAAAAGAGCTACAAGTAATGTAAATTATGTAGGTAGAGTTGCATAAGTGAAAGGGAAGGTGTTGGAGACAGTTCCAAAGGGTTTAGAGAGTTATTAGGAGACTCTTATAAACAAAATAAAGACCCTATATTCTTAAAATAGTCGAGTGATCCTATAATTTTTCATGGTGAATTGTTTCTTATGCCTAAGACTAGAGAAGTGATCCATTAATCAAATACAAGAGATAGAAACTTGTTAAAACTCTATATCATTTGGGTATCAAAGAAGGAAGGTTAGAGGAAAATCTAATGAGGATAAAATGGTAGCTAGGAAACCAAGACAACCTAATTCAACTTAGAGAATGTAAAAAACCATGGCAAATATGGTCATAGATATGAGGAATATGAAGGCAAGAATGGAAGCTATGGAGATAACCCAAAGAACAAGGGTTATATCTGAAGATGATAGTGATAGAGAAGAAGAAGATCCTAGAGTATAATAATACGAATAAATATAATATAGAGTGTAAGAAATATTTATCAAAGCCATGATGAAGATGGGCTCAAAACCAATGTTGGTTGCCAATATATGAAGGCAATCTCAATGTCGATGAACTGGTGGATTAGATAGTAGCCATGGATAAATATTTTGATTATGAAGAAGTGTATGACACCAAAAAAAAAAAAATTAATATCATGAGATTAAAAGGACATGCTTCTTTATGTTGGGATGGAATCCAAGAAGAGAGAAGGAAAAGAGGTAAGGCAAAGATCCGTTCATGGGATAGGATGGTGATGAAGATGAAGGGAAAGTTCATGCCCAAGGATTACCAAATACACTTGTTTAGAATATTTCCAAATCTCAAACAAAATGAATACTTAGTGGAGGAGTAAATAGAATAATTTCATAGGTTTACAATCATAATAGGTCACTTAGAAGAGGATGATGAAAAGGTAGTAAGGTACCTAAATAGTCTTAAATTTTTCATACAAGATGAGATCAACATTCTAAATTTTAAAATAGTTGAAGAAGCTTATCAAAAATCCTTGAAAGCTAAGGATAAGTTGATAAGAAGACCCACATAGCAATTAAGAAGAAGAGGTAAACCAATGAGATGAAGAGGAGAGTATGAAAGAAAGAATGCATATAAAGAAGGTGAAATTTGTACATAAAGGCATGAGACACAACCAAGAGGTGGTTACAAGGGTAGAAGACCATACTATAGAGGTGGAGATGCATCTAGAAGAAGAGGGACTAATAGATTCATAGGAAAATGATTCAAATGTAATAAGTATGCAGGTCATAGATATTGGAATGTCTAGAGGAGCAAAAAGAAAGAACACATAGAAGTGATAGAATAAATCAAGTGGTTCAACCTATAGAAGAAGAAAATGTTGGATCAATTTCACACCTAGAAGAACCTAAACAAAGAGAGCCACTCTTGATGAGGAGGAAATTGTTGAAGCCACCAAAAGAAAAAGAACATGTTCAATGGAAAACACTCTTTAGAATAACATGTAAGTCTCATGGTAAATGTTATAAGATGATCATATATTTAGGAATCACAAATAATTTGGTTTCAAATTAAATGGAAGGCAAGCTTGGCCTCAAAATATTACCACACCCTACACCTTAAAAAGTCTTTTGGATTCAAAAAGGTTATCATGTGCTTGTTAACAAACAATGTTTAGTAAATTTTTATATTGGTACATATAATGATCATATAATGTGTGATACCATCCCAATGGATGTTTTTCATGTACTACTAGGAAGGCCTTGGTAGTTTGATAGGTCAAATAGTCATGATGGTGTGAAAAACACCTACTCTTTGGAACACAAGGGGAATAAGCACACATTGCTGCATTTGAATAAAGATGATTAAATTATTGGTGTCTTTTCTAAAGTGTTGGTTATAAGACAAAGAGTTGGTGTAACAGGATGAAGATATAAGGATGGATGAATAACCCAAGGAGATTTTACTAGCCCATGAGAAGAAGTGTGAACCTTTGCCAAGTATAAGTTTTTAAAGTAAGTATGTAAGTGATTTTTTTAAAAGTTTGTCTGAACACTTGGACATAATTTCAATTTGTGATTTTATAGAAGGCATGATAGCCAAGCTCAAATGTATGAGAGAGAGTTTTGAATAAGGAAGAGATGAAAAAGAATTGGGTAACATATAATAGGTCTATGAGGGACACCCAAGTGAATGAAATATTATGAGAGTGTCAAGTCAAGAGAATGAGGATTTGGAAGAGAACATTCAATCCTTGTATATTTAGGAGGTAAAGGGTAGTTTTGATGGATAAGTACAATAACAAACCATATAATTACCCAGGCATGTAGCATGTAAGAGACAAAAGGATGACATACATGAAGGGAAGTGGATAAAACAATAAGAATGGATAAAGGAACAAAAAGAAACATTTGTAGTAGTAATAAATCATGGAATAAAGGTTATGATGGATCAATTTAAAAGAGTGGAAGCATGGTATACACACTCAAGACAAGTAGTAGAGGACAATAGCTATGTTTTCTTTAATAAGTTTATTGCATGTGTAGTTAAACCATTAAAGAATATGAGCCAAATAAAGCCTAATTATGGGGACCAATAACATGTTCACATATATGAGATGCAAGTAATATAATATATCTTTTATAAGGAGGTACAATTCAATTAGACATGAGCATACACCAAGTCAACACCTATGGCAAACATTCTTCATCTTGGTAGTATAATGCAAGGGAATCTTATAAGGATACCAATGTTGACTCAATTTTGGCTTTAATTAGTCTTTTAAGAGTTTATTAGGTGTTATAGGTCATAAATATTCTTTAGGTGTGGTCTAAGTAGCTTAAAGATGCATAAAATTTAAATTATGACTTTTCTTGCCAAAATGCTTCTTTTTAAAAATTTAATTTTTCAAGCCTTGTCTAAGGATTTTAATGCATTTGTGAAGATATAAATATTTATAAAACTTGTATAAGAGGTTTTTATATTTTTATAATTTCATGAATATGTTCTTTAACCTATATTCAAGGTCATAAATTGGTCATTTTATGTAGAATCAAGAATATGTATGTAATGAAGGACCTCTATGTGGGAAAGTCTCCAAGAATTAGTTATGCACATGGATAGGAGTTATATTGAATAAATTTTGTTTTGTAATATATAATTACACTAGATCATGATAGATAGTGGACATGGAAAAAAAACTTGTTGAATCAAGAAGGACTATGATATCAACTTTTTGGTGTGTTAAGATTGCATGGCTGAAATAGAGAACATGTATGCTTGGATGATCATTACCGTGAGTAAAATGGTTTTTTGTTTATTTGTTGATAATGTTTATGAAAAAATTATATTATCTTATTTGAAATATGTAATCCAAATTGAATTGGATCAATTCACTTTTCTAGTGACAGTCAGGTCTGATATTAAGGAGTGGACACTTACAGTCTTGTTCAAATAATTTATCTTAGCATTTTATCCTTTATTTAAATGAGTATTGTGGAGAATGTGAAGTTGAAAAAATGTATGAATATATTTAATATTATTATTTCAATTTATAATTGTTCAAATATTTATCTTGATCTATTCTGGTTATAAAACTTGTTCATTGAAACATACAGTGCACACAAAACTAGGGTTCTGTACTCTGTGTTATTTAGAATTGAATCATATTTTGATTAAAAAGGAGATTAGAAAGGGTTTAAATTAATTATGGAAGGTTTTTATAACTATATTATAGTATTTGGATTGATTTTGTGATGAAAAACAATGAAGCCCTACTTAACCCTATTTCCTTTAGATAAAATATAGTGATGCAAGACTGAGTTTTTCTTATTGGGAGTGATTTGAGGGTTATGAAATGTTGACCTTTGAATATAAAAGTTCCATGGTCATTAGTCAGACATTTTGGAAATTTTTATCCCTCTTAAAATATTTTTAAATGTTTCCATTGGAATTATTTACACTCTTAGCCTATGACAGGGTAAGATAAGCCCTAAACTAGGGTTTGGTTATTTAGAGGAGTTTGAAATGACCAAAATTCAAAAAGAATTGTGATATCTTGTGTTTTTGTGTGCCTCAAGATAATAAATAATTTAAAATACTATACGGCCCTTGTAGTATGGATTCCTAGAGTGAGGTGTTGTGTAAGGATTAAAAGAGGCCTAATTTAATATGCTTAAAGAGGTAAAGTAGGTCTAGTAGAAGAATTAGACCCTCAAATTTGACATACAAGTGTGTTTATACAAAGGAAGGGAAAATGTACCTATTATTTCTCATAAATATTGATACTTTTTTTAAAATTTGATTAGTAGGTATAAATGGCTATAAGGAATGCAAACTGTGTAGGCAGAGTTTCATAAGTGAAAGGGAAGGTGTTCAAGATAGTTCCAAAGGGGCATAGAGAGTTATTCGAAGACTATTATAAGAAAAATAAGGACCCTTTATCCTTAAAATAGTATAGTTATCCTATAATTTTTCATGGTGAATGGTTTCTTATACCTGGGACTAGATAAGTAATCCATTGATCAAAGACAAGAGAGAGAAACCTATGCAATCTCTACATCACATGGCATGGACAAAGCATTAAAATTTTTAAATATCACTACATATGTGGGATTATATAAAAAATTATACATGTGGCCTAATTTACATTTAAATAATCCATAATCATTATGATTTTCATGTGAATATGTGAACACATATGTTACAAAGTGTGATTTTATGCAACCAAAGACAACACTCAAATTGAAGTCGTTAAAGTTAATTTAATATAAATTTGTGTTAAGTCAAAGTTATATAAGGTAATTTTGTCTTCCAATTTGAAAATTTTCAAAAGGATTATTATGTTTGAAATAAATCCCTATAACCAAAATTACTTCAATTAAATTATAATTTAAAGATAAATAACCATGTACTAAATAAGTTGACATCAAATTAGAAATATAGTGACTTCATATTTATCTAAATCCTTTTACATATTAAAGCAAATACATAATAAATATTTAGGGTTTATATTTTAAAGTAATGTGGACATATTGGTCACAAAAAACTCCTATGACTACTTCAACAATGAATTTTTAAATAAAAATAGATTATAAGTTCAAACTAAGTGATAACAATAATGAGGAAAATCAGTTAATGTAGTGTCTTAACCTACAAACTTGTTACAATTGGTAGCTCCACCAAATATGAATTTTTTATCATTATCATCACCTCCTCATGTGCTACTAAATAAGTTGATTGAGTGTAAAATTATCATATCACTTCCTCCATAAGAGATCAATCCAAACAGACTTGGATAAATAAATTAGGATGCATTGTGTGTATAGTAAAATTATTGGGTATTCAAAGAAAATATGTTTCAAGATAAGACATAAGATACAATATCTCATAGAGGATAACATTATATATTTATGCACTCCTTTATACTACAACATTATTTAAAAATAAAGTTTAAATTTTTTAGTGATCCTTTTCCTAAATATAATTTAATTTAATTTAAGGACACTTCAAAGGAAAATTATATTTTACCTCATAAACTCATGATTATATTAGATGACAATGAGATAATTGACTTTCATGCACTAAACATATGAGGCTATGATAAGGAAAAACCTATACATAATGTTATTATTGAAAATGGCTCAAGTGAAAATGTTGTGATGATGTCACTTCTCCAATATCTTGGGTACACATGAACATATTTGAAGATACAAAGAAATTAGTTAAAGGATTTTATGGATAGAGACATAATATCTTGGGACACATCTTAATTATCTATTTATGTGGGATCAACCATATTAGCCACATAATTACTAGTTTTATAGAGTAATGGGGCCTTTAACATGTTTTTAGGATGCCTATAGATGTATAGACATTGTGTCATTCCATATACAATAACCATTTTTTAAATTATATATATTATAACATAGTGGTTACAATTCTAGTAAAATGTTATGAGTGTCTACTACATTCACTAATATATCATCATACACCTACCACCACTATAATTCGTTTATTCACATATTTAATTAAAAATCTCATAGAGGGATGATACACATATTCACGACCATTATTTAGAGAGGGATGATATAAGTATTCTAGATCATTATTTAGAGTGGGGATGACATACATATTCAAGATCACCATTCAAATATGGTTGATACACCCATTTAAGATTAGTATATAGAGTTGAATATTACACATAAATAGGATCCATATATATATACATATATAACCATATATTTCACATCAATTATGTAAGGGAGTTAATTAGAGACCATAAAGGGAACCATACTCTAGGGTACATACTTAGTTAGCACCATTATTAGTTTAAATTATTACACAACAAACATAAGTAGTGAAACACCCTCCTACCACATAGTGGATACCGCATAGTCCTTGCCATTATATATCCATTCATCATACCTCAAATTTTATGAGTATTGACTATGATAGACATGATACACCACATGACTCTTTATCATATTCTAACACATCTTCTATTAATACCTCCCAATCATGATAGAATCTCCTCCACCACCCAATAAAGGAACTTCTCATGACCTTCCAATTGAGTGGATGACTTGTTAATTTTTTTAAGTTAAAAATATTCCCAAAATATGAAAAAAATCAAATGATCAAGAAATACTAAATAATTTAAATATTAAAAATATCCAAAATTAGGAACTAAACATGAAATGATTTATAGTTTACACTATTTACATATGATATTTATCACATTTTTGGTAGATGGAATGTTATTTAAATACACACATGAATATCATGGTATCTAAGTGCTATATTTACA
The DNA here is from genome assembly GCA_037957365.1 of Torreya grandis. NCBI lineage: Eukaryota > Viridiplantae > Streptophyta > Pinopsida > Cupressales > Taxaceae > Torreya > Torreya grandis. The sequence goes on along the minus strand of JARHVA010001662.1, from coordinate 268,821 downwards.
TATAGGTTTCACATGTGCATACATATGTTAGTTTCCCTCTACCTAGTGGCCATTCCTATATTGAGGGCATCCTATTCCACAAGTTTCCGTATTAAAATTTATGTTTTTATATGATACACATACCCTATTTATACACCTATATTTATTACATATACCTTTATAGTTACTCATTTATTATATAATGATACATTATATGCCATTTTACTAAGATGTCATATTGATAGATGTAAATAGTATAGACTATGATCCATTGTTATTATTACTAGTTTAAATGATAGGTTGCTTTGTGTGTTTATCTTAGTCTTAATTGATGTGACATATTTGTTGTATTTTTTTGGTACATTTTTATTTATTCTTGTGTGTGGCCATTGACTTGTTTGTTGTGACATTTTATGTATCTTGTATGTGGCCCTTGGTATATATATGTCACTAACAATTTTGTTTTTGAGATTGATGACATTAAGGGGTGATATGATCCATATAATCCATTGTTACTATGTACTATACATAATTATACTACATGATTTATTGATACATTTAACTAGACATGACACTAACATGTCATGCATTTCATTTATTACATACATGCATTGATTGAACATATAATACTATGATGACATATTATCCACATGATTAAATGATACTACATGATGTTATGACATGATAAAATTAACTCTTATTTAAATATTATTGACTTATAGGATACATCACTCATCTCAAAAGATGTTATTATAGTTGGCTTGTCTTAGTGACATAAGCCTCCATGAGAATAAAATTAGAAAAGAGTAATTTTTTTTAGAGATTTTAGAGATTCATATCATTCATTTATATTACTAGTTTAGATGCATGATAGATATTAAAACATCAATATAATTTATATGGGTATATTCCATGAATATGTATTTTTTGAGCACAAATTAATACACCCTTGGGTGAATATGCATAGATATGTGCACAAAAATTTATAGGAACAAGATTATAGGATTTCATATGCACAAAAATTTAAGATATAGGTTATCAAATTCAACAAATATTTACATATAATTATTTGTTAGTTTGCTTATATTTAGGGAGAATGATATTGGTTCATGTATATATAAAAATAAACATTTATAGTTCAATGAAAATTTATTTTTATTCCACTTCACACTTATCATATCTATGGCCATTATGGGGGAATGGACATTGACCATTATTTTTCAATCATGTAGCATATATTATATATTGAGTGAAGCTACACAATCAAACCATGTGTACATGATGGGGGTATGAACATTATTCATTCCCTTTCAATGATGCAATTTTTTTACATGGATATAACTAGATTGAAACATTATAATTTAATATTTACAACATATATAATGGTTGATTAATTTTTGGGTTAACCTTATTTTATTTGTTCTCTCATTTATATACATAGTGATTTATTTGATTTGAACTTATTTGCATGGTTTTCTCTATTTTTATTGTAGATTTATATGGGTTAGTAATTTTCATACTTTTACAAAATTTCTTAAGGGTTGGGGAATTTTTCCTTCCCATCTCAATATCATTCAAATTTACACAAGTTTGGGGAATAACAACCTAAAATATCTAATGCTTCAACAAGGAAACATCATCTCCAACAAGTTGTAATGGAAACATGGTTTGCATGGAGTAAAGTTTTGCATTTGAGACATCTCCAAAAAAAATAAATTTTATCTTTAAAATCTATATATTTATTTACTATAATAAAATGGGAATTATTATGTACTAAAATATGGTATTTGGTAATTAAAAATACAAGCTTGAAAAAAAAATACCACACATGATTGGAGCACACAAATAGATCCTAAATTTACATCCTCTCACACTTGTATGTTATCATATGATTCAACCCTTAATTTATGTTAAACCTACATGAACCTCATTATCTAGTCAAAACCTAATAAATATCTTAAAAATAAATATATAGAATCTTAGTTTTGTATTAATGTAAATAGGTTGATTTCATTAGACTATATTAATCTATAGCTGATACCGATCAATTAGGTTAGAATTGACCTAATCATATCAAAATATCATTATATAAAATCAAACCCATCCTTATAGTTATCCCAAAATCCTATCATGTCAGTGGCATGATGAATTGGTTGTCACTAATTATAATACCCCAGCTAAATTTTTTTAAAGTAAGCAATCCTACCTTGTTGTAAATTGCTGTAAAATATCTAAAGTTTCACATGACAGGGGGGAAAAATTTAACACAAGATTATTATAATTAATCTCTGATTGAATTTTGAACATCATAATTTTTTTATCTCATATGTGATTGTAAAATATTCATTGTTATGATAATTTATACAAATTTATTAGTTTGATGTATACGTACAGGTGCTCATAATGCTAATATGCATGCTCATATTTTAAATAGTGACAATCAAAGTAAAATTATTGGCTTACGTATCACATTTCATTAAGTTGCATTATTAGAAAAATGTGTTTTATTTCTATATACATGTTCATTTTAGCACAATTTTTCTCAATCAATGCACATTTCAACAAATAGTTTGGAACTTCGCTAGATATTATATTATTTAGAGTTTATGCAACATTATCTAATTTTTATTTAATCATTTTTGATGAAATATTAATGATTACATATACAAAATTTATAATATCAATTATAAATTCTTGATTTATCATGTATTTTATCAAATATAAACCTATATTTATAATACTCTATTAAAATATAAGTCTATTTATACTTTCCTGGGTTTATAGCTCAAAATTTTGTTGGTCAATTCAAATTTATATATGTGCCACTATTGGAAAGCATAGTTTGAAAGGGGTCGATCAAAAGACATTTAAAATTCAATTTCAAAGATAAAGAATAAAGGGTTGACTTTATTTCATTTCATACCAAATTAGATATTTCTTTGACTTTAATGAAAGTATATTTATGTTTTATTAGTATTAAATATCACCTTATATATCATTGTAGCCTTAAAATAATTATCAGTCATGTTAATTTAATTAACCTATCTATTTTTAGGTTTGTGTAAAAAGTAAACGATGGAATTTTAGAAAAATATACAAATCTTTTCATTAATTAATCCATAACAAAATTGAAATTAATATTTGTCCACTACCAATATTTTAATTGTATGAAGCATACTTGGCCACCTACCAACCACTACCACATTCTATGTAATCTATAAATAGGGTATAGTGGTTGATTGGTTTCATTTGGTCACTTACATATTTGGAAAGATTTTATATAAAATCCAAATTAAGTCGGTCTTTAATTCAATGGTTTTTTATACAATATGTAGTAAGTTAGAACTATATATATAGTTGTAGACACTTAAATTAAAATTTATTTCTAAAAAATATACTTGTGACTACACTTTATATGCACCTAGATCATGCCTATTTCAAAAATGCTTGACTACCCTTCCTTTAATTATTTTGTAGATGACCCTTACCTTCAAGCAAATAATAATTTTGAATATACCTATTCAACATGATAAGCAACCTAATATCACTTTTTGACTAATCAACACTTCCAATTAATTTATCTCTACTCTATGGAAAAGGCTACCTTATTTGGACTATCATAATCCTTAGTACTATCCAATTCCACTATTTACATCCTCCCATAAAATAAAAAACATTTATTCAAATTTGAATTCACCAAATGGGTCATCCTGCATATTTTTCAATCCCTATCTAAAGGAATTCTAAAATTTTAACTACGATGCCATAGTTTCAATTCATTATCCACTAGAGGATAATTTGATTGAAAATCACTAGAACATATAACTTCATATTGAGATAAAAACACCTATTTTTTCTAATTTAGAGTCCACATAGCCCTAGTAGCCCTGAGAGAAGTATGCATACACCTGTAAGGTCATAGGTCATTATTGGAACATATAAAAACACCAATATTACACCAATATTTATAATTTTAAATTGGTATTTCACACACACCATTGTGTCATAGGCAAACTACATGCATTTTTATCCTTATTTGGAGTATTGGTATGTGGGTAACACTCAACACATTATGTGTTGAGGTTAAGCACAACTTTAACTACTAACCCATTTTTAACCCTAGATTGAATTCATCCTCTTCTATCATTGAGATAGGGTTTGAATCAATAATAAGGTATAAAAATATTTTCATGATGGATCAAGAGATCCCACATAGTCAAATATGACACACAAGTTAAGGAAAACCTACATTATCAGTGATAAAGAGAAAGACCTTATCAAGTGTTGAAAATTCCTAAGGACACTCATGTATCACACCCTATCTAAATCCAATATCCTTACTTTAAATATTAATGAAATAATTTTCTTAATTCACAATGTCATCACATAATTACATAGTGATTTTTACAACCTTACTCTCAGTCCTACTACTAATGGGTCATTTTTCACACCAACTTAGGATGGATGGTGATTATCCCACCTCACTTGAGAGGAGATCCAAAAATATTGCCAAGGTCTATATCTACTAAGTCATGGTGTACTCGATGACCTAGTTGGTTGGTTAAGCTATTCCAATATAAGGTGTCATGATGATCAAAAAGTTTTAAAAATATATCCTTTAACATATTAGATGGAAATGCATTTTTTTATTTCATTAATATGGGTTTAGCATGACTTTTGCAGAATACCAAGAAATATGCATATTCAAATTTTCCAAAATAAAGAATCAACATTTTGAGTTTTAAAATATGAAAAAATGACTGATTTAAAATTTCATTTATTCATTTCATACATAAAAATCTAACAATGCATTAACATAAATGAACATGAACTTGAAATCAAGATAAAAAAATGAAAGTAAATTTAATTAAAATCTATATATTAAACTTATAAAAATAAATTATAAAAAATAGGGGTAAAATAAAAGGGGGAAATAGAGAAAAATCCTTAAATATGAAACATTTGTGAGATGACAACTATGAAACATCTATGAAACATTAGGTATAAGAATATAACAAATTATATGTTTCATAGTTGTGTGAAATGAAACATCTATTTCCCTAGTATAAGGATGTTTCATAGTTGGGGGAAAGGGGGGATACATTTGTGAGATGACAACTATGAAACATCTAATTAAATATGCTTATGAAATCAATCTCTTGCCTCAACATTATTCACACAACCATGTATGAGGATAGTGAAAGAGCACATGGATAGAAAATTAAAATGGAAATAAAACACTTCCACCATATACAAATGAATAAAAAATATCATAAACTTCCACAAATTCAATTAGTAAAATATTCACTTGAATAATGTAATTTTCAAGGGATTACAAGCATTTGAATACATATTTTATAGCATAATAGTGGGGTTTATCATAAAAAAGAGAGAAAAATACCCTAGAAAAATAATAAAATACATTAAAAATGTTTGGTCCATAATGCCTACTTGGATGCATAATGAGCCATGTCTTGGAATGGTCTTGGGATTTATACTTATAGAAAAATTGGTCAGTCAAGGGGAATAATTTTCCATCTAAAAGCAAAAATCACTTTAACTATAATTTTATTGTGCACTTTTCCCCCATATTATAATCTCCTTGCACTTTAATCACTTTCACACCTATAAAATAAAAAATAGTAATTACTTCTTGGAGAAAAAAGTTTTTTAATTAACTGAAATGCACTTTATAATAAAAATAGAGAACTTGGTTAGTAGAAAGACAAAATTTATTTATCAGCACAACTTCTCAAAAAATTATTACACCATAATGTCTAGGATAGATCCATCTTCCTAACACCATACATGGATCGCAAATCAGAGCAATGATTCAAAATTTATGTTAAAAATAACACATTATCAAACAATTGTTAGAATTTGATAGCTACAAAAAAGGAATAATAATCTGAAAACTATGAAGTAGGTGTAGGAATCCAATACTATGAAGTAGGTCTAAGACTTTGACAACTAAAAAATATGTGTAGGACTTAAATAAATGCGAATTAGGTATAAGAATATAACAAATGTGTAGTAGGTTTAGAACTCTAATAACTATGGAACAAGTGTAGGAATACAATAGTCGGGGATAAAGTGTAGTACTTTGATAGATACGAAGAAATTTTAATGAAAAAAGGGAATAAATAACTTTATAAGAAAAAGAGAGGTTAAAAATTTATTTTTATAAAAACTTAACAATAGGAAAATTTCTCATACATATTTGGTATTCATAATGGAGGGTATTTCAAGCCCTAGTTTGGCATGTAAATTTATAAAATACCTTAGATAAAATTGAGAGAGTTGTGAAAAAATATAATAAGAGCATAAATTAGAGTGTAAAAAAATAAAAAAGATTTTTACCATGATCATAGAGGAATTAGGGTGTGTTGTGCAAGCAAAATTATATGGATACTCTACTAGAAAATACTCCCGAGTATTTTAGAATAAAATAAACATGTTTATGTAACCATATTATCTAATCAAGAAATCACATGGAATATTAATGTATTTAATATATGAAATAATAGAATGGCCATAGGATCGAATTCAATATTCTCATTGACTTGGTGTGTGCATAGGAGTTCATTACCATTTCTTGGAACATGCAAGGACTAGATATTATAACTCATATCATCAAGCTAGTGAATACTAGTTTAAGAATGTTTTCCTAGAAATTACTATGCTACCATCAAAGGCTAAAGGCCTTGATATAATATTGATTGGGTTCTCATAACCCTAGTAGAGGTTTTCTGAATCACCCCAGAGTTGAGTTTTTTTTTTTGTAAATTGATTTTTTTTCTTTATTTATTTTCAATGTCTCAATTCTAGGTTGGGTACCAAAATGACAAATTAAAATCATAATTATATAGTTTTCATCCTAGAAGGCTCATCTAAGTGAATCAAGATACCATTAAAATATTATTTCTTATGCATGGTTTTAAGAGAATATCTTTAGAGGCTAAATAGTTCACCAAAATTCATACAATAATGAGCAAATTTAGAATACACATAATAACTCAAGCTTTTGAAACAAACTAATACAAAAAAATTTAAGCCAAAAAATACTTAGATTACTTAAGAACTATAATATCATTTGTGATACTTACCTACAAACCTTTCTTCCTTTATTTACTATGCATTGAGGTACCGACAACGATAAAAAATCAGGTCTAGACCAAAAAGAGGCAAATGATGAGGCCAAACCAATGATGAAAATAAATAAAACACAACATTAACTAACAAAAAAAGGAGGAAACAAAATAAAAAATCAAAGAGAGTATTTACAAGAGCCTACTAGGAGAATTCATGTCTAGAAGAATATTTGAGGACTCATCCATTGATAAGCAATGACACATCCTCATACGTTATAAACCTAATATAGAATGCATTCACACTAAATATTTTAGTAGTTATATGGGCACTTAACTCATATTTATGATGGTCTCACCATTTTTTTTCATGCACACTATCCCAAAGAGTTATATCCATAATATTTTCACTTAAATTGAGCATATTCTCATTATTCTATTCAAAAATACATCTATACTTAATATGTAGGATGCAATTAGGATAGGTTTTAAGAAATACCTCTACACATACAATGAATTTTAGTAAGGGATAAGGTTGGGTATCAACACATAGAGTTATAAATGTTTGGAATACTAACCTTATAAAGATAGGATTTTGAGGTAACCAATCACACAACTTATTTATAACTCCTCTATTTTTTATATGAATGTTTTGTTATTATATTTATTGTCCCTCATAAAAAGGGAACTGAATCTATTCCTTGCATGTCATTGACCTTCTAGTTTTATCCTTGATGGTTGAAATATAAGGATAGTTGTAATGGATCAAGTCATCTTAAGCTCTAATTCTTGTTAATTCCATTTATTTGTTTGAGATACCATGTTTATCATTACTCATGTTTTGATTACCTCCAATACTAAATCAAACATGTGAATTTTGTAATCACATCCTATAGGCTACTCCAAATGATCTACGTTCCCAAATATTAGGTTAACAAGACGACTTTAATATTCTTTCCACTTATCATCAACAATGTACATTTGTCTCTCTTTAGTGGTGAGTAACCTTGTGACTATATGAACCCTATTTTCACAAACTAGATCATAAGAAAGGCTATCTTGAAGTGATATATCTTTAGGTTTGGGTTCCATTAGTTATTTTTATTCACTTGGATAAATTAGTTCAACCTTTATTATATTTAAATAAATTCTAATTATTAGAAGAGAGTAAACCTACTATAATATTGTCATTGGTCCTCCTAAATCATGTATCTAAATTTAGGAATAAAAACATGATATGAACTTGCTTTAAATACAAATAATGAATTATCTTTGTCTAATTAGTCTAATTATTCCACCTCATCTTCAAGTTTATAAAAATAAATTTATGATTTATTTTCTTGTGTAGACAACTCATTTCTAATCAAATTTACATTTATCCATTTTCCTAGAATAAATATTATAATTTCATCACCAGGATCATGCTCATCACTACTTTCTTCAACTAATTCTTGCATATTGAAGGGAACATTATTTTCCAACATAATAATTTCAACACTTATGAAATGAATCAATTTTTTTTTAGTGTCTCTTCATTTAGAGTACAAGCAGAGTTATGAATATAGTTCAGTACACATAGTTGGGATTTTAATAATGCACCCACAACCCATAACCATATTTACATGTGTATAATTACCTTAATTAGGGTGATTACCCCTAAATAATTCTATAAGGAAGATTATTTCTCTAATAAATACATGCATTTCAAGGTGTATAGTCATGAAATCCATAACTATAATCCCTGAATTAAAGAGGAGTAGACATCATCCCAATAGGACCATATAGATGTCCTTACCTTATGTAAGAGACACATGACTATGTAAAATAGGTTATAAATTTGAGTCTGAACATAAATTAATAGACAAGACAAAGCATGTTTACATCAATTTATAAGAATATATAAGCTTCCAAGATCATGCTACAAGAAGAGCAAATAATTATTGTAGGATATTCCTTCTTTTAACTAACAAAATACAATCATAAAAAACATGATTTTAATTTTCAATAATCAATAAAAATTTAATTCAAATATGAATTTTTAAGGTTAAATAGAGGAGAATAAAATCCCAATTTTTTTTTTGATAAAACTCTATGAATTATGAGCAGCAATTACATCAAATTCAGGTTTATATAAGAAAATATAACATACTCTTTTAACTAAGAAAATATAGTCGTAATAGAAATCAATTTTATTCATCAATAATTAATAAAACATTACCTTAGATATAAGTTTTTAAGGTTAAATATAGGATAATAAAACCCAAAAAATGTTTATGATAAAACTCTATGAGTTATGAGTAGTAATTACATCAAATTATTTACTCCCTAAAATTGAGTAAAACTAGTACCAAACACATCATACAAATCCCTAATAAATTAATAGTCACCAAGTAATCTTCACACCACCTTGAACCATCCTATGAGCCCCCTAATCAATCACCATCACTACCCCAACCATTAGTTGGGTGGTGGAGTTAGGCACTCAAACTTTAAGTGAAGGTATGAGTAAGATATATATTTCTTTTTTTTGTCATCATTGAGAAAAATTTAGCCATTATAAAACATCATCAAACATAATAACCTCAGCATTATATTCCAATAAATCCAATAACATTTCAACAAAACTCTATAATTTCCTCTTACAAAATAAGGGGCTTGTCAAATTGATCAAGCACCCAATCATAATATATAAAGCCCAGATCTGTATTTTTTTTAAGAGAAAAGAAATGGCTCTAAAATATTTTAACCCAATCAAGAAAATGCAAGAGGTAAAATAAGGAAAATAATACCTTTTTTGTCAATATCTAAAAATATACCCAATCTAGACAAAATAAGCCAAAATGAAAACATATAACTTAACTTTCATGCCACATTTTTTTTATAAATTACCAAGAAAAATCAATAGGGTCACATATACATATAATTAATAAAAACCCATTGGCTATAAAATACATACAATATAAATTACACACCCACAACCATAAAATAATTGTAACACAATAAGGAAAACCTTAGCATACCATTTTTTTAAGCAACACTTCCAACTGTGTTAGAAATGAGCAACTAGGGTTATAATACACTGGCCACTAATACATTTTAATAATAAATCTAATTTGTAAACCCCATATATCTATTAAAATTTTTAATCCCCAAATAGGTATGAAACCCTAAAATTAAATTGATTTAATCTAAAATAAAATAAATTTGAAACATTTTTACTAGTTGGGAAGACTTACAGGTTCGTGAGTAAGTCTCATGACTTTATCTTGGACTAATAAATATTTTATAAAATAAATAACTAGTATAAGGAACAGATCTAACCCCTACATAGCCATGGAAGACAACTCTAGTAAGTAAATTAAAAAATCACTTACTAGGCATAGATCTACCTTAAGAAGAAAAAAACTAAAAAATTTCTTGGTTACCCTTTTCAAAAATAGCCCTTGCCCAAGTCTGTACTTCTCTCCCTCCTTTTTTTCCCACGGCTTGCCCCTTTCTTTTTTCTCTACCCAGGCATGAATTTCCCATGCCATTAAAGCCTATTGGGAGGAATTTCAAGCCACCATTACTCTCTATGATCACCATTCCTCTCTAGGTTTTTTCCCAAAAACCAATGTAGAAAAATGATATTTTCCCAAGAAAATAATTGATTACACTTTTCTTTTTATTTTTAGGTGAAGAGTCAACCCCTAGGTTTATAATTTTTCTTAGGCATTTAACTTTTATTTTTTTGTTTTCCTTTATCTATTTATTCAAAAGTAGTTATTTCATTTTTTTTTTTTTAAATTATAAAGCTTGATCAAAGTACACAACCCCCTTTTATGGCCATCATGGCCCAACCAAAATTTATTTAAACATGGGTTACTTCTTTCCCATGAGGTTATTAAATCAAGACTATTTTAGAATCTTGATCCATTACAATGAGAGGAATTACCTTGATTGAGACCTCTTGGTAATAAAACCAAGATAAAAAGACTTTGATTAAACAATTTTAACCACAATAAGATCCATGGTGGACAATGAGGTAGCAGGCCTGATATGATATTAAAGTATTGAGCCCCTTAATGGCCAAAATAAATAAATTAATAGTTGAGTGGAAAAAATATAACAACACTAAGCTAACACATGAAAGACACTAATCGAATAAAATAAAAATAAAAATAAAAAACTAAATATAAACACAATAATAGTCAAGAAAAATAAAAAGATGAAAGATTAATCAAGATTAAATAAGTAAAATAAGACAAAAAAGAAACATAAGACATGATGCAACTACTCAAGGACTAGATGTCCCATTACCTTTTTATATATTTTTATCTAATGTTGGTGTTACCTAACTTCTCAGTGTCTCCATCATTATTACATCAATTGCCTAAATCTACCACTGGTCTAACTCATGTACCTATGAGCCCTACAACCACCAAAACATGGCATAAATAGTATCTACTCTACATGAAAAAAGATTTTATATATATATATATATATATATATATATATATATATATATATATATATATAAACTAAATAATCATCACAATATAGTAGTATATCCATGGCATCATTAATATGCAAGATCAAAATATGTTATTACAAAATCAAAGTATGTTACTATAGGATAACATAAACATATGTTGTTATAGGATAACATCAAAATACATTGCTACAAGATATCATCAAAATATACTGTTTCAAGATAGCATCAAAATAAATTATTTCAAGATAGTTGTAAGATCAAAATATGTTACTATGAGATCAAAATATTTTTTTGTAGAATAACATCAACCAACATCTATATGTAAGAATCAAATGATTATTACTCAAAAATATTCTATCATATCTAATAATATCCATAAGAAAAAGAGTCAAATAGTAGATTATGACATCCTCCTCCCTTTAATGAGGAGCTATCCCAACAATAAATCTACATAGTCATGGATAGTGCTACTTGAATAGTTGTATATCTTCCCATGTAGCACTTATTTCATTCAATAGATCTCATTATATTAGGAATTTTTGAATCTCTCTATTCCTTAGTTTAATGTTATGATGGCTCAAAATTTTCATTAGATCTAACTACATCTTTTTCTCTTCTGTAACCTATATATTTTTCTAATCTAACGCATGAGATGGATAAAGTACACATTTTATTAGTAATGCAATGTGAAATACATCATGGATTCTAGATAAAAAAATGTGGTAAAGCCAATCGGTAGGCAATAGGGATGATCTTATCCACAATGTCAAATGGTCCAACAAAATGTGGAACTAACTTGAAGGTTTTTCCAAACTTAATTAAACTTTTTTATAGTCTTACTCATAGAAATACCTTATCACCAACAACAAGCTCATGAAATGTTCTCTTTTGATGATCAAAATCAACTTTCAAATTTTGGTGTATTACATCCATTTTCTTATCATATTATTTCATATTGTCCAAACCATCCCAATCAAGTAGTGTCCGATATTTTCATCCATACAAGGCTTCAAAAGGAGCCATGTTCAGAACTGAATGGTATGAGTTGTTTTATGGAAACTCAACCAAATGGAGGTAGTCCTTCTACTTAGAATGCTAGTCCATAACATATATATATACAACATGTCCTCAACTACTTGATTCAATCGCTCAATTTGACCATATGTTTTGGGATGATATGATGAGCAAAAATTAGGTCAAGTGCCAAAGGCTATAGTCAAGGTTTGCCAAAACCTTGAAGTGAATAATTTATCTCAATCTAAAATAATTACTTTTGGTACATCATATAGTTGTACCACCTTTTTGATGTACCACTTTGTAAATACAAAAACATCATCTATTAAGTTTCCTATTATGAAATGGCCAACTTTGGTTGTTTTATCAATCACCACTAAAATGATGTCATACCTATTACAAGATTTAGGCAACCTTGCAATAAAATATAGTGACACTACTACCCTTTTATCTTTAGGTATATCATGAGAGTATAACAAACCTCCTAGGTGGTAGTGTTTAACCTTTAAACACTAACACTCTAAGCATTTTACCATAAAATTAGTAACATCCAGCCTTAATCCAAGCCAAAAATAGTGCTTTTTTAGCTCATTTGTCATCTTTGTGACACCTATATAGGCAAAATGGGTTGTTGTATGTACTTCATTCAACACGACATTACACAAATTATATATTTTAGTCACAAAAATATACTTTTATGTCTTATAAAGCCATCTAATTCAACAAAAAAATCAATAAATGATTTTACTATAGAATTAACAGCCAATTCTTTACTTATTTTAATACAATATTCATCCTCTTACTACTATTTTAATACAATATTTTTAAAATTTCCTTGCAATATTGATAGATCAGTAAGGTAGACACGCCTACTAAACACATCAACCACTCTATTTTCCTTGCCTTTCACATATGATATGCCCATGTCAAAGTTACTTATAGAATCTAGCCACTTACGTTGGTAAGCATTCAAATCATCTTATGAAAATAAATGTTCTAAACTATGATGATTTGATTTCACCCTAAAAGGTTTGCCTAGTAAGAAATGTTTTCATTGTTTAAGTGTGTGTACTATGGAAAAAAGTTCTAAGTCATGTGTAAGATATTTATTTTTGGCTTCCTTTAACTTGCATGATTCATATGCTACTACCTTCCCATCTTGGGTTAATATACCACTAAAACCTTCTTTAGATGCATCAACCTACACTTAAAAGTTTCCATTAGGGTCATGTATGATCAAAATAGGTGTTGTAGTCAATAATTCCTTAAATTTATTAAAGGCTTCTTCACATTGAGATGTCCACACAAATTTATTACCTTTTCATTGCAAGGATTTAATGGGGTTGGATATACATGAAAAAATTTAAACCAATCATTGATAGTACCCAACCAAGCCCATAAAACTATGCACTTCATGCACATTAGAAGGAATAGACCACTCTCAAATAGCTAGAATTTTGGTTAGGTCCACTGAAATACCTTCCTTAGAGATTACATGCTCGAAATAATGAATTTTAGATTGATAGAAGCCGCATTTAGACAAATTTTCATATAGTTTGTGTTGTCTCAACCTTTTTAGAATCAACCTTAAGTGTTGATCATGCTCATCTACATTATTAAAATAGACATGAATGTCATCAAGGAATACTAGAAAAAAATTATCTAAGAAATTATTGAACACACTATTCATTAGATTCATGAATACAGTTGGTGTATTTATTAAGATAAAAGGTAAAACAATAAACTCATAATGACCATATCTAGTTTGAAAGGCAGTTTTGTGAATGTCTTCCTCTTTGATTTTTAGTTGATAATACTCAAATTTTAGATCAATTTTTGAAAATATTATTGCACCCTTCATTTGATCAAATACATCATCAATCTAGGGAAGGGAATATTGATTTTTTATCATTACCTTGTTGAACATTCAGTAATGAATGCACAACCTTAAGGTACCATGTTTATTTTTTATAAAGACTACTGGTGCACCCTAATGTGACACACTAAGTTTGATACTTCCATTATCTAAAATTTCTTTTAATTATACCTTTAATTATTGCAAATCTACCATGTTCATCCAAATTAAGCTTTTGATGTAGAGGCATCCTCTAGAATAAGGTCAATGGAGAAGTCAAACTCACATTTAGGGGGTAATCCAAGCAATTTTTCAAGAACAAATATTGATAAATTCTCTTATAATAGGAAAATCTTGATAGATTTTCTCCTTTTTAAGGGTTATTTTATGAAACTATATTGCATAAATTTTACAACCTTTTCTTACATCTATCTTCAATTGCAAGGCTGAAAGTAAATCTCATGGTTTAGACCCTTACAAGCCTTGAATTTCCATGAGTTTCATGTGCTCATCAATACATTGCATTCTCTTTTTAGAACAATCAAGGGTTGTATGGTGTTACTACAACTAATCCATGTCTAATATCACATCATAAGACCCTAAAAGGGCCAAAAATAGGTTCACCTTGGTTATAAAAACACCATGATCAAGTTCAATTTATTCCAAACACTCTTGAATAGGGATTCTTTTATTGATACCGAACTAAACTTCCCAGCCTTCTCTTAAATGAATAGATTTTTTCCTAGAGCAATTTAATACAACAATTAAAATAAAGAAATCTATTACACCATAATCAATTAAAATAGTCATAGGGTGTCTAGATAAAATACTTCTTATCTCAATAGGGGTATCTTGAAAATCAATATTATGATTTTCCACTACTACATACACCTGATGCTTAGATAGCTATCTATATTTAAATTTAGGGCAATCCTTATGATAATAATTATCACTATACTCCCAACACATTATTGTTCTCTATGGGGATATAAGAATATTATTAACCCTCATGGATGGCTCACGTTAGCTATTTCCAACTTTTTCCTTCTTGAAAGACCCTAATTTTGTAGTGCCTATAGGTTTAATGCCTTTATTGTACCCTTCAAACTAGTTGTAACCTTTATTGTTCCCTTGGAAATTATATTTTTGATATGATCTTTTGAAGGTTTTAGTTACAAGAGATAGGTTTTTACTTTTAGCTTACTACTTGTTTAACTTAAATTCTTGTCTTGCTTTTTGCTAAGAATTTTCTTTTTCTTCTACCTTATGGGTAGATTCTATAGCAACTACCAATGCCTTAGGATTTGTCATATTGATGTCATGCATAAATACTTATCGTATCCCCAATTTAAATTTTATCACTTTTATCTTTTCATCATGTATGTACTTAACATGATGTAATAGGTTTAAGAACTTATTTTTATATTTTGAAACAATCATATTTTTCTATTTTAATAGCTAAAAATTTGTTGTTTTCTAATTTTTATAATTTTCATACAAATATATCTTCTAAAACTAGTTTTCAAAAGTGGACTAGGTAAGGGTTATGGGCTGGTATCCTTCCAAATCATATAGGTGGCTCCACCATAGGGTAATAGGCCCATTCAACTAATAAACTACCACTCTACCTTCACATTTAAAGACATGTTATGAAAATTAAAATATTTTTTCATCTTTATAAGCCATGCATCAACCTCATCTCCAAATTCCTCACCTGTGAATATAGGTGGTGGAATCTTCTTGAGTTATTTTATGATAGGATCTATTACTTTCAATGGTACTTCTTGGAGTGCTTTCTCCTCAATTGGTTCTATATCAAGATGAGGACATTCTTCAGGAGGACTACCTTTAAGATTTCTTATCCTAAGTTCTTGATTATCTATCTTGCATTGAATAGAATTCATTGCAGTTAAAATCTTATTTAATATTTTTGCATGTTTATTAGAGGGGTTTTCACCAATTGCATTCATATTTGGTGCCTCTTAGAGATTTTTAACATTTTTTTATAAGTGGTTCATTTCTATTTTGATTCTAATTTTGGGTTCCATGACCTCTACCTCTTAGAACTATCCTACCCTCACCTTGGCCATCAACACCAAGATTACCACCAGATCTAGTCCTAACCATTATCTTGATAAGTCATAGAATAAATTTTAGACATGTAATTTCAAGAATCATAAATTATTTTAAGTTTTTAAG
Organism: Torreya grandis; assembly: GCA_037957365.1. NCBI lineage: Eukaryota > Viridiplantae > Streptophyta > Pinopsida > Cupressales > Taxaceae > Torreya > Torreya grandis. The sequence continues at coordinate 252,212 of JARHVA010001662.1, read as the reverse complement.
AGATGTAATAGACTTTCTAGTTCAAGCACAAGCTCTGATACCAAGTGAAATAACCCAATTCTTTTAGTGTCTCTTCATTCAGATTAAGGGTGAAGTTATGAATATAGTTCACTATGCATAGTTGGGATTTTTATAATTCACCCATAACCCATAACCATAGTTACACATGTATAATTACCTTGATTAGGGTGATTACCCCTAGAATATTCTATAAGAAATATTATTTCTCTAATAAATACATTTAGTTTAAAGTGTATAGTCATGAAATCCATAACTATAAGCTTTAAACTGAAGAGAAGTAGACATCATCAAAATAGGACCATCTAGATGTCTTTAACCTATGTAAGAGACTCATGTCTATGTAAAATAGGTTATCAATTCGAGTCTTGATATAATTTAAATAACTAGGACAAAGCTCATTTACATCAATTTATAAGAATATATAAGATTCTAAGATCATGCTAAAGGAAGAGTAGATAATTGTTGTAGGATATTCCTTCTTTTAACTAATAAAATACAATCATAATAAAAATCAATTTACTTAAAAATAAATTCAAATATGTGTTTTAAAGGTTAAATTAAGGAGAATAAAACCTAAAAATTATTTTTGATAAAACTCTATGAATTATGAGCAGCAATTACATCAAATTCTAGTTTATATAAGAAAATACAACGTATTCTTTTAACTAACAAAATATACTCATAATAAAAATAATTTTTCTTCCTTAATACATAATAAAAAAATAATCTTAGATATGTTTTTTAAATATTAAATAGAGAATAATAATACCCAAAAATCATTTCTGATAAAACTCTATGAGTTATGAGTAACAATTACATCAAATTATTTACATGCTGAAACTAAGTAAGAATAGTACCAAACACATCATACAACTCTCTAATGAAAGAGAAACCACCAAGTAATCTACACATCACCCTAACCCATCCTGTGATTCCCCAATCAGTGGTCCTCACCACCCCAACCATTAGTTGGGTGGTGGAGTCAGGCATTCAAGCTTTGGGTGAAGGTGTGAGCGATATACATTTATTTTTTTCTTTTTTTTCCATCATTGAGAAAATTGAAACCATTATAAAATATAATCAAACATAATAAAATCAACTTTAAATTCTAAAAAATCTAACAATATTTCAACAAAACTCCATAATTTGATCTTACAAAACAAGGGGCTTGTCAAATCAATTAAGCACCCAATCATAAAATATAAAGCCCAGATCTATATTTTTTTTCAAGAACAAAGAAATAGCTCCAACATATTTTAAACCAACTAGGAAAATGCAAGAGGTAAAATAATGGAGATAATACCCATTTTGCCAATATCTAAAAATACACCCAATTCAGACAAAATAAGCCAAAATAAAAACATATAACTTGACTTTCATGCCACATTTTGTTTACAAATTATCAAGAAAAACCAGTAGGATCAAATATACATATAACTAATAAAAACCCATTGGCTATAAAATACATACAATAGAAAATACACACTCACAACCATAAAATAATTGTAACACAATAAATAAAACCCTAGCATACCATTTTTTAAAGTAACACTTCAAACCATGTAAAAAATGAGTAGCTAGGGTTATAATACCCTAGCCACCAAGGCATTTTAATAATAAAACTGATTTCTAAACCCTGTATACCTGGTAAAATTTTTAATCCCCAACCAGGTATGAAATCTTAACATTAAATTGATTTAATCCAAAATAAAATAAATTTGTAACATTTTAACTAGTTGGGAAGACTTACAAGTTCATAAGGAAGTCTCATGATTTCCTCTTGAACCAATAAGCATTTTATAAAATAAATAACCAGTATAAGGAACAGATCTAATCCATATGTAGCCATGAAAGATAACTCTAGCAAGTAAATAAAAAAATCACTTATTTGGCATAGATCTACCTTAAGAAGAAGAAAACTAAAAAAATTCTTGGTTACCCTTTTCAAAAACAACACTTGCCCAGTTCTATGCTTCTCTCCCTCATTTTTTCCACGGCTTGCCCCTTTCTTTTTTCTCTACCTAGTCATGGATTTCCTATGCCATTAAACCCTATTGGAAGGAATTTCAAGCCACCATTACTCTCCACGATCGTTAGTCCTCTGTATGGTTTTTCCCAAAAAACCAACATAGCAAAATGATATTTTTCCAAGAAGATAATCGATTACCCTTTTCTTTTTCTTTTTTAGGTGAAGAGTCAACCCCTAGGGTTATAATTTTCCCTAGGCATTTAACTTTTATTTTTTTTCTTTCTTTTATCTATTTGTTTAAAAATAGATATACTTTATTTTATTTTTTACTTTAACTATAAAGCTTGACCAAAGTTCACAACCCCATTTTATGGCCATCATGGCCTAACCAAAATTTATTCAAACATGGGTTACTTCTTGCCCACAATGTTATTAAATAAAGACTATTATGGAGTCCCAATCCATTACAATGGGAGGAATTACCCCGCTCGAGGCTTCTTGGTAATAAAACCAAGATAAAAAGACTTTGATTAAATTTTTTTAATCACAATAAGATCCATGGTGGGCAATGAGTTAGCAGGCCTGATATGATATTAAAGTATTGAACCCCTTAATGGCCAAAATAAATAAATTAACAGTTGAGAGAAAAAAAATAGCACAACACTAAGCCAACTCATGAAAGACACTAATCAAATAAAATAAAAATTAAATACAGACACAATAATAGTCAAGCAAAATAAAAAGATGAAATATCAATTAAGATTAAATAAGTAAAATAAGATAAAAAATCCATAAAGCATGCTACAAATACTCAAGGATTATATGGCTCATTACCATTATATTTTTTAATCTAATGTTGGTGTTACCTAGCTAATCACTACCTCCACCATTATTACCCAAGTACCAAAATCCACCACTAGCCTAGCTCATGTACCTATGAGCCCTATAGTCACCAAACTATGGCATCAATAGTATCTACTGTATATATATATATATATATATATATATATATATATATATATATATATATATATATATATATATATATATATATATATATATATATATATATATATATATATATATATATATATATATATATATAAACTAAATAATCATTACAATATAAAATTCTATTGATGGCATCATTAATATGTGAGATCAAAATATGTTATTCTAGAATCAAAGTATGTTACTGTATGATAACATCAAAATACGTTACTATAGGATAACATCAAAATACATTGATGCAAGATATCATCAAAATACATTGATACATGATAACATCAAAATATGTTGCTACAAGATAGCTATAGGATCAATATGTTGCTATAGGCTAACATCAAAATATGTTACTGTAGGATCAAAATATGTTGCTATATAATAACATCAACTGTCATTTATATGTAAGCATCAAATGATTAATACTCACAAATGTGCTAACATATCTAATAATGTCCATAAGAAAAAGAGTCAAATAGTAGATTATGGCAACTTGATTCATTTAAAAACTCTTACACCCTATATTTTAAACTTGAAAATTCACTCTCATAAATTATTCCTTCCATTACTTTTTTTGAATCACTTATAACAAATGATAATTAGCAACATCACTGAAAACACTTGATCACTAAAATAAGGAAAAACAACCTATTGATTATATGTTGAGTTATCATAATTTTAAACTCGAAATTTCACTCTCATAAATTATTCCTTCCATTACTACTTGTGAATCACTTATAACAAATGAACTTAATTAGAAACACCACTGAAAACACTTGATCACTAAAATAAGGCAAAACAACATATTGATTATATGTTGAGTTATCATAAATTCACATGTTAAAAGTAACAATAGTGTTATAATTTATCATAATGAGGTTTAGTTGATTATAATCTTGAGGCAGTGCTTGACTAAAAGACATGAATTGACTCAATTTCTAATTTATAGGCATGAAAATTGAAGGAGTTTTAATGTAAACACCTAGCTATACTAATGGATAAAATGATTTAGAACCACAACCATGTAGCATTGATTGTTGTTCAATGATTAAATCCTCTTAATATGTAAATTTCAAAGATGTGAGTGTAGATGTATTTTTGCAAATAATCATGGTAGTCAATGGGTCCAAGGATTTTAAATAAATATTAATGGCCATGATTTCCATTTATAGGAAATGGTATTTTAATATCCTTTATATTCGATGAAAAATATTGTTGAACATATTCATGGATTAATTGGGATCCCTATGGGTAGTATCAAACTAACGATATATGATAGGGGATTAGTGGGTATGCCAAAATGGTTAACAAACCTAATTTCAAAGGAAACCCATATGATAATACATCCATCTAGAAAGTATAGGTACCATCTAAAATAAGCATCATCCAAGTAATAAAGAAACATATATAAGATTACATCTTTATGCTAGACTTGATTCTAGATAATGTAATATTTAAATTTTTGAATATGCTCTTTAGTTTTTGGAACCCCACCATGTGTGTATTTTAAAGAAAATTTATCAAGATTCTTAGGAAATTCATGAGCAGGCCTTAGAATTATTTGTTAGGGTGTGGAGCTAAAAGCTTCACCAAGGAGAGCACTAAAATAGTTTCAGGTTTACACAGTCACCGGCGTCGGTCAAGAGCGACCGACGTCAGTCAGTAGCAGTTGGAGGAACACCGGCGTCGGCAGAGGATCGGTCAGCGACAGTCAGAGGCGAACAGGCAGGAACCGACGTCGGTTACCTGTGTGTCCAGAAAGCTATTTCTGAGGACAAAAGCGAGTGTTTGCATGATGAGTTTGAGTTGTAGACTTAAGCTCGCGTCTCTATTATTAGCAATATTGTTTTTAGAGCCCTTGTTCAAGAGGCTTAACTATTTGTTGTAAGTGCATGCTCAAGTTTCCTAATTCTATATGTAGGAAAGATCTTCTTAGCTTAGAGTGTGAGTATGAGTAGAACATTGTGAATGTTTGAAGGATAGTACACTTGAGAGAGAGAGCTCTTGAGGAATAGTGATCTAGTGAGAGATCTTGTGTGCATCTAAGAGAGGTGTGGAAGAAATAAGTTTCTTCAATTGTATTCCTTTTGTAAAGAGTTTTAATACAAGTTTTTAGGGTGGTTTTTTGTATCTCTTGTTCTGTGCTATTTATCATTCTAGTTGCTTATCTATCTGATTTATTTCCACGTTTATTGCTTTCACAAGTGTAATCCATTGTTGGTTGATCCCCAACAAGTGGTATCAGAGCTCAGGTTTACTAACAGGTGGTTCAGATCTGTGTAGTGTGTTTGGATTATAGGTTGCTCACAGGGGTTTCTGCAGGGATTTCTGTTTGAGTGGGAGAAGCAATGGCAGAAGAAAGTAAGTTGAGAATGGAAAAGTTTAATGGAAAGAACTATCAACATTGGAGAATGCAGATAGAGGACTATCTGTATCAGAAAGATCTTTACTTACCGTTAGGTGGGATTGCAAAGAAGCCCAAGGACATGGAGGATGAAGAATGGGAAGTTCTTGACAGAAAGGCTTTGGGGTCTATAAGACTGAGTCTTGCATCCACTGTGATATCCAATTTGTCACAGGCTAAAACAATGGTAGAGTTAATGACTATGTTACCAAATTTGTATGAAAAACCCTCCGCTTCTAATAAGGTATATCTTATGAAGCAGTTATTTAATTTGCATATGCAAGAAGGTGGATCTGTATCTAATCACCTGAATGATTTCCATGGAATTGTTAATCAGTTAAGTTCAGTTAATATTGTCTTTGATGATGAAATAAAATCTCTTTTATTATTATGTTCTTTGCCTAAAAGCTGGCATGGCTCGGTAATGGCAGTTTCTAATACTGCTTCTGCTTTGAATATTTTAAAAGTAGAGGATGTTGTTAGTGTTATCTTGAATGAGGAAATTTGCAGGAAAAGCACAAAAGAGACATCTGGGAATGCTTTAAATCTCGAGAGCAGGGGAAGGCAAAAAGAAAGGAGCAAGAGGAGATCAAGATCTAAGTCTAAGGGAAGAGGCAGATCCAAATCCAGAAATGGCAGAAGGCCACAATGCTGGAACTGTGGAAAGTTGGGGCACATAAGCAGAGATTGCTGGTCAAAGCCTAAGGAGGAGAATCATCACGAAGGAAAGGAAGAGACAAAGGTTGCAGGTATTGCACAAGATGCTCTAATTTTCTCTTTGCATAATAACATAGAATCTTGGGTATTAGATTCTGGTGTATCTTTCCATGCTACCCCTAACAGAGAATATTTCAGTGACTATATCCATGGAGATTTTGGAATAGTGTACTTAGGGGATGATGAGCCTTGTAAGATAATTGGCAAAGGTAAAGTGCAGCTGAAGATGCAGAATGGCAACACATGGGTGTTGAAATATGTGATGCATGTTCCTAGCTTGAAGAGAAATTTGATTTCTGCAGGAAAGTTAGGAGATGAGGGTTGTACAGTAACTCTCACAGCAGATTCTTGGAAGGTGACCAAGGGTGCACTTGTTATGGCCAGAGGTAAGAGAGAAGGTACTCTCTATTTGTGTAATTGTGTTACTAACAAATCTCCTTCTGTATTATCTACTTCAAATGTGGATGCTAAATTGTGGCACTCAAGGCTTGGCCACATGAGTGAGAAGGGGATGTCAATTCTTAAGTCTAAAGGTATGCTTTCAGATTTGAAAAGTATGGATCTAGAATTTTGTGAGCATTGTGTATTTGGAAAATAGAAAAGGGTTAGTTTTCTCAAGATTGGGTCTACTAAGAAAAGGCATAAGTTGCAGCTTGTTCACACAGACGTGTGGGGACCGGCTCAGGTAGCCTCTATTGGAGGATCACGGTACTATGTTATGTTCATAGATGATGCCACAAGAAAGGTATGGATCTATTGTATTAAAAAGAAATCTGATGTTTTTGAGACTTTTAAGATTTGGAAAGCTATGGTTGAGAATGAAACAGGTAGAATATTGAAGTGCTTGAGATCTGATAATGGCGGTGAGTTCTGCAGTCTTAAGTTTAACTGGTATTGTTACACACATGGAATCCGTAGGCAAAGGACGGTTCCAAGGACACCTCAAGAGAATGGTATTGCTGAAAGGATGAATAAAACAATCATGGAGTGTGCAAGATGTATGAGATTGCATGCTGGGTTGCCCTTAGATTTTTGGGCAGAAGTAGTTGACACCGCAGTATACCTGATTAACAGAGGACCCTCTACAGCTCTGGATGGTGGAATTCTAGAAGAGGCATGGACAGGTAAAAAGGTAGATCTCTCATATCTCAAAGTTTTTGGTTGTGAAGCCTTTGTGCACGTAGATAAGGAAAATAGAAAGAAGCTTGATGCTAAGTCTATGAGGTGCACTTTTATTGGCTATGGCTCAGATGAGTTTGGTTTCATATTTTGGAATCTAGGAACTAATAAGGTAATTAGGAGCCGTGATGTTGTTTTCAATGAAAAAGTGATGTATAGTGATCAGATGAGGAAGCTTGATCAATCTGGGCAGAGCAATGGAGAATTGGATGAAGTTATAGTCCAAAATGAGCTCGTGGGAAAAAGAAATAATCACTTACAGGAAAACACAGAGATCGACGTCGGCAGGTTAGGAACCGGCATTGGCAGTACAAAAACTGATGTCGGTCATACAGAGACTGACGTTGGTAGTACAGGCACCAACATTGGCCAGGTAGAGCCGGCGTCGGCCAGTAACAGGTCTACAGGTGGCCGAGGTCGGTCACTATCAGAGAATTTGTGTGGACAGCGTGTTGAGAACGAGTCTAAGACACCCATCAGGAGGTCAAAAAGGGTAAGTAAGCCTCCAATTAGATATTCTCCTTCCTTATATTATTTATTGCTAACTGATGGTGGAGAACTAGAGAGCTTTGAAGAAGCATTACAGGTGGAGTCCAGGAGTAAGTGGGAGCGTGGCATGGTTGAGGAGATGGAGTCCTTGAGAGAGAACCAAACATGGAATTTGGTTGAATTGCCAGCTGGTAAGAGAACACTGAAGAATAGATGGACCTACAGGTTGAAGGAAGGTGATGATGGACAGATGAGATATAAGGCTAGATTGGTAGTGAAAGGATTTGCACAAAAGCCAGGTATTGACTTTGGTGAGATTTTTTCTCCTATTGTTAAGATGACTTCTATACGGGTTGTATTGTCTTTGGTTGCTTTTGAGGATTTGCATCTTGAGTAGCTAGATGTTAAGATAGCGTTTCTTCATGGAGATTTGGATGAGGAAATATATATGGAACAGCCAGAAGGATTTGAGGTCAAGGGTAAGGAGAAGTTGGTGTGCAGGTTGAAGAAAAGCTTGTATGGCCTCAAGCAAGCTCCTAGGCAATGGTATTTAAAATTTGAAAGGTTTATGACTGAGCATGGCTACAGTAGGTGTCAATCTGACCATTGTGTATATTTTAAGATATTTGATAATGGTAGATATATTATTCTATTGTTTTATGTAGATGATATGCTGGTTGCAGGATCACACATGCAGGATATCTCTGAGCTTAAGGTGAAATTAGCTCAAACATTTGCTATGAAGGATTTGGGAGCAGCAAAGAAAATCCTTGGCATGAGCATTAAGAGAGACAGGAAAAATCATAGGTTGATATTGTCTCAAGAGGATTATGTGGACAAGGTGTTGAAACAGTTCAATATGCAGGATGTTAAACTGGTAAGCACACCTTTGGCTGGACATTTTAAGTTGAGTAAAGAACAATGTCCTAATTCACATGATGAGGTAGAGTACATGAGTAAGGTTCCATATTCTTTCGCGGTAGGGAGTTTGATGTATGCAATGGTGTGTACTAGACCGGATATTGCCCAAGCAGTGGGAGTAGTAAGTAAGTATATGGCCAATCCAAGAAAGGAACATTGGAAAGCAGTTCAGTGGATCCTTAGATATCTGAGAGGAACCAACAGTAGACACTTGTGCTATGGAGGTTCAGATACTTCTCTACATGGTTATGTAGATTCAGATATGGTAGGTGATTTGGATGGCAGGAGGAGCACCACAGGTTATGTTTTTACTATAGGTGGAATGGCGGTTAGCTAGATATCTAAGTTGTAGAAGGTTGTTGCCTTGTCAACTACAGAAGCAGAGTACATTGCAGCCACAAAAGCTAGCAAGGAGATGATATGGATGACACGGTTCATGGAAGAGCTTGGAAGGGAGCATGGAAGTTGTAGATTGTATAGTGACAGTCAGAGTGTAATCCATTTGGTTAAGAACTCAGCTTTTCATTCAAGAACCAAGCACATACAGCTAAGGTACCACTTCATACGGCAGGTATTGGAAGATGGTGAGTTGAAGCTGGAGAAAATCCATACAGATAGGAATCCTGCTAATATGCTAACAAAGCCAGTTACTAAGGAGAAGTTGAATTTTCATTCAACTTCTGTTGGTCCTCATGATTAAGTTGAAGATGGAGGAGCTAGAAGATGTTGCTATACAGGTACTGGTGCAGCTGTTTATCTCCAAGTGGGAGATTGTTAGGGTGTGGAGCTAAAAGCTTCACCAAGGAGAGCACTAAAATAGTTTCAGGTTTACACAGTCACCGGCATCGGTCAGGAGCGACCGACGTCGGTCAGTAGCAGTTGGAGGAACGCCTGCATCGGCAGAGGATCGGCCGGTGATGGTCACAGGAGAACATGCAGGAACCGACGTTGGTTACCTGTGTGTCTAGAAATCTATTTCTGAGGACAGAAGCGAGTGTTTGCATGATGAGTTTGAGTTGTAGACTTAAGCTCGCGTCTCTATTATTAGCAATATTTTTTTTAGAGCCCTTGTTCAAGAGGCTTAACTGTTTGTTGTAAGTGCATGCTCAAGTTTCCTAATTCTATATGTAGGAAAGATCTTCTTAGCTTAGAGTGTGAGTATGAGTAGAACATTGTGAATTTTTGAAGGACAGTACACTTGAGAGAGAGAGCTCTTGAGGAATAGTGATCTAGTGAGAGATCTTGTGTGCATCTGAGAGAGGTGTGGAAGAAATAAGTTTCTTCAATTGTATTCCTTTTGTAAAGAGTTTTAATACAAGTTTTTAGGGTGGTTTCTTGTATCTCTTATTCTGTGCTATTTATCATTCTAGTTGCTTATCTATCTGATTTATTTCCGCGTTTATTGCTTTCACAAGTGTAATCCATTGTTGGTTGATCCCCAACATTATCATAGGGTAACCACCTCCACCGATCTAACAAAAGTCCATAGTGGGTTTAGAAAAAACATTTTTCTAGTATTATTACGTAGAATGCCTCATTTTGTGTAATGCCTCTAAAGTGTCAAAGTTTAAGTTTTTTTGTTTAAAATTCAGTTCAGGCCCTCCTTCTAGTGCTAGTTTGTTAATGGTTCATTTATCACATTAACTTAAGAGGGATAATGACTATCCCACCTATCCTAAAAGGATATCTAAAAAGACCCCCAAGGTCTAGATCTATCGATTCATAACTTACTTGTTGACCTAGTTGGTATATGCTAAACAGTTCCAACATAAGGAGCTTGTGCTAGTATGAAAGTTAAATGGAAATTTAAACCTTAAATAGATCAAAGGTAAATACAATTTTTTAAATTACATTAATGTGGGTTTCATGTGCATTTTTTGAAATACTGAAAAACATAAATATTTAGATTTGTCCAAAATAAATAATCATCATTTTTAGTTTTAAAATATGAAAAATGACTAATTTAAATATTCATTGTTCATTGCATACATAAAAATTTTATAGTGAAATAATATAAATGAAAAAGATCTTGTAATCAAGATAAATAATGAAAGTAGATTGGATGCAAATCTATATTAAACCCTAGTTAATAAAATTATAAATGAAGGGGTAAAATAAAAGGGGAAAAGAGAGAAAAATCTTGTTGTGATGAAGATAAGTATGGAACATCTAATTAAATATGCCAACAAAACCCATATTTTTCTTAGCCAGTATTTACATAAACACATATAAAGAGGATGAAATAATTTGAGGACATAAAATAATAAAATCAAGATAACACCTACATCATCCACATGTGCATGAAAATTAACATAAATTTCTACAAATTCAATTAATAAAATATTCACTTGAATAACACAATGTTTGAGTGATTAAAATAATTTGAATACAATTTTTTCCATCATAAAACTATGGATGAGCATGAAAGTAAATATAACCTACCCTAAAAAACAATAAAATGCATAGTAAATGCCTAGTTTATAATGTTTCCTTAGATTCACAATGAACCATCCCTTGGAATAACATTGTGCTCTCTAATCATATAAAAATTGGTCAATTGAGAGGAGTAATTTTCCCTCCAAAATTAAATATCAATTAACTTTTTTTTTAAAAATAATTCCCCCCAATCAAATATCCTTGCACTTTAACCACATTCCCACCATTAAAATAGAAAAAGATAAGTTAATTCTTGGATAAAAAAATATTTTAGGTCACTGAAATTCACTTTATAATAAAAATAGGGAAATTGGTTAGGAGGAAGACAAAATTTATTGATTGGCATAACTTAGCAAAAATAATTGTTTGCACCATGATGTCTAGGGAAGGACCATCTTCCCAACATTTTAGATGGATCATAATTAGGAGCAATGGTTCAAACATTATGATAAAAACCAATGTGCTATCAAACAACTATCACACTCTAACAACTAAAAATCAAGTGTAGGACTCTGATAGCTATAAAGTAGATGTATGACTCTAACAATTACAAATTAGGTGTAAGAATATGATAATTGTGAAGCATGTATAATACTTTAACAATTTTTAAGTAGGTGGAGGAATCCAAAATCTAAGAAATACGTGTATTACCCAAGTGTTAAAAAGTAGGTATAAAACTCTAAAATATAAAAAATATATGTAGGACTTTGACAACTACTAAGTAGGTTTAAGGGTAGAAGGTCTATGGGACTTTAAAGGATAAAAGAGGTAAAAACTCCATTTTTATACTAAGTGTTTAATATGAAACTTTATCACATGGAATCGGTGTTTGAAATGGAGTGGGTTTCATGACCTTGTTTAGCATAAAAACCAAGATGACCCCCAACATAAACTTGAGAGAGTTGATACCGATTGACCTATGAATGCAAATGAGAGGAGAAAAAAGAAAAAAAGAGGGGTACCATAATTATATAGGGGCATGTTGTGTAAGTAACAATACATGCATTTATATTTTATATTTAAATTATTTCTTTCTTAAAGTTTCCATTTTTAACATCTTTCCAATATAGTAAATCATAAATCAATGAATGCTTAATTTATGAATATATTTTACGACCTCATTTAGCTGAGTTCATTTTATCTAATTAGGATCTTGCATCTCATATTTAGCATTTTTTGATAAAACATATTGGTAAACCCATATATTGATTGAATATTTTAAATGCTAACAATAAATAGTCCTATGGTTTCCTTCCTTCTTTTTGTTGTTTCCAATTGTTTATTTAGGGTTTTTATTTTTAATAAATTCTTTACTAGTAAAACTATTCCAAATTTCAATATCATATTTTAAGTAATATAATAATGTTTTTTATACCTATCTTACCAAATATATAATATTAATATATACTCAAGTTAAGCATTCCCAAATAGTAACATTCAATAATCAAGTTGATGACATAGATATATGATAGTTGCAAAGGCTTCTTTCCAGAAATTAAGAAATTCAAGATGTGTTTATAAATATTGTTAGAGACAATATCTAAATAAAGTTGAGGAAAATTAAAATGATGTGGGTTAATTACCATTGTATATTGTATTTGATATAAAATTTAAATCATCATATACTATGGGGCAAACTTGGGCATTTCCACAAACCAATGTGTCCATTCATCCTTAGGCATTAGCAATACCAACTTTGGTTAGCACAAATTCTAATGTATAATCCTTTATACAAGAGGTTTAAGCCTTTAAAATGAAGGTGTTACATTTTTAACAAGGTGATTCAAAATCAAATTAGGAACTTTATTCAAAAACTTTATTTCATACTCCATTGGATCAACACATTTTAACATATCAGTTATCAATTGGTTTTCTGGCACCTAAGCCTACATTGTATGATGGAAAAGGTGACTTGAGAAATATTTGAGAGAATTTAATGCAAAATTTTTGGAATATACATCCAATTATAGTTTTATGACCAAGTTATTTCTAATAGGTTTAACATAATATGTACTAAGATAGTTTAATGATTTACCACATTTGTCAGTTCATGCATTTAATCCTTTAGAAGATCTATTCCTTATACATTTGTCAATTAATATTCATGAAAAAAATCATATGATTAGATTACTCAAATTAAACAATAATTCAATGATCCTATCTAAAAATACATCTTAAGTTATAAGGGCATGTTATCCAAGATGATGAATCCTATGGAAAATAAGTTATTACAAGACATTTTCAAGGAAAATTTCTTCCACCTCTACATGAATCTATCACGTTTCATAATTTTATATCATTATCAGATTTGTTCCATATAATTAAGGAAATAGAGGTCAAGTTAATATTAATTAACAAGCTTAAGTATTAAAAAACATCACATTTACGTGTTATGCTAAGAATCACAGTAAACCACCATACAAGGTGAAATCAATCATGAATAACAGTGATTAAAAGGTAATATTAAATGTAGTTTTACAACTAAATTTGTGTATTGTTATAAAATTCTGAAAGGAGATAATTTACCAAATTACAAGAAGCTCCTTACAAGGTATTGAAAAAGTTATTGGAATTTAATGCCATATCACTATAGACACCCATTTTGGTACAAGTACACATATTTATAGTCTTCTTCTATGTACATACCTTTTTACTAAGAACTAGACATATAGTGATGTGGTATCTTATGGACCTCTTAGTGCCATCTTATTTCACTTGATTTACCTCCCCCTTTGGTGTGCTATATTTGTTTATCTTCATCTAGTGTATACTAAAGACCCTTACCTATTTTGATTGTTTTATGTTTGTTTTAGCCCATAGACAATTGAATCTATCTTGGACATTATTTTTGATGTTAGTGTCCAAACTCAACACAACTATCAATACGTATCTTTTTATCTATTTCCATATCTTTCACTTTGTGACCATTTTGTTTGTCCTCTTTGTCCATCCTATGGTCATATTTTTACATGTCTCTAGGTTTTAATTCAAATTAAAAAGGTTCCTATATATAAAGTATATAGTATAATTAAGACACATTCTAATTTTATAAGGAAAATATGTAATAAAAAATTAATATATATATCAAGATATCAAATCACACTACAACACCATTTAAATATATAAAGTATTCAAAATGTCAAATATACTATTGCATCATTGGTACCAAGGGTTACTAGGAGAAATAACATATATTCATACTATTACAATTATATACACATGCATAGCAAGGAGAACTACATGTGAGTCTGATACCTCTTAGGAGTATTGGCTATATAGGCAACACTTAACAACAACATGGTTTCTAGGGTTACATCGACTCACGTTACCAACCCTCTTTTATTAGGTTTCAAGAGGTATAATGCAAAATAACTAGGGTGGATTATTATCTAGATTTGACACAAAGGAAAACATAATGTGAGGCATAAAATTACTACGTAGGAGGTATTTTAGGTCTGGTCTAAATTTGGGGTCACACTTGTGTATATTTTTCACTAGACACTAGAGTCAAATACAAACATAAGTGTCAACATTACTATCCTAGATCAATTCAACTATCTGAAAGTAAATAATAGTTAGAACAAAAAAAAAAAAAAAGTATATCTCCAACACAACCCTATGAAGAAACTTGACCACTACCATAATCTAAAATAGAATAATAAATAAAACACACTCTTTTTTATCTCTTAGTTGCTTCATACTTACTATATTTATTGCATGTGATAAATTAGTCAAACATATATTATTGTTTGTATTTTAGTTTAAATATAAATATTATCATTCCTATTAAATAATTTTAATTGCTTGGGTATCATATTTTAAAACTATGGAATCACTTAAAACATTTGGTGAACCTATCTTCTATTTATTAAACCAAAACCCTAGTTTGCATATTAGGATTTTCACTTTCTTTAAAATTTAATTTTAGATTTATGTATTTTATTTTTAGATTTGATTTGAGCTTATGTAGGCTTAGTTTAGTAATGTTAAATATCATTATTTATTTGGCCCTTGTGGTTGTGTTTTTCACAATTTTATTGAAGGCTTAGTTCCTTATGGACTTCCTAATTTATAGAAATCCAAGGGATCCTAAAAAAAAAAGGACTCATCCTTTAGATAGTTGGTTGAATGTGCCTAATTATCAATATATTTCATATGATGATCTTATGGAACATCAAAAAGGGCTCAAACCCCTTACTTTGCTTATAACTATGAAAATGAAAGAATTAATGATGCAAATGCAAATCTAAATGACCAAGGTAGTGATAAGGACATTTATTCTTATGGATATGAATGTAATGATATTAATCTTGTATATGATGAACGTAATTCTCATACTCTTTTTATTTCCAATGATGAAGAGTTTCAAGACCCAACAAACATGCAAAATGATATTATTCCTAATGTTGAAATTTCAATGATTGTAGTTTCACCTTTTTTAGCTACATCAACAACCAAGTATGATTCTCCCATTTCTAATGCTAACAAATCAAATGAGGTTGAATGTTTCTCAAATATATCTCATAATGAAAATGTTGATGAAATCAAGTATGTTCCTTCTCCTCTAAATAATATTAGTGTTGAGAATCCTATATACTCTTTGCATGATTCAAGTAAACCTAGTCCAATTTGTTCCTTCACTCTAGTATGTAATGAACACACTACATGTTCTATGTCTCCCATTATGATCATTGAATAACATAATAAGAGTGCCAATGAATATCTTAAAGAAATACTAACAAAAATTTCAATGTTTGGGAACACATAAAAAGTATCAAATCCACTTGATGTATCTCATTTAAATGTCAAATCATATAAGATAAAGAAATTAAAAAGTATCATTCCATTATCTATTCCTTTACTAAATAAAAATTAAAGTGATATTTCTAACCCCCCTCATCATATTTAAAATGAAGTGCCAAATGTCTCTTTTCCTCCCTCTTATTCATTATTGACTAAACAAAATAAAATGTTTACAAGTGAAATTATTCCCCAATTCCTATTGAATGTAACCAAATTCCAAGTGAAGTAGCATCTTGTAATGGGTATGGTATTATCCTTTGTGATATCCAAAATGATAAATTTACCTCTTTAACAATGGTTACTCCTTTACCAAATTTTACAAAGACATGTGATGATTTTCCTCTCAAGATTGATAAATTTCCTAGCATCCTTATGTTTCATGTGAATGGTATTTTACAACCTATAACAAAAAAATTGAACCTCTATGCATGATATGTTATCTATTATGACCAATATGGGAGATTTTCAACAAGAATTCAACACTCTTAAGTGACAAGTTTCTTCTCACAAGGCTCTTTTTGAGGAGAATACATTACCAAAACAACCTATTATTCGAGATGTATTTTAATATCCTTATCAACAAAATTTTATTATTCTTAATTTATCCTTTGCTGATGGTTAATGGTATCCTAATATTCATTTAAAATAATATATATACTCCTTTGGACATCGGGCCTAAAATGGAAGCTTTATTTTAAAAGTTTTCCATCATAGTTTAACAAAAGGGGATCTTGGTTGGTTTTATAGCCTTTCAAATGGTTCCTTATCAACTTTAAAGAATCTTGAGGATGTATTCTTGTCAAATTTTCACTAGTTTATCTTACCTTAGTTACCATTGAAAAATTTTCAAGAATTGATCCAAAATGATAATGAGTATATATAAGACCATGTTATTAGATTTAAGGATGCTTTGTATTCCTTAAATTTTACACCTTCAAATTTGGAAGTATAATTTATATATAGTAGGGGTATTCTTTTTTGGCTTAGAGAGAGAGCATTACATAAACCTTTTATTTCATTTAGGACCTTATATTATGGCATGCATAAATATGCATGTGATTTAATGAATACATAAACTCAATTACCTATTTTCTTCATAAAAAAAACTAAAAATGTCAAGAATCATATTTCAAGGGAACATAGAAAAGTTATGAAGGATCATGAATCACTTCAAAAATGTTCTATAAAACCATTAGTACCTACCTGATTACCAATAGTTAAATTATTGAAAAAGGGAAAGGGACATTTTTTTGAGTACCTCTCATGGTTAAACCAAATATCACCACAAGATGTTAGCCTCCTTAGTTTGATTTGTTCCAAGATAGAACACATGATATTTTATAAACTTTGATGGATAAATGATTGATTAAACTCCCTCCTCATTCACATTACCAACCTCATAGATTTTAGAAGGTAAAAAGACACTGATTTTGCACTTAACATGGTATTAATGATCATCAAGATAATGAATGTTTTTATCTTGATTAAAAGTTTACACAATTAATAGATTAGGGAATCATTGCATTTAAAAAAGAGGTATCCAAAATTCATTCACATACTTTATATAGAGGCATGTTTAATAATGTCAAACCATCCCATGTTGATCCTTATAAGAAAAATATGGTCCATTTACCTTCATAGAAAATTACCACTAGTATAAGTCCTTCTCCTAGTGTGATTTATAATTAGAATGATCACTCCCACACATATCTTACCAAGGAAACATTATTTCATTAGGTCATAGATAGAGGTACCCATGGAGGTAGTGTACCTACATAATAGATTTGGGTTCCTAAATAGCTACCTAAAGATTCATTGATTACACCTACAATTACATCAAAGTTAACTACAAAATTTAACCTGATATTTATGTTACCACATGATCATTATAATAAAGTATTATTGTTTCCTATAGGATTCCATTGCATATGATGAGTACTTTCTTATTCAAATCATGCAAGTATTTCATTAAATTAAACTATTTTAATACCTTTTACCATATCCAAAACATAAACCATGGAATTAAAATGAAATTAAAAAATGATATAATGACCAAATAGAATAAAATAATAGAAATATATTAGATAACAAATAAAATCCATGTGAACATGTCAAATACATATAAGTCGATACAATGTTTTTACAAATAAACATATCAATCATAAGTTGGAGACATATTACCTATGGTATATTCCTCATCACTATCAACATCCATAATTCTACCACCTCTAGAGGTACATGTACTAGGATCAAACTATAGGCCCCATGCACATGATAACACTCTTTCCTCAAAAGCACCTAGACAATGCATTGTCTCTTCATGATCTCACCTCAAAGAATTATAACAATAAATAAGTGTATCATAATCTTAGTGGAACTCCAATATGGGGTGTCCTATATATATAGCTCTGTACATAACTCCTCATGATTTATGGTTGTAGTATGGTTTACAAACATAACCCTCATAATAGGATGAAACAATGGTACATGTGTACTAGAAATATCTATAAGTCTCTCAATAAATCCATCTTCAACTATGTACATTGGAACACTATGAGTAAGGGCCTAAATCAACTAATCCACCATCATTGACCACTCTTGGTTACCTACACACATTTTATATAATATACCAATTAGTGACATATATAAAACCCAATACTTTTATAGTAAAATCAAATGCAAAACTCAAAACTAAGATACTCACATGTGGGTCAAATGGATGCTTCATTAACTAGTGTTGGTACTCTAATAAATTAAACTATTACATCACCACCTCTCTCTCCACCACCACCTTATGATGCATAAATGACACTTGGAGCCATAATTACAATAAGAAACAATAAAGGCCATCGGGCCCCATCCCACCACTAAACATACCCATATATGCACCCCACACCATCTACTATTACTAGGTGAACCATATGATCTCGCTCATCACTTGGGCATGGGGATAGATCTATAATAGTGGGTGTTGGCCTATCATGAAACCTATGACCACTCCTTAATGTGTTATGCCATAGATATGGTGCTGAGGTCACCCCTATTCAATCCCAAATTGATATAACACTTTATCATAATGAAATAACTCATACACCCAAGGAAATAAATAAATAAACCATATAATAACATGAACTAGCTATAAATCATAGCCATCCTTAGGCTACCTAACAAAATTCCTATAAGGTTAACACATAATCTAATCAGGAGAAAGCCTATCTAAAGTAGTCTAGTATTCCATCATGGTATGAAGTCTACCATATTATAATATCCACCAATCAATAAACAACTATGAGTGAGCCCATTCAGGGAGAAGGCCACAACTATTTGTACTATTATGATATTCTAATCCATCCAAATATGTAATAAAATCACCATTCCAATACCACCACCATGATTCTGTAGTGTAAATATGTAGAGATATCTCTATAAGTGGGATATTA
The DNA here is from genome assembly GCA_037957365.1 of Torreya grandis. Classification (NCBI taxonomy): domain Eukaryota; kingdom Viridiplantae; phylum Streptophyta; class Pinopsida; order Cupressales; family Taxaceae; genus Torreya; species Torreya grandis. Next base: position 232,831 of record JARHVA010001662.1, on the reverse strand, counting down.
AAGTACCAACCTAAGAATATCTAGTCCTATTCAGATCAATTTTATGAACTATATGGTATATAAGATAAGAGATACCAATATTCCCACCATTAATAGCTAAAAATGATTCCAATAACACACAAATAAACTTCCACAGTCACAAAATATCCCATTTGATAATATCATCAAATTGAACCATACTATTTGGCTCCACATAAAATATCCCTATGAATAATATAATATACATGGGAATTATAAATATAGATATGATTACCAGCATTGGTAACCTACACTTTCTCACCCCTAATCAATAGCCAAAAGATCTAATATACACCCTCTAAGGTGATGGTCATCTCACTAATAAGAAGTTAGAATATACATGAATTATGATCCACCTCTACACTAGAGATATGAGGAGGTGGATATCATACAATATCTATCCTAGTTAGTCCATATTCCCTAATCCTATCTAATTCATAACAACCCAATCAACTACATCTAGACCTAGCTCTACTAGTGTCAAATAATGTTGACCATTTTATAACTCTTGAACATGCACATACTTATACAACCAATAAATAAATAATAGAAAATTATTAGTGATCACATTTTTTTTATAAAAATACATAAATATCAATAAATTAAACACAAAATCAAAATATATTGGTATTGGATGTTAGTGTCCATGTAAGACAGATGTGTTAGAGGCTATTGGCCATGCTAGACAAAAATGTCAGATGGTAATGTATATAAGTGGATAGTTGCATCACCATCCTAACAAAAGTGTCTAAGAGTCTAATTAAAGTGTCCTACATACCATGAAAAATCCAAAAAAGAACTCAAAATGTAAATTTTCAAAAAATCAAAACTACCAATAAATTATCATAAAGCTACTTACTAACTCAAAAAAATATTGGCCAACTAGGGCACTCTAAAGCACATCAAATCATAAAGGATGAGGATATATTACATGTGTAATTATTCATCTATATACATAGAGATCAAAATTCAAAAAATTATAAAATGTAAATGATTTTAAAATACTATTATAACCCACCTAATATATCACTTTGGCACAACTTCAAATGACCATATCTTGAGCCCCAATTATCCAAATTTGAAACCATGAGTTGTGTTGGGATATAGACAATGAGCCCTTCCATATTATACCAAATTTTCAATAATTTAAAAAAAATAACTTAATTTTTTGCTACACAGAAGTCGTACTACATTCTAGGTGCTACCAAAAAAAGTTACAAATTCTTGGCCATAACATTATCAAAATATTACCAAGTATAATGTTATCAAGAAAATTCTTTGTTATTATTTTTATGAGGAGATCACCAGTGGGAGATATATTATCTCTTCAAAAAAGGAGGGCATACACATAAGGACATGCCTATAAATATGTTCTACATATCAAAACACACTTGGAATAATTCTCATATTATAGTGAGGGCATGTTTTGGAAGCATGTTATCCACATTAATAAAATATGTGGTACTTATATCAGATTTTAGATTTAGTGGGGTCATGTCATATTGGCATGGATTCCAAATATTCATAGTTCTCATATTTAGTTGGGGAATGCTAGGGAAGCACGTTCTCCACACCTATTTAGTATTCAACATCTCTAATTTACAATGGAGGCATGTTTTGGAAAACATTTCCTCCACATCGATACTTATTCTAGTTTTAGGTTCCTTTATACATAGTGGTGGAATGATTTTGAAATAAATTTTTTCCACACTTATGTAAATTTATAAATTGGAAAAACATACACAATATATGATCTAGATTCATAGTTGTGGTAATATCCTATACATGGGTAGCATCTATTATACATAGTTTCATCTTGAAACATATCCAAAGTGTATATTTTATGCAACATATGCCTAATATTGAAAAATTCAAATCAAATTACAAAACTTATATGTACTGATACCCTGATGTACTAATACCTAATTTGAGCATTTATGGATTGTACTGAGACTTAACTATATGTAATTGTTAGTTCTTCTTTTTGGTGTGATTAGAGGGATTAAATCATCTAGTCTCATCAAGTTTTTGGGTGATATTTATTAAATCACTCACCCTATACTAAAATATACATATACATATCTTTTTTGCTCAAGTTGTGCTCATCCAAAAATGATACTCTTGATGGCTAAACCACCACTCATTATATTTTGAGTTTGGGGCATGATCACCTCAAAATTATCCTTACTCTAGGTACACATATACATACATACATACATATATATATATATATATATGTATATATATATATATCCTATTACAATAGTCATTAATGGATTTAATGGACACATTTAGAGTTATTGGTGAGATCACTTTACCATTGTAGGTTGTTCCAACACATGTGACCATCATGTTCACATTTGTACCAAGTCTAGGGGTCTTTGATATGATATTATGATGTCCTTGTATTCATCACCTTCATATAGTTTATTAAATAATACAAATATGATTTAAATATTTTTTCTAATGATATTATCATAGTTCATGGTATTCCCTATGAGTTTTCTCTCCAACCAAAGGTTATTATTCCTACATAATAGATTTTGGTTGGACAAAATAAAAGGGCTCAACCTACATAGATAATTCATAATAATATGGTACAATCTCTAAAGATACCCATACTTGAGAGGCAAATTAATCACGTATTTTTCAAATATTCTAAAGAGACACTCTCTTCTCCAACACATCCTAGAATGGTATAACAAGGCACTAAGAGTGTTACACAAAGGAAATCAACACAAATTTATTCCTATAGTCCATGATGGGTTATAAATATTCCTAGAGTTCATATTACTAAACAACATACATAATATACTATAAATCATTATCATGACAATGGTACTCATGTTTCAAAGTTAAATCAATTTATAAATTTTGAGTTGAAACCAGTTACTTCATAGTAGCATGATACTCTTCATTTCTGAGAGATAATTATTCCTATGATAGATATAAGACATATTCATTTTAATGATCTTGTAGGATTCATAGGTTAGTATTCTCATTTTTTATTTTAGTATGTTTAAAAATACACAAAAAATAGAACATTTTAGAAAATTATAAATACCAAGACCTGTTAATGCTTTTTTTAGTTCATTTACATTAATTAATTTGTGGTTGGTATATGCAGTAATTATCTATACCTATTTTTTAAATCAAATATGCTCTACAAAGTATACTTGAGTGAGTTGTAGAACATACATGTCATTTCAAAATATAGTTGTATGTGGGGATATTGTCTCAGGACCAAAATATCATGCCCATTTTTTTAAAAACAACATACGTGACATGCCAAGAACACATTTAAACCAACATCTAAATTCACCCAAACTAGGCCCTATAACTATACTACATTACAAAGAAGGAACCCATTAAAATCATTTGATCATGCTTGCAAAATTAATTAACAATGATTGCCCAATCCCCTTTTTACTCAGTTGATGTTGAGACAACCATCAAAATTGGCCTAAGCCCTTACTAATGCTCTTAATTACATCTGGTAACTTTGAGTCAGACTGGGTATAAATTACTAGGGATTTTGAGCATACCATGTGTCACAATCTTGGTCCCCTAGGTCTATTACTCAACCTACACTCCTTAACTCCTATGAGCTCCTAGATGATACCACTTGGAAACATCTTATCTCTTGTGTCCTCTACATTCATTGGGAATTATCTTGGCCCTAAACAAGCCTGATAGGTTTCCAAGCTCTGGGATGATGCCATGTGGCATCAACCCAGTCCTTTTCTAGCTCAAGGAATGACTCCTAATACAGTCATCTCTGGTACTACACATCATTGGGATGATGCTATGCGGTAGCATCTTACTCCTCTACTACTCTAGAGGCAACCTCTTAATATGACCCTCTCTAAGATTATAGGAAAGTGACATGTAGATTTCTCTAATCCATTTCTCTAATTCGAAATTTTGACTAAGGCAAAGCCAAAGGAAAACTCAGGCCTAAAAGCTAAAGTAAAAGGAAAAAATGGAAACAAGTAGGTCATCAAGATATTTATAACTAAACTTTCAAAGATTTGATACAAAGAATAAAGATCAGTGCCTTAGGAACTTGAGTTTATGATGAGATCAAGTAGTTTCATAGAATAATTTACCAAAGGCCTAAAGAATTTAGAGAAGGCTCTAAGGAATTATAATTTTAGTTTTGTGTAAACCTTCCAAATAAAATCTATGAAGACACTGAGTTGTCAACATTTTTGTTCGTGACTTTTGTCTAATAAGGTTGCAAATTTTTTTTTGAAGACCAAATTCTTCAACAAAAGCTTTGAAACTTGATAACTTTGGTTCATGGTATAAGTTGTGACCAACTTGCCACAAAATTTCTGACCACTTTTATTAAAGATATTGAGGGCCAAACAATTTTTTGAAAAATGCAAATTATTTTTCCCAAGACTTAACCATTTATCGAGTTTCAAATCCAACATTAAGATTTAAAAAAGCATATACTAAAAGGTTAGGTTGAATGAGCTAAGTTAATAAGACTTCAACCATCCTTAGGATTATGACCTGGATAAGATTAACATAGAAGGTTTAGCTAAGAAAACTTATACAATTTTATTAAATTATCTTGATGTTGGAAAGGCATAAAACATGCATTCACTCCTCTATAAGGACTGAAATATTCTTCCATAAGAATCCATATAATTATAAATATCTTAATAATATTTTCAAAAAAACTTAATTTTTATTTCCAAACAACAATCTAGTATCTAATAACTAAGTTCAACTTAGGCTTTGCTCAAGTTCATTTTCATTAAATTAACTGTAATAATTTCAATGGGAGACAAGGCCTAACTAAAGAATTATTTTCCTCAACTTGAATTAAAATCAATTGAATTATATCTTTTACAAGAAGTTTTATAGGGAAAAAAGGATCTTTCCTCTTCATGAATATTCCTTATCAAGATTTTTCATTTACTTGAACATAACCAGGATACACCATTGGTTAGTTCATTTAATTATCTATATTATTATTCCTAATAATTGTCTCATACTTTATATATAATTCTAACTCAGTTTAGATAATCTAATTTTAAGGACTCTTATATCCAAATAGATAGAGATTCATAAAGCTTTAAGACAAGTTACTCATAGCAAGATTTAAGCAAGTGAATCAATCCATCATTTATTTGAAAGATCCTTAAGGAATAAATACTTTTGATACATCTAGGACTCTTCCCAAGATCCTACTATCAATAATATTTAAACAACACATCTCAAAATTAACATCAAGGCATTTAATCAATATAAGAGATGACTTAATACAAGATTAGAACACTTTCCAATCTCTATCTAATGTCATGAATATTACAAACAACTTACTTATAAATCTTGAGTATTTCATCAACCATATTATATTACTTTATCAAAAATGATACACATATCTATGTTTGAAATAATGATTGATAACCCAAGTAGGATTCAAAAATGATCCTCATCCACTCCATAAGTCTTCCAACCATAAGAAGGAAGGATCACCACCCAACATTTTGTCATCATCAAGCTTCTACTCTAAACACCCCTAATCTTGAGACTCCCATCTCTGAGCATGTTTATATCACTTGGCTAAGGTAAGTATTAGTTATTTAAAAAAGGGTATTTAACACAAGGTAATACCATGAAACACCTATATTCCTATTCCCAATTTTTACCCAAAGAGATTACAATCTCAATAATAAAAAATAAGCATTCCAATGATTACTCAAATGAATCAAGAATTCAAGAATATTTACATAAGTAGACAAGATCTCATGAAAAATAAGTTCTGCCAAATGTTATGTAATAGAAAGAGGATACCATCACTATATTACTTTAATATATTGGTCATGGGAGAGTTTTACAACCTACCATTATGCCTTACATAAGAGGACTTCAACTACTACCATCATGACATTCATCGAAGGATCACACAAACTTCTATTATGCCCTGCATAAGAGGGATTTGATGCACTACCATCATAAATATTTTTATTTTAAACCATAATCCCATATTTTAAAACAACAAATTTAAAACATTCATAAAATAAAAATTGTTTAATGAAAATAAGGAGGCACAGCCCTCAACAAAGTCCTTAAAGGACAAGCACAACATGGTGGTCAATGCTCAGTCATGGATAAATAATTAAAAATGTAGAATAAATGAAGTGGTACTATTCTCCTAGAATCAAGAAGATCAAAATATAATACAATAATTTCATTCTAAATAAACCAAAAAGAAACATAGTTCACTAGAATCCCACCTATCGACCTCTAGACCACCTAGGTGATATCCTCTAATTATCTAAACTTGGCTTTCCTAACTAGCTGATCCTATCTTCTAATTCTCTTTATCCAATACTAAGTCTAATTTTATTTTAAATACAAAAAAAATCCCCAACAAGAGTAGGTTGACTTTTATATAAAGACATTTTAAGATGAGCCAACCATCAGTCGCTTGCTAGCCCATGCCTCTTAAGGGAAGTTTTTTTCCATTTTCAGTTAAAGTGCATAACAAATATTGTAGGATCTATAATTGGTTTTTGGGTTTACTAACCTCTATTTCCATTTTTTTTAGTCTAAATCATTTAATGGAAGATCTACCATTCATCTAATAGATAATTTAGATGTTGGCTTAAAGATATCAAGGTGAGGTGACAACAAGTTTCACCAACTAGGATTTAAAGTCTAGCTACCAAAACCTATGATACTTCATCAAAGGTGGATGATTTTGAATTTGATTAAATAATATGTGTTTATCTAACCCAATAAGTGAGAAAACCATGCTTGGTGTAGTCTCTTTCCTTCATTGGCCCCTTTTTACCTATTCCTAAACTCTTGATGCACACATCAAATTCCTCTAATCCTAATATCTGAAGCTACAAAATTTAATCAAATAAATAAATTACAATCAATTATCCATAGTCAAACATTCATAAAATATCACATTTGCATAAGTAATTTCATGTCCTTTAAAATAAAATTAATTAACAATTTATCAACTTAGGAGTAATAACTCAAACATGATTTAAGTCAATATATCTCATAGACATAATCCATTTTCATAAGGAAACATAAGCATAGTGTCATACTTTCATAAGTGAGCAATCAAAAAATGATTTGATAATAGGTATTTCCCATGGTTACCAACACATGAAAAGCTTTCTTAAGTCCTTACACATCTTAGCTAGATATGACCTAACAACATAATTCAATAATCAAAACATATGAATCATAGTTCTATACTAATCTTTCCCAAATATGAGCACTATACAAAATGGGGCCTTACATCCATCTCCCCTTAAACAAACTTCATCATAGAAGTCACTGAAAGAGGTGAGGATACCAAATCCTTAAATGTGTAACATCTTCTAAAGTTGTTATAGATTAATCATATTTGTCCCGTTAGACCTTGACCTGATCTAGGTCTCTACCTTAAAGTGCCAACATCTTGCATGATAATATCTTGATGGGCTCTAAAGTCATATCCCTATTGGTATCAAACTATAAGTCCTCCAATATAATATATGATAAATGTCAATAACATATTACTAAAAAACAAAACATGGAATACATCATGAACATGATGTAGGCTAGGTGGTAATGCCAATCTATATGTTAATGGGTTATTTGTTTCCAATATATCAAATGGTCTAATAAAATGAGGTGCCAACTTTGACCCTTTTCCATAATGGATGGGGATCTTGTTGGGTTTCACCCTAAATAAAACCTTATCACCAATATTAAAATGTTGATCAATTATCTTTGCATCTACATACTTATTTTATTGATCCCTGATAGTCTCCATATGTTGTCTAATCTTAACCACTTAAATCCCAATGATGGTAGGGCCAATCAAAACTCTATCTTTAAGTTGATGCCAACTTAGTGGGGTTTTAAAAGATTGATAATATAAATCTTGGGAAACTACCATATTAATTAAATTATGATTTCTATTTTTATAAGCTAATTCAACAAGATATAAATAATCCTCCCAACAAGATTACTAGTCCATAACATACATGCACAATATGTCTTCCAAGACTTGATTGATTCTCTCAGTTTGACCATCAATATTAGGGTGATATGAAGTACTAAAATTGAGCTTAGTGCCTAATGCCTTCTACAAATAAGTCCAAAAGAGAGAAGTAAAAAATGGATCTTGATCTAACATAATCTTATATGGAATCTCATGAAATCTAATAACATCATCCAGAAAAATGTTGATCACTAAATTAGCATTATCAATGGTCTCCATGAGATAAAAGTGGGAAATTTTGGTCAGCTTATCCACAATGACCATGGTCACATCATGATGATACAAATAAGTAGGCAAGCCTACTATAAAATCCATGGATATGGTGTCCCACTTCTATTATAAAACCTCACGAGGATATAAAAATCTTGATGGATGATGATGCTCAGACTTAACCCTTTATCACTCCAAATAATGGGATAAAAATAGGCAATATTATGTCTCAAACGAGACCAATGATATACTTTCCTTAACTTAGAATGCATCTTCTTAACTCTAGGGTATGTTTGGTAAGGAGCTCTATGAGACTTAGACATAATCAAATTTTCCAAGACACTAGTTGAAAAAATATAGACATGCCTTTTATGGTGCATCAATCTATATGGATCAAGATAATAGCATTTGAACTTACCCTTCAAACTCTTATCAAAATCCATCATCTGCCTCACTTATTTATAGAGGTGATCCTTAGGAAGCTACTTCACACTCTAACTTCTCAAATCAATTCACAAATTCATTATTGTCAACACATGACACCTTATGCTCAAGGAATCAATAATTACATTCTCATTTTCATTGATATACAAGATTTCATAATCATATTCACATAACAGTTCCATACAACACCTTTGATGTGCATTGAGGTTAGGTTAATTGAATATATGTTATAGACTTAAATGATCAATTTTTAAAACAAAATGATGACCAAGAAAGAAATGTTACCACTTTAGACAACCATAAATGATAGCTAAAAATTCCATATCATGCATAGGATATCATAACTCATACGATTTAAGTTTTTGAGACTCATATGCTATCACTTTGCCTTCTTGCATGAGAACATATCTTAATCCTTCATTTGATGCATTCGTGCAAATAAATAATTATCCTATAATATTAGGTACTACTAAAATTGGTGCTCTAGTGAGTCACTCTTTCAATAGATGAAAAATCCTATTCACACTTTACTGTCCAAGCAAACTATTCCCTTTCTTCTAAAGTGATGTGATAGGATTCATAATGTTGGATAAATTCTCAATAAACCAAATATAGTAACCTTCTAATCCCATGAAATCATGCACATCTACAACATTTGTGGGTGTTGTCCGTTCCAAAATGGCTCAAATTTTGGAGGGATCCACATATATTCCTTCTCCTAAAATAATATTCCCAAGGTATTTCACCTCAAACTATGCAAAATCACAATTTTCTAAGTTTCCAAAAAATTGGTTCTCTTAAAACTTTAGGAACTACCTCAAATAATCCTCATGCTCTTCTTTATTTTATGAATAAATCATAATGTCATCTATAATAACTAACATAAATTGATATAGGAAGGTGAAAAACACATTATTCATAAGACCTATAAACACTACTAGAACATTCATCAACCTAAAAGGTGCACTTTTGAATTCATAATACCCATACTACATTTGAAATGTAGTTTTATGAATATCAGGCTTTGTGATATGGAACTAGTAGTATCAAAATTTCAAATCAATCTTAGATAATACCTTGTATCCCTACATATGATCAAACAAATCATTTATCTTATGTAAAAGATAATGATTTTTAACTTTCACCTTATTCAGTTGGTGGTAATCTATGCATAGATGAATGGATCCATCATTTTTCTTCACAAAGATGACCAATGAATACTAAGATGAATCAATCCTTTTTATATAAGTTTCTCAAGTTACATCTTGAATTCACATAACTCAGGTGTGGTCATCTGATAATGTGCCTTTGAGATGGGCTCAACCCCAGGCACTAAGACAATTTGGAAATTAATTTCCCATGGAAGAGGCATACCTCACAATTCATCCAAGAACACATCAATAAATTTTCATAGAACACAATGGTCATTTAGAGAAGCCTTCTTAGACTCATCTAACCTATCACTCACCATGATAGCAAATATTTGGAAACCTTTCCTCAAAATTCTCTTAAGATACATTGTAATGATCATGCAAAGGGAAACAAGTATCTTAACTCTTGATATTACCATGGGAGTCCCAAGGTCATCCTCACATTCAATAACCTTGTCATGACTACTTAATTTGGCCTTGTGAATCAAAATCCAATCAATTCCCAAGATAACATCATATGTTCCCAAAAGAATTATGTACAAGTCCATAGTAGTGGAAAATATGCCCAAGTCTAAAACACAACTACTCACCAAAGATTGTATATACATCTTGGCCACCAAGGCCAACTCTACTACCCAACTCTCTAACTACCTAACAACCACTAGCCCACAATGGTCCATGATAGAAGGTGATATGGAGTCAAAATCTCTTGAATCAAACAAAACAAAAATTAAAATTCCTTCTATCATACATGTGATATATATTTTTATGATTTGGTTTTCATCTTGGTGTTCATCCATTATTTCATATATTTTATGTCCTTAACTCATGTCACCCACTATCTACTCTAACAATATGACCTTCTACTTATTAGCAATTAATGTTCTAAGAGGACAATTTCATGCAAAATGATTGAAATATCCAAACATGAATCAATCACTTTTATACTGCTCTAACCCTAAGGGAGATCTAGTGGTTTTAGATCTAAGGAAGTAATTGACTCTAAAGGTCTTGCTTAATAAAAAAAGTGAGCCTTCATAATCTTAGACTATTAATGGTTTTTCATTCTATAATTACCATGTCTTTGGTAGTCTTTCACCCAATGGTTCCTATTCTGATTTTAGCCATAATGATTATTCTCTTGTTGAGGTTGTTCAGTAGGTCTAAATTTTGATTGAGTTACTTTCTAACCTCCCTTATGTGTATGCACCTTACGACCTTGAGTTGCATTGAGATTGTAATTTCCCTCAAATCTTATCTTTAGTTTATTGAGCCATCCTACATGACTCCTTGGATAAATAGGCCTTATCAACTACCATTGCTATGGTAGTGGAAGCTAAAATGTGTATTACACTAGCCAACATTAGATTGAGGCCTTTAATAAATCTTTTTACTTAGATCATATCATCTATGTAAACCTATACATATATAATAAAATCCAAAAATTGGCACTATTACTATGCCACTATACTACTACCTTTTCGAAGGTCATGTAACTCATCTAACTTCTTATGCACTAACAAGGTGATACATAGTATGCTAAAAAATGTTCTTGAAATAATTCCCAAGTAGGGGAATCTGGTGTGAAGTGGAGCTTCTGATCCTTACCTTCCCACCACATCTTAGTTACATCACAAAATAGGTGAGTTCCTAGATGGGTCTTCTCATTAGAGTCATAATCATATAGAGTTAAACATACCCTCATGCTTTCCAACCAAGCTTATGTTGCAAATCCTTCTTGACTAACATCAAAAGTAAGAGGGTGCATTTGGATAAAATCTTTTGTCAAGTCACCAAATGCATGTCTAGGAGGAGGGTCCATATTTCTCCTCTTATGATGCTCACCATGGTGATGAACTTAAACTCTATCACCTTTAGAATGTTGACATGGAGGACTCCTAGACTTTTCTCTTTCTGCCAATTCTTCATCATCCCTATAATGTCATGGAGAGTACCTTTTGACCTCATGTTGAACCACATGTAATCTCTCTTGTAAGACATCCCACATATATTTCATGGCTAAGTGGAGTTGTGATCAATTATCATTTGGTCCTTGTTAGTTAGGAGGATCATTCTCACCAAGGGGATCCACCTCGTGACATGTTCAATGTCCTCTTCTCATTCTATATATCAATATGTAGAACATTAGAAAATATGTAGAAACTAGAAAGCCCAAATGATATTCAAATCACCTAGAGCTTTTGGTGTTGCAATCATGCTATAATACCAAAATGTTATGCCCATTTGTTTTTCAAAAATAATAGACATAACACACCTAAAATAACAACTGAATTCACATAAGGTAGGTCCTAAAAATATCATGTTGCATTACACAAAAGTAACCCATTAAAATCATTTGGTCACATTTATAAAATTAATGTACAATGTTTTCCTAATCCCTTTTCTACTCATTTGATGTTGAGAAGGCCACCAAAATTATCCCAAGACCTCACTAATACTCTCAGATCCATGTGGAAACTTTGGGTCAGTCTGAGTCTAAATTAATGGGGCTATGAGCACACCACGTGTCCCAATCTTGGGCCCCTAGGCCTAGTACCCATAATACACTCCTTAACTCTTGTGAGCTCTGTGATGTTTCCACTTGGAAATGTTTGAGCTCCCAGGTCCTTTATGTTCATTTAGACTAATCTTGCCCCTAAGAAAGCCTTTCAAGTCTATGAGATCTAGGATGATTCCATGTGGAAACATCCCACACCTTTGATATCATGATTCAATTCTCCCAATATGATTAAATTTGTTATCATGAGTCTCCAAGATTATTCTACATGGTAACATCTTACTCCTCCACTAGATTGTAGGACACCTCTTAGTATGGCCCTCTTCGAGATCATGGAAAATTGACATATGGATTCCTTTGATCTACTTCTCTAAGTTGATAAATATACTAAGGTAAATATAAAGGAATAATCAGACCCAAAAGCTAAGGAAAAAGGAAAAAAGGAAACACATATGTCTTCAACATATTTTCAATTAAAATTTTCAAGTTTTGAGATAAAGGACAAAGATCAGCACCTTCAAGACTTGTGTTCGTGAAGATCTAAAGCAGTTTCACCAAACAATTTTTCCAAAGGCATAAAGAATTTAGATAAGACTCTAAGGCTTCAAAATTGTAGTTCTACACAAACCTTCTAAACAAAATCTTTGAAGACCCTGAGTCTTCAAAATTTCTATTTGTGACTTTTATCTGACAAGGTCGCTATAAATTTTTTGAAGACCAAAGTCTTTAACAAAATCTTTGAGACTTCATAACTTTTGTTCAAGAGATAAGTCATGAATAACTTGCCACAAAAGTTTTGACCACTTTTATCGAATATCCTAAAGGCCAATTTTTTTTTTTAAATGATAAGTCTTTTTCCCAATAATTAACGATTTATCAAGTTTCAAATCCAACATGAAAATTTAATAAAGGCATATAATGAAAGGTCAAAGCAAGTGAGGTAAGGTAATAAGACTTTGACCATCCTAAGGATTGCATCCTAGATAAGATTAACATATAATGTCTATCTAAGATAACTTATATAATTTTATTAAATTATCTTGATGTTGAAAAGGAATAAAACATGTATTCACTCCTGTATAAGGCCTAATGGATTATTCCACAAGCATCCATATAATTCTCAACATCTTAATAATACATTTTTTAAAACTTAGATATTATTTCCAGATAATGATCCAGTATCTAATAACTAAGTTCAACTTAGGATTTGCTCAAGTTCATTTGCATTAATTTAACCATAATAATTTCAAGGGGAGACAAGACCTAACTAAGGAACTAATTTCTTCAACTTGAATTAAACTCAATTGACCCATATCTTTTACAAGAAGTTTCATAAGGAAAAAATGATCTTTCCTCTATATGAATACTCCTTATCAAGAGTTTTCATATACTTAAACATAACCAGGATACACCATTGGTTAGTGCATTTAATTAGCTATATTTTTATTCCCAATAATTGTTTCATAGTTTCTATCTAAGTCTGACTCAGTTTAGATAATATAAATTCAAGGAATCTTATATCCAGATAGACAAAGATGCATAAATATTTAAGACAAGTTACTCATAGAAATATTTAAGAAAGTGAATGAATCCATCATTTATTTGAAAGAGCCTCAAGGACTAAAGACTTTTGATACATCTAGGACTCTTCCTAAGATCTTACTATCAAGAATATTTAAAAAACACATCTTAGAACTGACACTGAGGCATTTAATCAATATAAGAGATGAATTAATACAATATTGAAACACTTTTCAATCTATATCTTATTTCATGATTATTACAAACAACTTACTTATAAATCATGAGTATTTCATCAGCCATATTATATTTTTTTATCATAAATGAGACACATATCTAAGTTTGAAAGAATGATTGATAACTAAGAAGGCTTAAAAAATTCTCCTCATCCACTCCATACATCTTCTAACCATAAGAAGGAAGGATAACCACCCAAACTTTTGTCATCATCAAGATTCTACTCAAGACACCCCCGATATTGAGACTCCCATCTCTGAGCATGTTTATATCACTTAGCTAAAGTAAGTATGGGTTATCAAAGCAAGGGTATTTACCAAAAAATAAGACCATGCAATACCTATAGTCATATTCCCAATTATTACACAAATATATTAGTGTAATAACAATCTTAATAACAACAAATACGAATTCCAATGATCACTCAAGTAAATCAAAGATTCACGAATATTTACATAAGCAGACAAGATCTCATAAAAAATAAGGTCTGCCAAATTTTATGGAATAGAAAGAGGATAACATCACTCTATTACTTCCATCTAGTGGTCATGAGAGAGTTGTAAAACATACCATTATGCCCTTCATAAGAGGACTTCAACTACTACCATCATGACATTTATTTAAGGATCAAATAAACTTCAATTATGCCTTACACAAGAGGGATTTGATGCACTACCATCACGAAGATGTTTCTTCTAGACCATAATCCCATAATTTCAAACAACATATTAAAAAATATATATATATATAATCAAAACTCTTTAATTAAAATAAGGAGGCACAACCCTCTCCAAAGTCCTCAAAGGACAAGCACAACATGGTGGCCAATGCTTAACCATGGACATATAATAAAACAAGTAGAATAAACCAAGTGGTATTATTCTCCTAGAATAAATAAGTTCAAAAGAGAATACAATAATTTCATTCCAAATGAACAACAAAAAAACAAATGTTACTAGAAATCTTACCTATCAACCTCCAGACCACCTAGGTGTTATCTTCTAATTATCTAGACTCAACTCTCCTAACCAACTAATCTTAATAAATATTATACAATTTTATTGAAAGATATTTATGTTGGAAAGTCATAAAATAATCATTCACTCCTTTGTAAGGCCTAAAATATTCTTCCACATACATCCATCTTATTCTCAACATCTTCATAAGATTTTTCAAAATACTTAATTGTTATTTCCAAATAACAATCTAGTGTCTACTAACTAAGTTCAACTTAGGCTTTGCTCAAGTTCATTTTCATTAAATCAACCATAATAATTTCAAGGGGAGACAAGACCTAAATGAGGAAATTTTTTCCTCAACTTGAATTAAAATAAATTGACCCATATATTTTAAAAGAAGTTTCATAAGGAAAAAATAATATTTCATTTGCATGAAGAATCCTTCTCAAGAGTTCTCATATACTTGAACATTACCAAGACACACCATTGGTTAGTTAATTTAATTAGCTATTTTGTTATTCCCATAATTGTCTCATAGTTTTTATCAATGTATAACTCATTTTAGATAATATAACTTCAAGGACTCTTATATTCAAATAGACATAGATGCATAAAGATTCTAGACAAGTTACTCATAGCAATATTTAAGCAAGTGAATCAATCCATCATTTATTTAAAAGAGCCTCAAGTGATACATACTTTTGATACATATAGGACTCTTCCTAAGATCCTAATATCAATAATATTTAAATAACACATCTTATAATTTACCTAAGGCATTTAATCAATATAAAACATAACTTAATATAATATTGGAACACTTTCCAAGCTCTATCTTATTTCATGAATATTATAGACAACCTACTGCTAAATCATGAGTATTTCATCAACCATATTATATTATTTTATAATAAATGAGACACATCTCTAAGTTATAAACAATGACTAATAACCCAATATGGATTCAACAATGTTCCTCATCCACTTTATGAGTCTGTTGGCCATAAGAAGGAAGGCTCACCACCCAACCTTTTGTCATCATAAGCATGTTTCTCTAGACACCCCTAAGCTCTAGAATCCTAGCTCCAAGCACATTTTTATCACTTGGATAAGGTATGGGTTATGTAATAAAATGTATTCAATAGAGGGGAATGCCATGCAACACCTACAGTCCTACTCCCAATTTGTACCAAAAGATATTACAATTTAAATAAAAAAAATAAGCATTCCAGTGATTACTCAAGTGAATCAAACATTCAATAATATTTACATAAGAAAACAAGTTCTTATAACAAAATAATGTCTAAAAAATATTATGGAATAGAAAGAGGATACCATCACTCTATTGCTTCCATCTAGTGGTCATGGGAGAGTTTTAAAATCTACCATCATGTCTTGCATAAGATGACTTCAATTGCTACCATCATGACATTCATGGGAGGATCAAGCAACATTCAATTGTGCCCTATACAAGAGGGATTTGATTCACTACCATCATGAAGATGCTACTTCCAAACCATCATCCCATAGTGTCACAATAACATATAAAAAGCATGCATAAAATAAAAATACTTTAATGTCAATATGGAGGCACAACATTTTCAAAATTCCTCAAAGGATAATCACAACATGGTAAACAATGATCAACTATGGACAAATAATAAAATAGGTAGAATAAATCAAGTGGTATTATTATCCTAGATGCAAGAAGATCAAAATAGAATATAATCATTTCCTTCTAAATGAACAACATAAAACATAATTTACTATAAATCCCTCCTATTTACCTCTAGACCACTTGGACACTATCCTCTAGTTGTCTAGACTCAGATCTCATAGCTAGTTGATCCTATCTATTTCTTCTCCTTCTCCTATACTAAGTCTGATTCTGTTTTGAACTAGATAAAAAAGTCCCCAACAAGAGGAGCTTGAATTCTATATAAAAATATTTTAGGATGTGCCAACCACAAGTATTTCTAGCCCATACCTCTTAAGGGATGTTCTTTTCCATGTTTAGTTAAGGTGTATGGCAGCTCTTGTAATCTCAATGTCTACTTTCTAGGTTTAATAACCTCTATTCCCATTTGATTTTAGTCTAAATTATTTAATGGAAGACTTGTAAATCATCAACTAGATAATTTAGACATTGGATGCAAGCTCTAAAGGTTAGTTGATAATAAGTTTCACCAACCATGCTTTAAAGGATAAGCACTAAAACATATGTTAAGTCATCAAAGGTGGAAGATTAAACATATGATTACATAACATAGGTTTAGCTAACCCAATAAGTGATAAAACCATGTTTGGCATAGTTTCTTTCCTTCATTGGCCCCTTTTCCTATTCCTACACACTTGATGCATACATCAAATTCCTCTAATCCTAATAGCCAAAGCAACATAATTTAATAAAACAAGTCAATTATAATCAAGTGTCCACCATCAAACATTCACAAAATATCACATTCACATAGGAAATTTCACATGCTTCAATATATAATTAATTACCAATTTATCATCTTAGGAGTAAAATCTCAAACATGATTTAAGTAAATATATCTCATAGACATAATTCATTTTAATAAGGAAACATAAGCATTGTATCATAATTTCGTAAGTGAGTAATCAAACATGATTTGATAATAGATCTTTTCCATGGTTCCCAACACATGAAAAACCTTTTTAAATCCTTGCACATCTCAACTAGACATGACTTAACAACATAATTCAATAATTGGAACATATGAGTCATACTTCCATAGTCATCTTTCCCAAAGATGAGCACTATGAAAAATGGGGAGTTACATCAAAAACTTCACACATATAAAACCTCTCTACCCAAATAGTAACACATCATGCTATCATCTGGTTCTATTGAAATTATCCTAGTAAACATAAACTCTACTTTTCCATTTTTAATTTTTTCATAGGCCTTCTATAAATTTCATTTATCATAAAAATTTCATTGAGAAAATATTATTACATAGGTTTTATCATTTTATGATTATTTATATTGTTCATACTTCAATAAAATACATTTCTTAGTTTATTTGTCTCTTACTTTCACATTGATAAATTACTGGATACTTGTGTTGATGCAAGCATAGACAAGGTATCCACCTAAGGACAACCTCTAATTATGTGATGCTTATATGCTCACTCAGACCAAGACATAAACTCAACCTAAACATGTAGACAACAACAATACTTCAAATATTTGGATCCTCATTCATTCAATCATTACAATGGTTGGGTCATCTATAGTAAACAACACTACCATACATGTTTATTTTACAAGAAAAATGTGTGAAAAAAATAACACACTCTATTATGTTTTAATCTAATCTACCTCGCCCCCCCCCCAATTCCATGAAACTTTAACCCTTTCATAAACTAACTTCTCTAACTCAATTAGAGTATTCCTCTAACATATTATTTACCCTTCATATCACCCCAACATATGTAAGGATCAAGTACCACTACACAAAGGAATCCCATTATCATGCAGTGGGTTAACACCCTAAAGAGTGAGTTATGCACCAAAGACTCCCACAAGATACCAAAGGGGGCACAAATTCAATGATATAAATCTCCCAATCTTTAGCTAGTGTAGGAATAGTGCACAAAGAGTATTTACAAATCATGAAGCGAGTGCACCCAAGATCTTCAATCTTCTTATGCACTCTTATTCAAAAGACTCATAATGCTTCCATGATGAAGTCCCATACCAAATCATAGAATTATAATTCTACACTCTCACTAATCATAGGCTATGATCTAAATTATAAACATGTTACTTCATAAACTAATATGATCCCTGGGTATGAAGTGAATACTTGTGAGAACTATCAAGGGGGATTTGGTGAAAAAGGGTTAAAATTCATATAACCCTGTATAGGAATTCTATATTTGTGTCCTTCACCAACTCACAACTCACTATGTAGCCTAACTATGTAATCCTCAATGCACAAATATCACCAACAGGCGTAAGGCACTGATTCCCATCAAATGCAAAATAGTGATATGGTAGTTCAAAGGAGGCCCACACAATAATTGACAAGTGGCATCAAAGTATAAAGTAATAGTTGAGAAGTATTTGAGTGGTGTTTGAGGCCTTATCAAGATGATTAAATGTGGAAGTGGCTAAAATATTTTATAATATGATCACATGCCACCCCTCTAACTATTCTAAAGATCTTCCATTCTTAGACATGCATGTGGATCTAGGAAAATCCTACCATTTACTCCTAGATCTAGATCACCAAGTAGGATTTAAAAATCATAGACGTGGCACCACAATATAATTAAAGGATTGTATCTGCCACCCAAAGGGGTGCATTAATTATAAAAAGGATTTCTCCCTTATAAAAGCCTTGTTCTTCAATGTAATAAGGGTCAACATTTTTTAACAACCTTGCTTCTAAAATTTTCCCTCTAAGAGCACTTCTATTAGCTGAACCTTATACTTTAATGAGAATTGAGTTTACCTCCCTTTATTATTATCACTTCTTATGTGTAATTTATGTTTTTTGATCTTTGTCTATGGGTGATGTTCACCCTAACCATTGTCTTCCATTATTATCACTTCTATGTGGAACTTGGAACTCACTTGTAGGTTGCATTCTATGTGCACTCAAGTCTGTACAGGCTTTATTTATGGATTACCTTCATCCCTCTCAATGATTTATTGTGTTATGATGCCTTAATACAATATAATTATGTATTTAGAGTGTCCATGGTGAAGTATGTGTGATATTGTATTGTTCTTACATATTTCTAGTGTGCTCATCAAGGCAGTGGAAGTGTTTGCTCTATTCTTGGTGCATCACCTTTCACTTTCTAGCATATTCTTACCTTAACCCTCCCTTTTCCATTGAAATCTTAGGTTTAAATTAGTGGAAGATTTACCTTTATACTCTTTATTTTTTTTCATTAGTCTTAAACTAGGGGCACTTAGAACAAAAGTAAATTGACCTACTCTAGAGGTTCACCCTAAGGAGTGAAAGGGTCCCACATCTTAGGGATATTCCCATCATTGTGAGGAGATAAATTATGTTATACAAATGTAGGTGAGTGATAACACTTCCAAAACTAATTATGAATACTTTTACACCCTTCATGAGGCATTCACACTTTTCACCCTACAACAAAACCTCTTATGTTATAGACCATCCATAGGTGCACGTTTTGAATGATGATAATTTTTGGCATGCTTGGTGAGATAATTTAAATAAAATTTGAGGGTCAATTATATCATTAGCCAATAGTATTGAATACACTCAGTTAGATCACCTATCAACTTCAATCATTTCTAATTCATAAAGATTAGTGCTTCATATATATGCTAAGATAAATGATATCATATTCAATGGGTATTACTTTCTATTTTGTTGATATTTCCATGCCTAATATAAGAATAAGAGTAAGAGTATATTTATCACCTATCAGAAGAGAGAGAGAGGTTAAATACTATCATCTACTAGAGCTTAGTCTACCCCCCCCCTATTTTGGAGGTTCCATGCACCTAGAGGAATATTATTCCCTATCCAATTCATGGATGTATAGAGGCACAAATTGTTTGTGAATTTTAATGGAGGTAGTCTATTAATTCTTGCCTAATATGATGACATTCTAGTTACAGTGCTCAATTTTATTTATTTATTTATTTCATAGGTGAAAACATAACTTCCCCTTAGGAGCATATTCATTAAATTTAAAATATCTTCTTAGTATACCATGTTAATGAAGCTAATATCATAGTCAGATTACTTGCCTCCTCTTTCAAAATTAAATCACTTTAGTGGTACCAAATATTGAGACCAAATTCCATTCACAACTAATATGAGATTGGAGAACTATTCAAGTGATTTGAGGACTAAAGTGACCACTTGTTCCTAATAGAGAAACTTAAAAATATAAAGAGATACCTACATGAGATGATCATTGATTTTAACCTCATATTGTGTAATCCATCTACCAACACTACATTTTTATATTTTTTGAAATCTCTTAATAGAGTTATAACTATGATGATTCGTTTATGGGAGGAGCCATACTTATATATTCTTATGATGTCATAGTTAGGGCCAAGAATTGTTTGATTTAAATGGATAGGATTTCACCTAGACCCCCTATTCTTTATTAATAGAACCTCCTCCTATCCAACAAATTGTGTAGCATATGTTATGACTCATCCCTATCACATTAATCCTACCAACTTCATTTTTTGATCCTCTTAATCAATTGCATGAATTTCTAACACTACTACAAAATTTTAGAAATGAGATTGTAGCCCTCAGAAAGTATCAAGCATAATTTTCCAAACCTTATCAAGATTTCACTCAAAAATACTTATAAAATAGACCTCCCTACCAAGGTAGCATGCAAGCACAAAATCAGCTCATATACAATAGACCACCTTATGCACAAAATATTGATACAACTAGCACCTCTAGAGCCATTATACCCATGCAAAATAATCTTATACATGATATAAAATGGAATTTCCCATAAATTCAACCACATAATCAAGATACACACACAAATTGAGGCACAAACCAAGAACTCATGTTTTAAAGTTTATCATAGCCTCAAGAACAAACAAATATTGTAGGTTTACATGGAGAAAAAACTCAAGCACTAGCATAGCAACAAAATGGGTCTACTCTTAATAATTGGTAAGAGGGTGACTTCAACTATGTAAATCAATGTGGTGCATTAGATGTAGGAAACACCCTAGTTGACTTCAATACAAGATTTAAAAGGAGAGTAATGGAGGAGGTGCTACCAACTTTAGTTACTTAATTCACACGTAAAAGTATATAAGCTAGGGTACCTGCATAACCTTTAGTTCACATGAAACAAGTTGTGTAAAGAGAGGAGCAACCTCAAACTAATGTAAAAATATGAGAGGATACTATCCAAAAACCACAACTGAAAAGATACCAATTTCCCTTTAACATAATCAAACAAATGAAAAATATGAGCCTCAATGTAACTATGTGGGATGATCTTAATATTCCTTCTCAAAATAATTTGTTGAAGGATGATCTAAAGAGATTTTAGGCAAGTAATCCATCATATATTATACCTTCCATCTCTAAGAGATTATGATATCCCAAAGTGGAGGAAATACATGTGTAGAATAACACCAAGGTTCCCCCATTCTACATCTCATTGATTTTTGACAAGCACCTAGTGTATAATTACATGATCGACTCAAGCACGAGTAGCTCAATGATGATAAAGAAGGTCAAATATACACTTGAATTATGTATTCCCCTATTTCAAAAGGAGTGTTCTAACTAAATGGTGCAATAGTTAAGACTATTGTAATCATCAAGGATTTGAATCTTACACTACATGCATACCCAAGACTTTCAATTATGAAAAATATTTTAGTCATTAACTTGCCTCCCTACTTCACCATCTACCTCTCTTGAGATTTAATGGAAAATAAGGGTGGATACTTATCTTTGGATTGATCACATATGTCACTCAAAACTAGATATGGAACTATGGTGACCATTAGAGCTGAACCCATCTTCAAAATTTATGTTGAACCATACTCTCCTAGCCTAATTAAACTATGCAATATTCAATTAGGAGGAGAATTTTATTCTCCATGTATCCACACCATCACTTGAAGAGGTCCCATATGACTTGCTACATGAATGGTCATCTAAACATTATGAGTGTGACTCATATGACAATGTGAAAGAGACATGGATAGCTATGTATTACAGCTTGAAGAGGACTCTATGTTACCTAAGCTTGTAAAAAGATAAGAGAACCTTTAAGGGACATGATAACTAAAATTTGATGGTTCCTAAAGAAAAAATGGCATAGAAGCTGGTGTGAATCTTGTCTCCCTTCAAAATTAAAAATATTTCCATTTTTTAGGTTATGATTTAGCTACATGAATAATGCTGCATAATATGAGGTGTTGATCTAAGCTCTCCTACTTAAGTAGAATAAAGGAATCAAGGCACTATAGGCATTTGGTGATAGTGAACTAGTTTTTAATGAAGTTAGAGAAAATATCATGACTAAAAATGACTTATTAAAGGCCTACAAGCATAGAGTGTGGGATATGATTGAAGGCGTTGATAAATTAAACATTATTTCTATACTAATATTGTCAAATTATAACATATAGAGAATCAAAATCATAGGTGCATAATATGAAATCTCATGTAATTTAATAAAAGGATCTAAAAAAACTCATCAAACTCATAATTAGGGTAACAGTCCTGAACAAAATAGATAACTGGTAAGTGTTTTAGAGTGATGAGTAGATTGTCACCTTCTTGTAAGATGAGGCTAATTTTTATGCTAATAACCAAGTATAACTACAAGACTAATTATAATATCAAGTCATCTAATTAAAATGGAACAAGCTACCAAAAGGTTTAGCTACCCTAGAAAACATCTTCAATTCTAATGACCGGCTCAAGGGAGAAAAGTAAAGAATGACAATCAAGGAAGATATCTCTTTGCAAGTAACCATATCTAAAAATAAGATCTTGAAGGCCAACAAGGTATGATCAATAATAAAAATTAATAAACTTATCAAGCTTAGTAGGAGATATGATGATATATTCATATAGATCTATAAGGACCTTAAAGGCTTTGACCTAATCTTAGCATAACACACCATTGAGCTTGACGTAGGCACCTAGCTAGTTTGCTAAAATAAAAGGTCCATCAACCTAAAGATTGAGCCGTTGATGAGGAAAAAACTCTAAGTCTCATTGGATCGAACATAATACTTCCAATTAAACACTCTTTATGGGTTTCTAACTTAGTCCTGGTGTGGAATAAGAATGGGGAGATCTATCTATGCATAGGCATCAAAGACTTGAACAAGGCATCCCTTAAGGATTACAATCCCCTCCCACCAACGGAAAAAATATTATAAATAGTTTTAAGATCAGTGATATCTCATTACTAGATGGATAGTTAAGCTACAACCAAATACTTGTACAAGAGTGAAATCATTACAAAACAATTTTCACCACTAAGTGGGGAACCTTCACATACTAGTGGATGCCCTTTAGTTTATTAGATATAAGAGAAACCTTATAGAGAGCCATGAATATGAAATTTGAGGAACTTATCAACAAGATCATCTTAGTCTAACTTGATGGCATAATTATTTTATATAACATAGAAGATCACTTAGGCCATTGGAGTAAGTCTTCAAAAGGTGTCAAGAGTTCAAAATATCTTTGAATCCTAGCAGGTGTATCTTTGTAGTTTATGAAGGTACTTTACTAGGACATATTATTTCTAAAGAGGGGATCGTAATTGATCCAAATAAATTCAAATCTATTGAATCCCTCCCTCTCCTAAGTCACAAGAAGAGTTTCTAGATCTTACTAGGGAGGATAAACTTTGTCAGTATATTTATTCCTAACTTTGCTACTCTATCCAAACCCCTTAGTATGATGCTCAAGAAAAATGTTACATTCAACTAGACTCATGAAAGAAAGAATAGTTTTAAATACATCAAGCATGATATCACCCAAGTTACCACCTTGATCAATACAAATTATACTAAGGATTTTATCCTTTATTCATTTTGGGGAGCCAAAGGCATCTCAACCATTCTTGTGTAGTAAAACAATGATCAATTGGAGAAACTAGTTACCTTCTTTAGTAAGGTGATAAAATATTATGAGTTATACTATAGACTTGTAGAAAATCATGCCCTCATAGTCATAAGGTAACTTAATAAGTTTTATCACATTCTTTCTAATAACAAGATTCATTTAATGGTCTCACATGCAGGCATCAAATATTTCCTACTTAGTAAGGAAATTAATAAGGAAAGAGTTGGTTGGATCACAAAGGTGATGGAATATGATGTATACATCTAAATCATCAAGCTAGTATGAGGGAAGGGACTATACAAAAAATTGGTTGAGGACACAAAGTTTGAAGAAAGAGAAGTCTTTTCATTGTGTGAAGAAGAATCAATAGATCAAGAAACTACCATGGATTGAATGCAAAACATGATGAATTTCCTTCAAACTAGATCATATCCACCTAACTTGAATAAGGATAATCATAGTGACTTTAGGCTATAATCCATTCATTATGAATTTGTCAATGGTGCACTTTTTGGAAAGGACCTAAATGGAGTCCTTTTGAGATATATAGAATTAGACCAAGTGAGTACAATTCTCCAAGAATTCAATGATAACCCAACAGGAGGCCATTACTCATCCAATACTATTGCCATAAAGACTACATAAGTTAAATATTATTGGCTAAATCTATTTAAGGATTCACACACATATGTGCGAAGTTATAATAAGTTTGTCTTATTCTTAGGCAAACAAAAGCTAACAGACTTACCATTGTGCCTAATACAAGATGCTCAACCCTTTGTGTAGTGGGGCTTAGACTTCATAGGCATGATCAACCTATCGTAAATTAATAAGAACAAATGGATCCTCACTACAACTAACTACTTCAAAATATGGAAAAAATCAATGGCTCTCAAGTAAGCTAATGAGGCATCCATCCTAGACTTCTAAAAAGTCACTCTAGAAAGGTTTGGTGTTCCATCCACCATTATCTCTGATAATGCATTGGCCTTATTTAAAACCATGATTAATGAATGGTCCATCAAATATAACATCCACTTGAGTGCCTCATCAAACTATTACCCTCAAGGTAATGGTCTGGTTGAGTCTATTAATAAGAATTTGATTTGCATTATAAATAGGACTATGGAGGATAATTATCTAGCTTATCACACTAAGATAAGGACTACCCTTATGCTGATCAATTCACACCCAAAAGAGTGTTGGGAAATTCACCCTTCATACTAGTTCATAGAAGGGAAGTGATATTTCCCATATCCCTTAAATTCCATCATTAGAGCTTTCTCATCAATTGTTTCTACTCAAGAGTGATCTTCTCACAATAAGGCTAACTGAGATGATGGAGCTCAAAGAAACTAGAGTGCAAGCTATGCACACTATGAAACTTTAACATGTCCAAATGAAGAGGACCTTTGATAAAAGGGCCACTAGTAGAATTTTTAAAGAGGGAGATTTAGTGCTCAAATGGGATGTGAATAGAGTGAAAAATGGAAGTCATACTAAATTTGATGTGATATGGAGCGGTCCATATACCATAATCAGCTATAATCAAACCAACACTTTTTGACTCGCTAAACTGAATAGAGAAGAACTACCAGTCCTAATCAATAGGATCATATTAATAACTATCTTTATTGATTCATGTGTAATTTATAAATAAGTAGATTAGATATTTTATGATTTCCCTATGTGCCTTGTACACATTATTTTAGGATATCCTTTATTTCCTCCAAGCACTTGTGCACAATGTTATGCTTATATTAGATATTTTCCTTTAAGTTACTTTGGCATATATATATTATTTTGTTAGGTAAATATCAATTTATTCCAAGTCCAAATAAATTAATTACCAATGCACTCTAAAGATAAAGGGTGAATAGATCCAAATAAATCCATTCCCAATGGATTGCCCAAGGTTACTATATTTCTTACTTAGGCAAGTGACCCATAGAAGTCACCAAAGATATTGACCCTTCAGGTCACCCCAACCTACACAAATCTCAAGTGCTACTACATAGAATATTCCCTTTACCATGCAAGGGGTTAGTTCCCCAAAGAAATAATTACATGACAAATACTCCCATAATCCACCAAAGGGGGAATAGATTCAAAGGAACCAAGATCCAAGTCTTTAGATAACATAAGAAGTGTGCAAGGAGAAATTCCAAATCATAAAGTGAGTGCACCAAAGATCTTCAATATTTTTGTGCACTCCTATTCAAAATACTCCTTATGCCTTCATGATGAATCCCCACACTAAATATCATAATTGAAATTCTTCACTTTCACATATCATAAGACATGATCTAAGATATGAACGTGCTACTTTGCAGACTAATATGAACCCCAGGTATGAAGTGAAGACCTGTGAGAACTATTAAGGTGGATTTAGCATAAAAGGGTTAAAATTAATATAACCCTATAGAGGAATTCTATATCTACATCTTTCACCAACTTGTACCTCACTACATAGCCTAAGTACATAGCCCTTGATGTAAAAATATCCCCAAAAGGCATAATGCAATGATCCCCTTCAGATGCACAATACTATTATGGTAATTCAAAAGAAGCCCACATAAAAATTGACAAGTAGCATCAAAGTATAAATCCATAGTTGAAAAGTTGTTAAGTGGTGTTTGAGGCCTTGTCAAGATGAGTAAATGTAGAAGTCATTGTTATAAGTCAAAATATGCTAACATGGCACCCCTTTATCTATTATAAAGGTATTTCATTCTTAAACACACACGTGGATCCATGAAAATCTTTCTACTGACTCCCAAATCTAGATCACCAAATAAAATATAAGAAACATGGATGTGACGTTGTGATAGAATTAAAGGACTTTATCTGCCACCCCACGGGGTAAATTAATTATAAAAAGGATTTGTCTCTTATAAAATCCTTGTTTTTCATATAATAAGGGTCAACATTTTTAACAATCTCATGATACTAAAATCTACCCTCCAAGAGAAATTTTATTCTCTGAACCTTGAAATTTAATGAGAATAGAGTTCACCTCCCTTCATTCTTATCATATCTTATGTGTTATTTGTGTTTTTTGATCTTTGTGTGTGGGTAATGTTTTCCCATCCCATTATCGTCCATTCCTAGCACCTCTATGTGGAACTTGAAACTCACTTTTAGGTCACATTTTATGTGCACTCAGGTCTATTCAAGCTTTGTCTAAGGATAACCTTCATCCCTCTCAATGATGTGTTGTGTTCTCATGCTTATATACAAAATACTTATGCATTTAGAATGTCCATGGTGGAGTATGTGTGATATTGTCTTGTTTTTAGAGATTTGTAGTGTTTTAATCAAGGTAGTGGAGTGTTTTCTCTATTCTTGGTGCATCATCTTTCACTTTACATCATAATATTACCTTATCCCTCCCTTTTCCATTGAAATCTTAGGTTTATATTAGTGGTAGATTTACCTTTCTACTCTTTAGGTTTGTGCATTAGTCTTAAACTAGGTGCACTTAAAATAAAAGAAATCCATCCTATTCTAGAGGTTCATCCCAAGGAGCACAAAGGTCCCACATCTTGGGTACATTCCTATTGTTTTGATGAGATAATCTATGCTCCACATGCAAATATTAGTGATAACACTTCCACACCTAAGATTAAACACTTGTATGACTTGCATAAGGCATTCACACTCTGAATCCTACAACAAAACCTCCTACATTGTATACCATCCATGAGTGCATATTTCAAATGATAAAAACTACCTAGATTCATGGGGTGAGTCTTAAACTTCCTTGAAATTATAAAAATTCCAAATATTTGGGTGGTATTCAGTTTTCAAGATCAACACCTAATTGTTAGTAACTATAAAAAACTATCAATTGAGTTTTTAGGATGATCAATAGGCATCATTAATCCAATTGATATGAAATTTAAATCACATATTTAATACTATATTTTACATCACCCATCCAAATTTAACTAGCAAACTCTTATTATTGGTTACTTTAGGTCACCAAAGGTGAAGAATAACCTACTAAGTGTCTCATAGTACACATATGACATTTATAAGTTGAATAGTATTTACTAAAACTTATGAACATTTAAATACATTCATCCAAATAGTCTAAAATTTTAAAAATAAAAATATAGATATATTCTATAGCAACTCAATGAATTTGGTAACCTAATAATCACCTTAGATCTTTTGTGAAGTAGTGAACCATCAGGATATATAGATGTGTTTTTAAGATAAAAATTTGAAACACACCTTTTAAGATACATTTTATATCAAATCTCCAAATTTTTTGACCTAAATTATACCATAGATATTCAACAAAGTCATGAACCTTATATAGACTAGGTAGATGCATTTTCTAGTTGAATGACATTTAAAAAAAATATCATAAATTTGGTGACATATATCCAATTGAGCTGAAATTTAAAAAATATATTTTAGACTACAATTTATATCATTGATCCAAATTTAGTGATATAAATATTAACATAGATATTATTCAATTTCATGAACCCTCTACCAAGTGATGCACTCAATGCTAAAATAAACAACCACAACTTTTTTATGGTAACTACAAATGATATAAAATTTAGTACATATATTTTAGGTGTCATATTATATTAACCCAAAAAATTTAATGATCCAATTCCTTATGAATAATTACCATAATTAATGAAACATATTTCAAAATAAATAGTATGCCTCCATGATGACTCCAAATGATTTTAAATTATGTGTAAATATTTTAAGTGTCATGTTCTATGCTCCCACCAAGTTTTATAATCTAATGCATTCCATAAAATTAATGCAAGGAAACTTGATGTTGTTTTAATAGTTAGTCTGCCTTTGCAATCACTCCAAATGATCTAAAAATTGGTACATATATTATAAGTGTCATATGATATGACCTTAAAAATTTACAAAATATGATTCTTGTTTTATTTGAAGAATCATTACCAATAAATACCCATGTCTTGATAGTCCATGTAGATTAATATAAATAGGTAAAATTTATTTACACTCTATCTGTGGCAAGAAATACTTTTACAAAATCACTCATATAGGTTAGTAAGCTTAAGAAAATAAATCCACAAGCACAAACCAAAATAAAAACCTAAGCTAACATATTTTTGGTTGATATAAGATTTCCCTTCACCTTGAATTCTCCTACATTAGACACCTAGGGTAATAAAAATGTCTGTGAACTCTTGCTCATAAACCTTTTGTGATCTCATATATCATTTTATCATGTGTTTCAACTTCATATGTATTCATCCAAGTTTCATCTTCAACTTCTCCATCCTTCCACTTGACCAAGTGATCATAGTAAACATTTCCTCTTGTCTTCTTGCCAATCTAAATGTCTAGAATGGATTCCATTTCCTCTTTAGCTACACATGGAAAATTCTCCCTAATACATTAATAAAAAATCCATGTTTTCACTCATTTTTCCATCAATGTATTGGTACAAATATAATACATTGAAGATAGGCGATATGAATATTCCACCTAGTAATTCCAATTCATAAGCATTAGCTAATAACTTCCTTAAAATCTTACAAGGTCAGATATTATTCCACTTAATTTTTTTGTACTCACCTTTAAAAAACATCTCCTTGCTTAAATATGCCAAAACTAAGTCCCCAATCTAAAATTTTAATTTTCTTCTTCACATATCCTTGTGTTGCTTGTATTTTTGAAAACTCTTTCAAATCTCTTCTTAACTTCATTATGCACATATTACATAATTTGAGCATAGTCTTCACCTTTTGCACTTATCCTATTCATCTCAATGGTAATTATAAACTCACATACACCTCTAGGTATGTCCCATACACTATTTTAAAAGGACTCAAACATGTACTTTAGTTAACTGAGTCATTTTAAGCAAACTCAATTTGTGCCAACATGAAATCCCACTATTTAGGATTTTAAGCAATTAAGCATATAAAACATTTAACAAGACTCCAAGTCACAACCTATACTTTTTCATTAGTTTGAGGGTGATAGGCTAAACTAAAGTCTAACCTTATTAACAAATTATTTGATAATGTCCTATAAAAGTACCCAACAAGTTTTTTTATCTCTATCTTGTATAATACTCTTAATAAATCCATGAAATATCACAACTTCTTGAAAAAAACAAATTTTTAATATGTGTAGCATACTAGTCTTGCTACATGATTTAAAATGAATCATCTTAGAAAACATATCAATAAAAATAAATATGAAATCATTAACTCATTGTGTTCTTATCAATTCAAGAACAAATTCCATGCTTAATGCATTGTATGGTTTATTATCAATATCCAATGACTAATAAAAACTAGCATTCTAAATATTTCCCTTAGTATGTTGGCAAACTCTAAACTTATACAAAAACTTATTCACATCTATACTAATTTAAATCCAATAGTATGTCACTCATTTTCACCAAAGTATTATCATACCTAAAATGACAAGTTAGACCTCAACTATGTTTTTTATTTCAATAGGTTTTCTACATAGAACCTTGAGGTATACACAACTTCATTCCCTTGAACAATAATCCATCTTGTATCATATACTCTAACCATAGAGTTTTGTCTATGTTTATTTTATTTTTTCATGTTGTCCATGCATCTTAGAAAAACAAGTCTTCTTCATACAACTATATTATTGACTCAAATCCAATGACTTTCACCTTCATCTCTTTCACTATAAGAGATTGCCTACTTAAGACATATGTTACCTTAATGGAATTTTCACTTCTATGTTTAAAAATAATAATAACTTTGAATAAATTCTAACCATTTCATACATCATTGATTTAGATTACCTTGTCTCTTTATGAATTGTAAATCATGACTATTTGTGTATAAAACAAACTTTTTTGGAAATAATTAATTATTCTACTTCTTGAGAGCTTACACCATTACATAGAATTGTGGTTCTAGAAATAATAATTCATCTTAACTTCATTCAACTTCTCATTAAAATAGGAAATGGGCCTACCCTCTTAACTCAACATCACTCCTATATTTTTTCAAATTGCATCACAACAAACTTGAAACATTTTTCCAAACTATGGTAAGGTTAACATTGGATGTTTCATCACCTTCCTCTTAAAAATTTGAAAGGTATTCTCCACTTCAAAATTATATTGAAACTTCTTATTATCTCCCTTCATAGTCTCTATGATGGGTGCACATATGTCACTAAATTTTCTGATAGATTTTTTTTATAAACTTGACAAACCATGGAAACTTCTGACTTCAAACATACTCTTCAATGAAGGTTAATCCATAATTTCCATCAACTTCTCAAGGTTTATCTTCAACCCATCCTCTATGATTAAAAATCTAAAATATATCACAATTATTCAAGTTTAACAATAAATTTTCCTCTATCATCTTATTCAATACCAAATTCACATGCTTTAAATGCTCCTCCTTAGAATGATTTAAAATTAGAATGTCATCCAAATATACTATTACAAACTTACCCATGAAATTATTCAACACTTGATTCATGAGTCTAATAATGTACTCAAAGCATTGAATAACTAAATGGCATACAAAAACACTAATTTAATCTACCATTCCTTTTGAATGTGGTCTTCCACTCATCTCTTATCTTATGTGGATTTGACGATATATAATTTTAAAATATATCTTAGTGAAGTACCTTGCTTCATTCAAACAGTCTATTAAGTCATCAATTTTAGAAATTAAAACTTGTACTTAATGGTGATATTGTTTATTGCATGTGAATTCATACACATTTTCCACTCTCCATATTTCTTCAGTTCCAACACATTTGGAACTATGCATGGGCTCAGACTTTATTGAATTAATCCCTTCCTCAAAAACTCTTGCACTTACTTATTTATCTCTTCATTCTTCATTGTAGTCAATGCATAGGTTGATTTTTTAGGAAAAAATATTCTTGGAACTAAATACATATGATGAATAAACTCATTATAGGTGGTAGTCCATCTGTAAATTCACTTGTCATAATATCAACATAATATTCAACATATTCTAAATTTCAATAGGTAAGTCACTTATTGTAGTAGTTTTCAAAACTTGAACAAAATTTGAAATTAGTTCAAAGCACATTTCTTCCTCTTTAGCCACCTATAAAAAATATTTATTGGATACCAACATCACTTTGGAATTAATTTCCACCTTATATCCTTTATCCTTCAATGGGCTCAATGTGAATCTCTTGCCATCTTTCATAATAGTGTAGGTGTTTTCTATTCCATAATGTATGACTCTCCTATCATATTACCATGGCCTATCCAATATAACATGGCATACATCCATGGGTATTATGTCACATAATACATCATTTTTTTATGAACCAGTCTAAAAATTCATCACACACTACTCATTCACTAGCACCTAGTGACCTTTAAGCAACCAAGAAACATTGTATGGTATAGGGTGTGTCAATCACTTCAACGCAAGTTTTTCCAAAATATATTTAGAAACTAAATTATCCATGCTACCACTATCAATCACAAATCTATAATAATTACCTCTAGATTTATATATAGTGTGAAATAAAACCTCTTTTTGTTTTGGGTCATTCACCTCATTTGTTGGTTTAAAAAAATATATTCATCAATAAAGCCTCTCCTTATTATATATGTGTTGAATACCTAATATTCTCCTTATCTCTAAGGGATATATAAGTTATCCCCTCAGCTCTCTTTCTATTATTTTGAAGGTTATCTCAGCACTTTTGATTTTAAGACTAGAATAATTATTACATCCAAAACACTTACCTAAAAAATATCCATTTCTACCTCATCCATAAAAGCCTCTTCTTCTAGGAGAGTATCCTCCTCTCCGGATTGATTTATAAATTTGTGAACTGCTCATCTCTTCACCATTGATTTATTGACCTCTTCCACCACTATTTTATCCTCATCCTCTCTAAGACCTTATTATACCTCTATAATTTACTTGTTTCTTCCTCATTAGCTTCTCTTCTACATGCAAAGAACATTGATAGGCTTCCTCTAAAATCCTTAGGTTTAACAAACTTTTTATTATCCTGTATGGAAAAATTCATTCCATTCACATACCTTACCACCTTATCATGATCATAATTTATATGTCTAGTCCTTATATTTAGCCTATAAAACTCTTAAATGTATTCTTTGATATTTATATCCTTTTATCTCAAATTATATAATTTTATAAATAGGCTCACTTGATAGTAAAAAGGCAAAAAAATTGGCCTTCAACTTTATCACCATCTTATCCCAATATTTTATCTTCTCCTTAGCTTTCATGTGTATCTCATCTTGCACATGATACCACCATAAAGAAGCATGACTCTTCAGCTTTATGCAAGAAAATTTCACCTTCTTGTGTTCCTCTATAGACTCAAATTCAAAATGATTCTCCATATTTGTTATCTAGTCCACAAGATCTTCAAAATTCAAACTCCCATTATAACAAGGTGTTTCTGACCTTGGTTTATTACCAAGCCTTTCCACAACTCTAATAAATATGCTCTCAATTTCATTGTCCATGTCCTCCATGCTAAACTCTTGAGATTCTTCTTCTTCATCCTCACTCATGTTCCCACCTTGATATTTTATCATTTATGTTATTTCAATTTCATCCAACCTTGTTTTCATTCATCTCATAATCTCATTTAAATCTTAAACTTGGGTTCCTCTTATTCTTCCCCCTTTTTAACAATGTTTCCTCTATGTGCCATCTCTCCCATAATGCAAGCTTTTCTTTCACAAATTGCAAAGAGACTCCAAAAAAGTATTTTACACACACACTTATCTCATAAATAAAAAACATGGATCTGATACCAAATTATGTAGGCATAGATAGGGTATCGAACTAATGATAACCTCTAATTATATGATGCTTATATATTTACTCAGACCAAGATAAAAACTTGGGACAAACATGCAGACAAAAATAATCCTTAAATTTTTTGGATCCTCATTCATTCAAACATTAAAACAGTTGTATCATATAAATTAAATAAAAATACCCATATAATATTATTTTTTGAGACAAAAAATGTGAAAAATAGAACACGCTCTATTTTTCTCTAGTCTACTCTACCCCCCAACTCCACACAACTTTCCCCCTTTCATAAACTAAATTATTTGACTAAATCAATGTATTACTATAAATTATTCATATTCATGGTCTCTTCAAATTCCATGACATTCTCAAAATTCAAAAGATTCAAGTGGCCTTTAGTTTTCAATATTGACACCTAATTATTAGTAAATGTCAAAAATTGTCAGGTGACATTTCAGGTTGATCAATAATTATAAAAACCAGCATAACTTAGGAATAGTTAATCTAATTGATATGAAGTTTGAACCATAGATTTAATAATACATTTTACATCACCCCTCAAAATTTCACTATCTATATATTGTAACATATTATTGTAGGTAACCACATGTGAAGACCACCCTATCAAGTGCTACACAATACATAGATGACATTTCTAGGTTGAATCAAAGTTATTAAAACCTCATAAAATTTAACTCCATTCACCCAAATGATATTAAATTGTAAACATAAAAATATAAATACATTTTATAGAAACCTAATAAATTTGGTAACCTAACTATCACCTTAGATCTTCTGCAAGGTAGTGAACCATCACGTTAGACAGATGCATGTTTATGGCTAAATGATAGTCATAAAATCTATAATAATGTATCCTCGACTTATCCAATTGAGATAAAATTTTAAAAAATATTTTATGCTACATTTTATGTCACTGATAAAAATTTTGTGACCTAAATCCTAATGTAGATATTCTACAAAGTCATGAACCTCATATATACTAGGTAAATGCATTTTCTAGTTGAATGATAGCTAAAAAAATGATTATAACTTTGGAGTCATGTATCAAATTGATCTAAAATTAGGTAACATATATTTTAGATTAAAATTTATATTATATTAAAAATTTTGTGATATAACTCTTACTTATGATATTCATCAAGGTCGTGAACCCTCTACCAAGTTATGTAGGCAATGTAAAAATAAATAGACACAACTTTTATGTAATAATTGAAAATGATCTAAAATTTGATACATATATTCTAGGTTTCATATTATATGAAACAAAAAAATTCATAACCCAATTCCTTTCGAATCATTACCATAAGCAATAAAATTAATTTCCAATGAAATAATTGGTACACATTTGTGGTGACTTCAAATGATCTAAAATTATGTGCAAAGGTTTTAAGTATCATGTTATATGCTCCCACCATGTTTTGGCATATAATTCATTATGAAACATTATTGCAAGGAAACCTCTTGATAGTGTAGCAACTAGTCTGACTCCATGGTGACTCTAGATAATTTAAAAATTAGTACAGATGTTGTAAGTGCCCTATGATATGACCTTACAAAAATGCAAGATTTAATTATTATCACTATTGAATAACTATTATCGACAAATGCCCATGTCTTAATAGTCCATATAGACTAATAAAAAAGGGAAAATATCTTTGCACTTTCTCCACAAAAAAGAATAATTTTACAACATCATTCATACAGGTTAACAAGCTTAGGAAAACAAGTCCACAAACACAAACCAAAATAAAAATCTAAGCTAACATATTTGTAGTTGATGTAAGATTTCCCTTCACCTTGGATGCTCCTACATCATGTGTGGTTGAATATACTAATATTACAAGTTGATAATGTTGTGTTGGGGATTAATATTTACATTTTTAGTTTGTTATTTATGTTAGGGTAAGTATTACTTACTATTTATAAGTTACAATATGGATAAATATGATAATATAGTTGGTAACATTATTATTATGAAACATTAATGTATATTTGATTAGTATAATATATTATGAATATAAGTTGTATTATTATTATTATTATTTTTATTATTATTATTATTATTATTATTATTATTATTATTATTATTATTATTATTATTATTATTATTATGGGTTCAAAAACCACATGATTCTAGGATAGAATCATGGGATATTGATTACCTAATTATAGGATATCTCTTTCCTATATTTTTAGATTTATTCCTATGATTATTTATAAGAGTGTGTAATATTCAAAGTATGATAAATAATATATTATTTTTATATTATTCTCTTTGATGTTTGGCTTCCATATTTATTACATGATTTAACACACTAAATAATCTCATTAGGTTATTAATAGTGGTATTAGATCAAGTTTGCCATCAGATATGAGAGTCTATGAAGAATTTGTATTCCCATACGGGAATAAACTTAGAAAAAATTAGGAAAGTTTTGTATAATTTTAAGGTCAATTAATGCATGTTATATTCTGACATAGCTAGGACGTATAATTTTAGTTTCATTGCATCAAGCCTTGCATCATTTTTTACATTGATTACTATTATTGATATTTATCATTATAATTTGATTTGCATTGTGTGAAAAGTGAAACCACTTTCAAAACTATCAAATTTTATACAAATTCTCATACCTTTTAAGCCAATCTAAGAAATCTATCAAAATACACAATCATAGGAGGCTAAAAAAGCATCCATAGAGTAATTGAAATAAGATTAAAGTAAATTAACTAAACATTTTTTGCATTCAATTTAGTTAGATTAGTGAGGGTAATAACATAACAATATAGTCACCATCTAAAGATAAATGTATTATTAATACTTGATCAAATTACTTTGAATACTTACATTTGTGCATATATTCCTATGCATTTAACTTACCCATATTTTTTAATTGATGTCTTTTTATTATCTATTCACCATTCCATTCAACACCACATTTTATATAATCATGTATATTCATTCTACCTACTCGATATTTGATCATAGATCCACAACTGAATCACATCATGATACTCTGCATTACATAATAGATTTGTCAAGTTGTCAATCCATCTATACTTCACATGTAGGTCCATTAGAGTCAAGGATAATATATATACTCATAGACATATTCATTAAATATATGTTTAGTCAATAAAATGGGTTATTAGTTATTACCTGGTAAAGTCCATTAGTAAATATTTATTTAGTGTTTAATGCACAGTTTTAAAGTCTTTAAATTGATTAATTATTTTATCATTATAATTATTAGTATTTTTAAGTGTCTTATTAGAGATATTTAGTTTCATATTTGTTTTAATTTTGTATAAAAATTTGTATATACCCTTTTTTATATGTTGTCAAAAAGAGTCTTGCAAAAATAAAAGTTAAAAAGAGTTTGTCTTTTATTGGTGTCTTATTTCATTTTTTATGTTTTAATAGGTTTTATTAAGTCTTTTATTTGATATTAAGATTAAGTTTATTTTCAAAATAATAATATTCAATTGTCAAAATAAAAAATGAGTAGAGAGTCTAGTAAATTTTTATTCCAAAAGAGTCAAAACCATATAAAAATAAAAATAAATTCTCTTACAAATGCATTTTTAGGAGACCCCAATGTCCTATGTATTATTTCACATTGAGGGGGGAAGTACACCCAATGTGGAAATAATTTTTATTCAAATCATCATTTTATAATTAAGTAACAAAGTGAATAAGGTTTGAGGCATTGGAGGATGGAGGTTATTCAAGCCTCTCATTAGCCACTAGTGATGGGGCCACTTTTGCTTTAGTGGCATGTGTTTTTCAGTTGTGTGGTGTGTTACATACATTTATTTTTTCAGTTTACTTTGTAATAAGAATAAAGGTTCATTACTATTCAATTGTGAGTATTTCCCATGTAACCCCTTTTGTAAAAGCATTACAGAATGTTGATCAAAATTTATTATAGAAATCATGATATAAAGGTTATTGGTAAACCCGCGATAAACCATTTATGTAAGGTTATTGGTGAACCTACAAAACCAATTATGTAAGTTTTTTGGTGAACCTATAAAACCAATTAGGTAATTTTTTTGGTCAAATCTAAGTAAAAAAATCAAAAGAAAAGTGTGGATGATGAATAAAAGTGTAGCTCTTTGTTCATGCTTGGGTGGTGGCTATATCTATCCATGAAATCTACTTTTAAGAATACAATCTTTTGGAGTTTTGTACAAGCCTAATGCTACACAATTGAAGATAAGATCATGAGCACATAGATTTGGCACACTAAAAACAAAGAATGAGATATGTTTTACCATGTAAAAACTAAGGGGTGAAATATTGGGGATTAGTATTTACATTGGTAGTTTTTTATTTATAGTATGGTAAGTAATACTTATTATTTGTAATTTACCCTATGGGTATATGGTAATATAGTTAGTAACATTATTATTATAAAATAATAATGTATATTTGGTTAGTATAATATATTATGAATAGAATTTATAATATATTATTATTCTAGGGTCAATAACCACATGATTTTAGGATAGATTCATGGGAGACTAACTCCCTAATTATAGGTTATCTCTTACCTAAATATTTTTATCTAAAACCTATAAGTACTTGTAAGAGTGTATAATATTCAAAGTGTGATAAATAATATATTGTGTCTTTATATTATACTCTCTAGTGTTCATATTTCATATTCATTACATGATTTAACCCACTAAATAATATCATTAGATTATTAATAGTGGTATTAGAGCAGGTTTTCCATCAGCTATGAGAGCCTATAAAGAATTTGTTTGCCCTTGTGGGAGAAATCTTTAAAAAAAATAGGAAATTTTTGTAGTGTTTTAAGGTCTATTAGTGCATGTTGTATTATGATACAACTAGGCCATACAATTTCAATTTCATTACATCATGTTTTACATTAATTTCTTGCTATTAAATTTTATCATTATGGTGTGACTTACACTGTGTGAAAAGCGAAACTGCTTTCAACATTACCAAAGTTTATACCAATTCTCATACATTTTAAGGTAGTCTAGGAGATCTATCAAATTACAAAATCATAGGAGGACACAAAAGCATCCATAGAGTAATTGAAAGAAGAACAAGAAAAGTAACTGAACATGTTTGGTGTTCGATTTATTTAGATCATTTTGGGTAAAATCATAGTAATTTAGTCACCTTATAAAGACAAGTGCATTATTTTCTAATGCCTTATCTAGTATAGGCATCTAAATGTGGGCATTAATACTTGATTGAGTTACTTTGAATACCTACATTTGTGCATATATTATTGTGGTTTCAACACGTACAACTATTTTAATTTACTCCTCTTTTATTAGATATTCACCATTCCATTCAATACCACATTTTCTATAATTGTGAACATTCATTCTTCCTACTTGATGTTTGATCATAGATCCATAGTTAAATAACATCATGATACCCTACATTACGTGATAGACTTATCGAGTCATCAATGCATCTATCCTTCACATGTAAGTCTATTAGAGTCATGAGCAATCTAGATACTCATAATCATGTTCATTAAATAATTATTTAGTCAATAAAATGGGTTATTAGTTATTACCTTGTAAATTCCATTAGTAAATATTTATTTGGTGTTTAATGCATAGTTTTAAAGTCTTTACAGTAATCAATTATTTGATTAGTATAATTATTAGTATTTTTAAGTGTCTTATTTGAGATATTTAGTGTCATATTAGTTTTAATTTTGTATCAATATTTGTATATATCATTTTTTATATGTTGCCAAAAAGAGTCTTGTCAGAAACAAAAGTCAAAAGTAGTTTGTCTTTTATTGGTGTCTTATCCATTTTTTAATTTTTAATAGGTTTTATTAAGTCTTTTATTTGATGTTGAGATTAATCAAAGTATTAAGAGTCAATTGTAAATATAAAAAATTATTTAAGAGTAGAGAGTCATTTTTTGATCCAAAAGAGTTAGAATTGTAAAAAATAAAAATAAATTCTCTTACAAATGCATTTTGGGTGACCCCGACATCCTATGTATTATTTCACATTGAGGGGGGAATTATACCAAATGTGTAAATAGTTGCAATTCAAATATTCATTTTATAAGTATAAAAATTAAGGAGGTTGGAGGCATTGGAAGATGAAGGATATTCAAGTCTCTCAATAGCCATTAGCAATGGGGCCACTTCTGCTTTAGTGACATGTGTTTTTTAGTTGTGTGGTGTTGTAAATACTTTTATTTTTTAGTGTGTTTTGTAATAAGAATAGAGGTTAATTCTTGTTCACTTTTGAGTATTTACCATGTAACCCCATTTGTAGAAGCATTGTATATGTTGATCAAAATTTTTTTAGCAATCATGATGTAAAGGTTATTGGTAAACCTATGAAAACCCATTTATGTAAGGTTATTGGTGAACCTTGAAAACCAATTATGTAAGGCTTTTAGTGAACCTCCAAAACTATTTGGGTAAGGATTTTTTTATGGGTAAATATGGTAATATAGATATTAAAAATATAATTATAAATAATAATGAATATTTTGTTAGTATAGTATATTATGAATAAAAGTTGTAATATTTTATAATTAATAAGGTTTCATCAACCAAATGATTCTAGGATATAATCATGGGATATTGACTCCCTAATTATAGGCTATCTCTTACCTATATATTTGGCTCTATACCTATGGGTATTTTTAAGAGTGTGTAATATTCAAAGTTTCATAAATATTATATTATGTGTTTATATTATTCTCTTTGGGTTTTAGCTTTCATATTCATTACATGATTTAACACACTAAATAATCTCATTAGATTACCAACAGTGTTATCAGAGTAGGTTTGCCATCAGCTATGAGAGTTTGTAAATAATTTGTATGCCCCTATGGGAGCAATATTTGCAAAAATTAGGAAAGTTTTATAGTTTTTTAATTTCAATTAATGCATGTTGTATTATGATATAGCTAGGATATATAGTTTCAATTTCATTGCATCAACCCTTTTAACATGTTTTACATCAATTTCTTGTTATTGATCTTTATCATGATGGTGTGACTTGTACTATGTGTAAAGTGAATTTGATTTCAACACTTCCAAATTTTATACTGATTATCATTAATTTTAAAGTAGTTTAATAGATATATCAAATGACATAATAGTAGGAGGCTAAAAAATCATCCATAGAGAAATTTGAATAAGAAAAAAAAATAACTGAACTTGTTTGGCATTCAATTCAATTAGATCAATTTGAGTAATATCATAGCAATGTAGTCACCTTATAAATAAAAGTGCATTATTTTTTTATTCATTCTCCATTATAAGCATCTTAATGTAGGAATTAGTACCTGATTAGGTTCTTTTAAATACCTACATTTATGTGTACATTCATGCAAATTCAACATGCACAACTATTTTAATTGAGCCTCTTTTGTCAATTATCCTCCATTTCATTCAACACCAAATTTTATATAATTATGCATATTAATTCCTATTAATCAACATATGATCATAGATACATAGTTGAATCACATCATGATACTCTACATTATGTAACAGACTTGTCAAGTTGTCAATGCATCTATCTTTCACATGCAAGTCTATTAGAGTTGAGGGAAATATAGATACTCATAGCCATATTCATTAAATAGTTTTTTAGTAAATAAAATGGGTTATTAGTTATTACCTAGTAGATTCCATTACTAAATATTTATTTTGTGTTTAATGCATAGTTTTAAAGTCCTTAGATTGATCAATTATTTGATCAGTATAATTAGTAGTATTTTTAAGTGTATTATTAGATATATTTAGTGTCATATTGGTTTTAATTTTGTATCGATATTTTTATATATCATTTTTCATATTAGTATTGTCAAAAATAAAAGTAAAGAATATTATATCTTTTAGTGGTGTCTTATGCCATTTTTTACATTTTAATAAGTGTTATTAAGTCTTTTATCTGATGTTAAGATTAGGATTATTGTCAAAGTATTAAGATTCAATTGTTAAAATAAAAAATGAGTTGATATTATAGATCCATTTTTTATTCCAAAAGAGTCAAAATTATAAAATAAATAAATAAATTTTCTTACAGATGCATTTTCAAGTGACCCCAACAACCTATGTATTATTTTACTTTAAGGGGGGAAGTACACTCATTGTGGAAACAATTGTGCTTTAAATTTTCATTTTATAAGTATAAAAATAAATGAGGGTTTAGGAAGGAGGATATTCAAGACTCTCATTATTCATTAATTATGGGGCCACTTCTACTTTAGTGGCATGTGTTTTTCAGTTGTGTGGCGTGGTAGATATTGTTGACCATTTTGACCACAAGTCAAAA
This sequence comes from Torreya grandis, assembly GCA_037957365.1. Classification (NCBI taxonomy): domain Eukaryota; kingdom Viridiplantae; phylum Streptophyta; class Pinopsida; order Cupressales; family Taxaceae; genus Torreya; species Torreya grandis. The sequence continues at coordinate 189,987 of JARHVA010001662.1, read as the reverse complement.
TGGGTCAACTGCCTATAGTAAAAAAATTATATAATGGTATAATATAATGTCATAGTGTGTTTAAATTTTAATAATATGTGATTTTATGTCATTTTAACCTTGGTCATGGTATAATTAGTCCTTATGTCATTTAGAGTCACTTAGAGGTCATAAATGAGCATTAAATGCAAGTGGTACAGTTTTGAGTTATACTCATGTGTTAAAAACTCCTCAAATTTTAAATATGTTATTAACTATCATATATGTTAGTCTCTAACTAAAAACTTGTAGGTGATAACTAAAAACCAAGAGAATAGGTCCAAAATAAGGAGTTTCAAAGGTGTACAACCTATGAGAGAGAGTGTCACATGGGAGAAGGTTTTGGGATAGATATTAAATTTCCTCATACTAATTTCCATTATTTAAGTTCAAAATTTGAGCTAACACCATTTTGATCATTCATCACTTCACCATGCACATAAAACTAGTAAACATGTTTTTAGTTGGTATGACTAGTAAGAAGAATTCTAGGTCAAATGCCTTTAGGGGGTGATATCACACTTTTTAATATTAACTTTAATGCTTGGATTATAGAGAATGGTTTCCTATTATTTATGAACCATATATAACAAGTTGATTATGTTTTTATGCTTATTATTTCCCACACCCTATAGTTTTTTCTCTTATTTGAGATGGTCCATACAAATAAACTACTAAATTTGATTATAGAGGATTTTTAATCTCTAATATAACATTCCAAATGCTTGGTTTCATGTTTAAAAAGGATTTCATGAGATAATTAATTTAGTTTGTGGGAAGGTGTCACCATGTGAGGTTTTAGACAAGTTTCACTACTTGTAGAATATTTTATTCTCTATAATGGTTCTAGGTGAATGTGATATGTTGTGATTAATGAATTTCATGTCACTATAACCTCTTTCCTTCCAATATTACCCTCTAAGATCAACATCATGAAGAACATAGCCATATGGAGTACATAGTCAACCTTCTACTTATTTCCAACCATAATCATGGCATGTGAAGGTTTTCATAATGCTCATGGATTTTTTTAAAGAGTTAATAAGGTGATATATGTATTATTACAATATGATTAGTAAACTAAGCCTCCTCAAAGTGAAACAAGAGGGACTGTGGTGGCAGTCATATGTAACATATACTCAAAGTTAGCCATGGATGTGCACCTATAGGTACTCCCAAGAAGACATCACATTGAAATGATATTTTTGAACTTGTTTCAATCTTTAAAAATTTGTAAACCCTCATTTTAAAACTTTAAAAGAACATAATACCATTCATGGGGTCATATCATGTGCACATTGATCAAATATTACACTCACTACCTATCTACAACTCAGTGCATGCTTGCACATATATCATAAAGGCTAATAACATTGAAGGGGCATATTTGAGTTGATTAAGGTTTTACATGATGAAGAGAATCCATTTGAAGGTATTTGAGAGGGTACAAACCTAATTGAATGCTCATTTACCATGCTTACTACCCATAGTCTTGCCATTAGGGTAAATTGGGGTTTAAAAAGGGCCTTGTAAGAACTCTAAAAAAATATTAATTTATTTATAATTATATCAAATATATTAATCGAAATAAAAAATAATTCACTTAACCATATGAGTTAAGTGGGTCCATTTGCCTATTCAAAATGTCTAAAAACACTTAAGCTAATTATTTTTTTACTTTTTTTTGTCTTAATAATTTTTAGAAACACTCCAATTAATTAATTTTTTTGTCTTTTTTTATTTTTTATTGTCTTTTTTATTTTTATAGTATCTTAGTTTTAATTTTTTTTAATCATTTTTATATTATATTAATTTTATTTTTTCATATGGTTCTCACATCCATTAATTTATTTGGCACTCTCATCTCTTCTTTTGCAAGTAATCATGGTAGAATCTTGACTTCTTGGAAATGTCAGTTTGTAATAGTTGATATATTTATAGTTCCTCCTTCCATTGATCCAATATAAAAGGTGTTTTTTTCTAAAACATTCTATGTATATTTATGTAAGTGCACATAAAATTCTAGTATATTTATGCAGGGGCATAGAAAATTCTTGTAATTTGTCCTTTCTATAAATTTTAATTATCTCCAATAGGGAACCATTATGGCTGCATTATATTTATCTCTAATAGAGAATCATTATGGTTGCGTCATATTTATTATTATTTTCTAAATATAGACTTTTGTCATCACATAATATCTTCAAATGGATGAAATTACATAAATAAAAATCATTAATTTGTACACTTATATATGTAGGTATATGAAGGTAAATCCCTTATACACATTATTAGAATGTCTACGTTGGTATGGTATTTGGACTACGTTGGTGAGGTTGCATTGGAATGGTAATTGGACTATGTTGGTTAGGTAATTAGACAACTGGTAGCATAAGATCCTATTGGGCATAATCTTCTTGACATTTGTAATCCTGGTCAATATGTTAGTGAACATAGAGATGGACTTTGGGATAGACTTGACATTCAAATTCCAAATTCATTTCTATTAAAATTGACCAAACTGTGAAATCTATTTGGTGAATAAAATCCCAAATGTAGTCTAGAACTAAAACATATAAAATTCAAAGAGTAAAAGTATTGAATCCATTTGAGTTATCAATATATGGAAAGATATTACAAGCCATTATCTTAAAAATATATAACATTGTTAAAAAGGGCTTAGAGAAAATTTAGTTTCATTTTGAGTACTGATGAGCTTGTCTATAAGAAGTTGTTCCTAATATTTCTCAAACCAATTAAAAATCTCTAGGAATAAAAAAAATCGTATAAATCAATGTGACAATCCATTTGAGTTATAATCATTATTAGTTTTTACCTTGATATAATAAATTATTTAATTTTTCTCTTTGGACATTTTGGCATTTTTAGGAGGAATATTAGTTAGTTTAACTCTAGGGTATGATGTTTTTGGTGAATTTTTTATTCCATAACATCCATAGGTTCACAAAATAAAAAGGAATATTAAGGTAGTTGCATTTTCAGGATAATACATTCCAAATCATTGTTGTTTTGGCATATTAAAGATAACATTGCAATTCAAAATATCCCCACTTGATTTATGCACCAATTTTACTCTTTCAAAAGTGCTATTTTGCTGGGTCTTTACGCTAAAGATTAATTTTTAGTTGAAGAATTTATAGAATGTGAGGTTGTACCCTTTGCACCACCCACTCCCACAATTGGACCTGGTAAAAGCACATTAAATAAAGGATATATGTAATGAGTGGAGAAAAAATCAAACATGGAAAAAGAAGACTCCATCATTCTCATCCTTATTTACTAATACAAACAACAACTCAGTATTTACTTGAAACAAAAGAGATACGCTGTTCTAATTTATAATAAGATTATTTTAGGTTTGATTATTGGTTTATACTTGATTAAAAGCCATTTAGTCAATGGTTTCTCAATTCTAAAATTAGAAAGCACTTAGATCATACTCATAGTTGGTCTCACACATGCCACAACAAGATTTTAATTTCTTGTATGTAAAATTTTTCCTTAAATTGAATTGCCTTTTCATAATAAAATACTATATTTTAATAGAAAAAAGTAGTGGGAAATTAATTAAAGAATTACATTTTACATTTACTGACTTAAGGCATCATACACTCAAGAATAGGAAAGACAACTAGGTATCTTTTGACATCACCAAAGCTATAATTCATTTAGGGAAAGAATGACATCAAGAAGGAGGCAGGACTAATAATACATGGTGTAACATGGAAATAGGACATGGTGGTAACTTGGTAAATTGAAATGTTAAATTAAATAATAACATGTTGACTTAGTATCATACTCAACATAATTATTTGAGAATAAAAGTCCTCTTGTAGGGGTGGATTTTTAGCATTATCAAGTGATGAAATTATGGTGATTGTTAAAAATACACCTCTACTTCATGTTATATCTAAACCAAATCCTGATGTAAGGAGTCTAACTTTTAGTAAATTAATAATTTTCTTGAAAAGGAGAAGGGATTTAATACTCCTCATGATCCAAATGAGAATGATCCTCCTTTTTGTTAGCAACATTCTCCATATTTATGTCACAAAATTGCTTTGTAATGTGAGCAATGTTTGTACTTTTTAGGGACTTAACCTCTCTCTTATCAATCATCTATATGATAAATATTGTAATTACCTATTTAATTCTTCATTTTCAAACAAGATCATTTTATGGTAAGATACATTTAGCAAATTGACTCCAAAATATATCCATTTATCTAACTAGTAATTTTCTTGGCCACTAGACCATTTCAACTTATAAGTTTAATTTATTTTATTTATTTATTTATTACTATTCATATTTTCCTATTAGGCTATTATGAGGTGGCTTTTACAATTGTCAAGACTTAGTTATTTTTACCAACATACACATGGGCCCAACTTGTATACATGTCATCCAAAATAAGTTAGCTTTTACATAACTATTTGAATCTTTCATTTAAGCTTTATTTTTTCCACTCTCTTTTTCATGTGGGATAATTATTATGTGAATATATAATGTAACTACTTGTTTTTTTAACATGGGATTGGTTAAGATCGCTGAATAATACTCAATTATTATTTTTAACTTTGAGGAAGGCATTATTGTAGATACTACTACAAAACTAAAACTTGCATATATGCTCTACTTATCCATTTTAATTTTCTATACTTTTGTGCATCTCTATATTGCTATTTATATTGGTTCCATTACCACCTTTTTTAGTGGCACATTTCTATACTTTGTCTTATGTACTTCAGCTTTTTGGTTCTAAGGTTTGAATGTTTATCCAAGGTAGGCATTTGCCCCTCTATCTTTGGGATAAGGTTATTAGTAATAAAAGGAAGATTTTTTTTCCATTTTAAGTTTCTATGAGGGTGTTGTATTGTTTATTTTATTTTTAAATGACTTCTTATATGGGTTACTTTATTTGAAGGTGAGATTTCATAGAAGTTTGTGTTTAGCCCCTCTTAGAGTGTTTAGTTCAAAGTAGTTTTTGAACCTGGATAGAACTTTGTATATTTTCAATATTTTATGGAGGACTTATTTTGGATTTTGTATATCAAGAAGGTAAAATAATTTAAGGGTAAATGAAAAATGTTTTAAAAAATTTATGTGCTTTTATTATCTATTCCTTCCTTTCTATGATAAATTCTATTTACTAGTGTTTAAGTATTCCCCTCTACCCTATTATTTTCTCCTCTCTTCATCTTCTATTCAACCATTTCTTGTCTTATGGATCATATATTCCTCTCAAATGGATTAGAATGAATCTTCAAGTGTTATAAGGAGCATATGCCTACCTAAATGAAAAGAGATATTTGAAAGGATAACTAAGGTAAACACTATAAATTCAATGAATTACTACACCTTAGATGATATTCATAGAGCTTATTTCATTTAATGAATACATAATTTCACATTGTCTCTACAATGTAACACTATTGGTTCATATTTGATCTCTTTGGCTATGTTGGGCATCTAGATAAATCAAAAGAGATTATCAACAAAATGCCACTAAAACCTTATTCTTCTATTTGAGGATCTTTGATATGTGCTTTTATAAATCATAATAACATAGAGTTGTGACTAATTATTATAGAGCACCTTGGTTAGTTTGACATAACAATTGTTGTTCATTATGTGCTTTTATCAAATATCTATGTAGTAGATGGTAGGTGTTTATTGTCAATCTAACCTAACATTTCATTGTATTCTTATAATTAATTTTTAGGGATAAATGTCACTTTGGATACCTAAAAGTGAGATAAAATCTATTGTCATTTACAATATAAAATATTATGATGGGAATTGGAATCCAATGACTTTATTTATTGGTTCATTGGTTATAATGACACCTTCTACAAATGGCCAATATAAAATGAGAAGAATAAATTACTATGATGTCAAACACCATTGGAAAGGGATGATCAAAGATTTCAAGATGAGCCAAGGAAGTAAAACATATAAAAAATTAAAATTACACGTCTATGATAAGAAAGAGATGTTGAAGGAATCAATTACAAAATTGGAGGAATTCCCAAAAATGGGTACTAACTGTGAGTAAGGAATAATATATATTTTTTGAATTCACCACTTTTCATTTATTAGATATATTATTCTCTTATCCAATTTTTATCATGTTTTTAAAAAATATTAAACATTTTTTTTTTCTTATAGGCTTTTGCATTTGAAATTAGGAGTGGAACCAATTGAATGTATTACTAGTACCTTCTATGTTATTCATTCTAAAATTGGAGAAATTATGTATGTTGGAAATTACCCTAGATGGTTGATGAAACAAGGGATATGGTTCTATAAATATACATATGTCCTTCTAAAAATTGGTGCATCACATAAAAAAATGGAAGAGATCGCTTTGCCAATGATTAATTTAGTTACATGGCCAACTATAGATTTGTCAACCATAACTTCTTATTAATATAATAATTTTGAAGAGGTACAAGTAGGTATGAAGTTGAGAGGAGGAAATTTTGTACACATTAGTTTATTCATGCCCATGGGAATTTTTTGTCATTTGTTTAAGGATGAGATGTCCATTAGAAGAACCAACAAGACATATGTTACTTCATCACCATCTGATATATTTCTAGAATCCTTATTTTGATTTGATTGGGATAAAAGAGTGCACTTTAATAATGGAGAAGAAATATAATGTAAATTATCTCATGATATGATTTCCTTAAATTAAAAATTTCTATACTCATTTTTAAAAAAGTTTATAATCATATTTTATTATATTTTATAATTTATCTATGCATGTTATTTATCAATATATCAGGTATTGGATTTCAAGGCAAATTTTATACATGTCATTCTAATTATGAAGGTGGAGATATGTTCATCAATCAGGTCAATGGACATGGATCCAAAATGACCAAGATGACAATGATGGAACAAATTCTCCAAAAATATCATTTTATATTATGATGAATGGTGTGAATTTCTAAAAATTATCAATGGAAGAAAATTTGACATTATTTGAAGTAAGAAAACACCTTGAAATAGAGGAAGAACTCAATGAATTCATATTTTTACATAATGGAAAAAAGGTAATTTAAATTATTATTTTTACATATATTAATTTTTAATATGAATTCAAATGTTTGTTATAGGGCCAATGTGTAAATAACTATTATCATTATTTTCTTATAAATGTTTATGTTGGAAAGTAGTGAAAAAGTATCATTCTTTACAAGAATTGTGTTCGCCCTGCAACATTAGAAATCAAGGAATCTTAGGACTAATTTTATGAAAGATTACTCTGCATCAGTAGACTTGAATAATTATACTATTCATACACTCTATGTTGATGGGAGTATTTAATAATTATAATAAATGAGGATGTACTATTTGATCCTCTATTTTTCAGCAATTAGTGATCATCATTCCAATTTATATATGCATATAGTTAGACTTCTAAGGTTAAAAATCCAATGCTTAGAGTAGCCAATGTAACCATAATTTCTCTATTAATATATTATATTGGTTTTTCTTAGACATTCTAACTTTGAACTATTAATTATGAACTTTTAAGTTATTTTTATGTCAATTTTTTTTGGTGTTAATATATTATATTGGGTTTTTATCATAAAAATATGAAACTGTGATACTATGTTATATTAACATCAGATCTATTTGTCATAACATGTTTAATTTTTACATAAGATTTATTGGATTGCACCTTGCCCAATGTATTTACAACTAGAATTTGGTCTCTTGATTATCTACCAAATGATGTATGGATATATTATTAAGTTTCTTATCAAAATATTGTTTTGATGTTGAGTAAATGAGGATATATTTTTTAGTGAGGCTAAGAATTAAATTGTCTATATACATTAACAGGTCCTAGAAACCATTTTGATTTAAAGGACTTTATAATTACTTGTCATCATCATATAACACACTGAAATATTTTCAAAAATATAATTGTATAAAACATGTAAATGAGTGATAAGGCAATTGAAATGTTTAGATTGAGCATTTTGACGCAATGGAAAAATCAAATTGTTTATTAGGTAACATGTTTTTATAACCTTGTATATTGTGTTTTGATGCATCTCTAAGCCAAAACTATCTTGTTTTGAAGAGGCCAGATACAATATTCAAAGTAGGTTTATGTTGTCTATTCTTACATATTGTATGTTGAGATGATATGTTTTGTGTGCCATATTTATCCTAGCATCCATTGATTTATAATTTCATAAATATTCTTGTATTAAATAGGAATGCTAACTAAAATTTATCTATCAATCTTTAGTTTCAAGATTTTTAGATGTTCTTCTCCATACGAAAGGTGGATATAGTCTATGCATTATTTTAAATTCATAAGGATCTATTAAAAATGAATCCTTAGTGATATAATATAAATCAAACATTATTTTACAAAACTATTTATGAATAAGAAATAAATATGTGTATCATCAAGCATATTTTTGGTTTATACATGGAGCCCTTGGGATTGCTAGATATTTTGATGTTGGGCATTCTCAAGTAAAATAGGTTTCATCCATGACAAAAATATAATGTGTTATTCTCCTTATTTTTGTATGTTACATTACAAAATATATTTTAAGGGATATTCTTGGAGGTGGATGGCAATATACTACACTTTGGTTTTGTTCTAATCCAACATGCCATACCTTCTTCATAATTGTATGATGGATTTTTGTTAATTGATCAATTCCTACTTGATACTTAAATTTAAATTTTGAAATTATAATGTAAATCATTAAGTATGTCCATAAAATTTGGAATACATGTGAAATTCCATTATGGTCCTACAAATTATAAAGGGGACCTTGGTGAGCCATTTTGAATACATAGAATCTAAATGAGGGGAACTTAAGATGTTAATAATGAAATGTTTATAAACATGAATGGGAAAATACGTCTTGCAAGTTTTATGATGAAGAGGTCTATCTCACCCTCTAACTAATCCAAGATCTAGCACATGTTAACACAACCTCATGCATTCAATCTACACCATCTTTCTCCAGTGTCAACTCTCTCAACTTGGTTTCATGTCATTCTCTCTCATGATATATTGGATATGATTTTTGATGTTCTTTACTCTCATTTATAACTCCTTTAAATAATTCACACTATTCCATTTTCCTCATTATAATCACTCACATATCACCCTTGCACATTATGCCACACACTATTTCAACTATTGAATAAAATCTGCTATGCATAATCATGATCTTAAATAATTCTTGTTAGGATTGTTACACCTTGTTAAACCCTATAATTCCCATATTATAACCATAATAAACTTCTTTTCATCTCCAACCTTCAAGTTCCTATCAACCCTAGTAACCTTTTTTTGTGGCTTCTCACTTAGTATGGTTTTGTTCCTCCTCCCTTAAGAAGACTACAAGCATTTTTCACTATCATGTATGGTATTATTCCTATCCATAAAGTTTAATTCCATATTTCACCTTCTATACCATGTTTTAAACAAGAATTAGGCCCCTGTTTAGGCCTATTAGGCCTCCCATTGCCTAGTTTAAACACAAGCTAAAAAATATGTACATAGAAGTACAAAAAACCCTCAAAACCTCCAAAATCCATTTAAACACATGTTCCCCTTTCATTATAATAAAAAAATTCTCAATAAATTTAAAAAATATTAATGACCTATGTAAATTCTATCCAAATAATCAAAAACCTCTCCAAATTCCCACTTTGGTTGATTTCCTTTCAAAGACATTCTAATCATTGGGTTTCTACAAGTTTCTGTCACACTACCTGCCTGCACATAATTGTAACAAGGTTTGAAAACATAATAACCTTACCTAATGATTACATACATACCTTAAAATATATACCTCCTTCATGGTGTTTTAAAACTCTATCTTATCTCAATATCATAGAAACTTCAATTCAAGTTGTTATTCATCTATTCATCAAAGCTTCTTAACTGTATCTTGCAAATAGGGATACATAGTCTACCAACATATGAAAAAACTCAAGGTTTAAAATATACATTCAATTTTAGGTGTCCTTAATAACCCTTCCAAGGTTATCCTCTATCTTTGTATCATAATTAGTTTTGTATACTCTTTTATCAATCACCTAATAATATTTTGTTGATTGTTTGGCTCTAAACAGAGCTCTCATAGGTTAGTAATATTAATACTTATTTTTGTTGGAAATAAATATATTTCATGAGTAATAAAGGATAACTCACATTTATATCTTGAAATACCCTTTTTTATTCCATTTTTTGATGCTTAATACTTTTCTTTGGAAGGTCCTTTCTCCTCTAGACTATAGATTTGAATAAATGTAGATAGGGTTCTTGTCACAGTCATGCTTCACATTGTTTATTTTAATTTACATTCTTGAAAAATGTTTCCAAATGTCCTAAATAATTAAACACCTCTATCACACTTCCATACTAAGATTAAATACTAAATATAATAGTATAATTACATTCAAAACATGCTAAATGTATTGGTTCTTTTACTTTACATAGTCAATACTATAGCCTCGACATGGTATAGAATTTTTTGATAAACACTCACATGGTTTTTTTAATCCCTATTAAAAAATAACAAAATACATAATGTTACTTAAAATTTACAATACTTTTAATCCTGCATTCCATTCCTATTATATGTGTATACTTGACATGTTCTTGAATATTAACCTTTCAAGTTCAACTTTGTATATTGATACAACCCTATAATCACTCTCTTTCAACATTCAGATCATTGTTCTAAAAATGGGATGAAGAGTCATTTTTGGAAAGAGGTTGAGAGGTAAGATGGTGTGAGGAGAGGAGAGAGATCTCCAAAAATGGAGAGGAGAGAAAATTTGAAAATGTGAATGAAAATCATTCTCCTCAAGAAGGATATCAAATCCATGATAGGACTATGTTGTAATAAGATAATGATGTTTTTGAATACAGTAATACATATTGATATATGTGTTCTCATTTAAAATTATATTTTTTAACTAGGTTCTTATTGCTTTGAATAATCCCTAGAGGGTATGACTCTGTTCATAATGGTATATAATTGTAGGTTTGAGTAGATTGTACAATATAGTCAAATAGGACAGATTGAGGGTAAGTGCTCTATGGTGATGAGTCAAGTCTACTCCTTTTGTATTATTGTTTGAATAATTAAATAACCCTATAGTTCCTCTAGGATTTTATTAAAGATTACAAGTTCTTGGAACTTAGTTAAATATGTTCTCTATCTAGACACTATCCATATGGTGACAGTCTAGGTTTCAAAGGCTATAAGGCTATGAAATGTATTTTATGGTAAATGTCTCTTGTTATAATGATGATTATTTGTAGACCAAGAAGTATGTAATGTAAGGAAATTTAATCCATTCAAAGGTAATTTAAATGAATGAGACTAAGTAAACTTATAGTACCATATTCACTAGATAATAAAAATCTTGCACAAATAGTGAAATACCTATTTCAAAAGACTAGAAGATAGATTCACATGATTGAATAAGAAATGGACTTAAGATTAATGTCTTTTTTTCATGAATATATGATATATTAATATCTTGTAATGAAACTATTTAATGGACCTTTGGTTTTAAGGTGGTTAATTGATGCAAGAGAATCAAGCTAAGAAAACTAATTTTTGTGTTTTGGTCATTAATGGACTAAAGTTGATCAATTTTAGGTGATAATGTGTGTTAATATACCTTTTTAAGGTAAATTAATGTGTATGAAGTCATATGGGGTCTCTATAAGTCATAGGTTGAGTTTTGAAGGTGTTTAGATTTTTCCCTCCAAAAATAAGGATTGGAAAATTCAAATAATATATTAGAGTCTAAGAGAGACATTTAGTGTGTTTGAAGTGTTTGAGTGAGAAAAAATGTTTTGGGAGGTATATTTAAGTCATAACGAAGAGGTTTTGATGTATTTCATATAGAGGGCCTAAACCAAGTTATATGGACAAAAATAAGTCACCGTACATAAAGGGTTAGTTATGAAAAAATAAGTTATGGTAACTACTCAAAATACTATGTTGAAAATGGAAAACAAGAGTCATTTTGGAGGGATAGATGGTGTAGAGGAGAAAGGTGGTGGTCTCCAAGAAGAGAGAGGAGAGTCTGAGAATGACCATTTGTATGAAACTCCTCAAGGACAATGATATAATTTTGTATTAGATCTATGATGCAATGCTTTTGATATTCCCATGAATGAGAAAGGAAAGAGTTTTAGTGTGTTTTATATTACTGAACAAGCAATAAGACTATTTTGAATGTTAATAAACCATATTAAGGTTTTTTAGATTGTATGCAGTTCTTGTGTTTGTGTGTATTGGCAAGTTGTTGTGAGGTTGCTTATCCCAGCCAAATAAATGAAGAAGGGAGTAGTTTTTTCATGGTCAAATAATTTGGTTGTTAGAACATAAGTTATGGAATATATTTAGATAATTCATACACCCTCAGATGCTAGAAAAAGTAATAGAAAATAAGGAATATAGAGAGTAAAATAACTCAGCCACAAACCCTATTTTTTTATCAAGAATCCTTATGATATGGTAAGATGAAGTCTTTGCATCAAGTCTAGTAAGATGGATTGTAGTTTTTTAACTTAATTGATTTTACCCTAAACTATGCAGATTTGGGAATCTAAGTATTAGGTTTTAATTTCAAACATTGCACAAAATGACAATATATAGTCAAAATAAAGTGACCATGAGTACATAGTTCATACCCTAACTATAGAGTATTAATGCACAAATACAAGATATGAAAGTAAAAATAAATTTTATAGGAATTAATAATATCAATAAAATAGGAATTATAATTATTTTTAATATATTTTTGAAGTGGAAAGACCTTTGGAGGATAACTCGAGTGTTGAACAAGACTCAACCTACTTGTTTATACCCTCTGTTTGTATGGAAAACGAATCAAAAGAAAGACATTTAGCCCATAAGAGGGAAAGGATATTAAAGAAGATGAAAAGGATAATATTACCTGTCATAATTATTTCATGGAAAATTTGGGACATTATAATACCAATGGTAAAAAATATAGACCTTGCCTATACATAGGTGATACCCATGTTTACTAGTTAATAGTCCAAGCAAATGAATTTGGTTGAATGAAGATGAATGACTAGGATTTAAAGTTAGTTGGAATTTTTAGAAATATGGAAGAGATATTAACAAGATCATAAGGTAATTTTATAAGGACTGAGATAGATATTGGAAATATAAAGTGAACTGAGCCTTTTAACCTTGCTACAGTCATGTAATTATGCACAGTTTCCTATAAATAGAATAATATAATCTCATATAAAGTTGAATTAACTATATATATAATTTATTAAGGTCATTTAGACATGTAAAAACCTAAATATTTTCACTATGCCTTTTTAAATGGTTCAAAATTCAATAAATGGAAAGTTATAGGGTCTTAGGTCTGTGTGCAAGCTAGTAAACCCTAGACTAGGGTTTAGCAAATATTGAGAGTTTCCACCACTATAAATTCATGGAAATTTTTAATATGACTAATTTTATTGTTATATAAGATATTAATATGGTTTTAGAGTTTTAATAACCCCAATTTTGTGGTTTCAAGGAGTTGTGTTGCAAAAGGACCCAATTAGGCCTAATGAGGGGTAAATGGAAGGAAAATAAGGCCAGTAATTGATAAAAGCTAATGATACAAGTCTTAAAAATTTATAAATAGTTGAAAAGAGATAAAGGGTGATTAAAAGTGGTTTTATATCTTTAATAAAGATGATTTTTTGTTCAAACCAAAGAGAAAGGCTTAAAAAAAGGGCTATTAACCTAGTATAACCATAAAGAGGAAAATGTGTGGAATCAAGTAATGAAGGGAGAGTGAATAGTTTAAAGAGGTGTATACAGGTGAGATATGATTCTTTAATACAAAATAAGAATTAATTTTGGTTCTTTTACACCTTTTTTTTTGGTTCCTTAAGACCTAAAAAGTGGAAACGTGGTACAAGTATAAAATCAAGAACCAAAGGAGGAGTGCACAATATAGAATAGTTGTTGAATATGGATGTCACCAAGGAGGACTAATACATGTAGAGATGTTTGAATATTTTAATGAAATAGGGAATTATCTTAAAAATTATTCCTAAGAATTTATACAATCCATTGAAGGATTGAGATAGACATGGCATGTTGAATGATCAACCATCATCACCAAAGAGACCAGTTGGATAAAGAACTAGACAATGGTGATATTAAGGACTTCTCCCTAATGCCTCTACATAATCAACATATAGACCCCTATTTTTCATAAATTTTATATTGTAGGCATATTCAATTCAGTAAGGATAATGTTAGTTTTAAGAAAGGGAATTCATGTAAACTTTGCAAAAAGGAGTGTTTATGTTGTGTGATTGAATAAAACACTCATTAAACCATAGTTGAGTATTGGAACTTCAAGGAGAGTAAATAGAGCCTATAACCCTATCAAAGTCTTTTTGGAGGCATTAAAAACCTAAGGGTTAATGATATATCAATAAAAACTACCAAAATCTAGGAGGATCATCCAGACCTACTCAAGGTCTCATAAGTTTGTAAGAAAAGCCAAAGTTTCATACATTACATTTGATAACCCTTTTATCTTGCACGGTCATCCAATGAGCTAAAATTATGTATTTTAGTGTATTGTGGACAAGTAATATTTAATTAAAGGGTTTAAAATTATTGGAATTTTTTAAAAAGGGGAATACATAACTATTAAAGGTATTTTGGCCTTTAGATGTGCAGGGAGCTAAGAAACCCTAGATTAGGGTTAAGCCTATATAATGAGTTTCAACCATCATAAGTTTTAAAAAAATTGTAGTTTTGGCAATGTAATAATGATTGAGGAAATTAAATATTTTTTTTAGTGAATGGGTATGGATTTCTATGGATATTTATAACTAAGTGCAAATAGGGCTAAAATAGGCCTAATTTAGGGTAATTAGAAGGTAGACCAGGTTAGTATGTGGTGAAAGACAATGATATAAGTCTTTCAACTTTATGAGTGGTTGAAAAGAGATAAGGAGATTCAAAAAATTTTATTATACCTTTATTAAAGGTGACATGTTGGTCAATATAAAGGAAAAGGTTAAAATAAGGGCTACAAGCTTAAGAAGGTCATTAAGAGCAAGAGGGGTGATTGTAAGTCTTAAAGTCTGATTGGTCACTTAAATTGGGGCAAGATAGGTATGAAATTATTTTTTAAGATTATTAATGTAATGATTTTGACTCTTTAAATTTTAAACCAAGGTTTGGTTATAAATACCTAAAGGATTACCTAGTGTGACAGCTAGTGAACACCCAAGGAGAAGTTTGTGAAGGGAAAACATTCTATGAGATGGTGTATGAGTTAGAAGTCATTTGAGAGAGATTATGTCCATCCATAAGTGTTTTTAAGATCAAAATAAATAGTTACATGTGTTAAGAGACTATAAATCATAGTATTCTAAGAGCACGTTTGAACTAGAGAGGAAATTTTTGAAGACCAAAGCAAACAAGATCAAGTAACTAGTTAGATAGGTTTTTGGTTATTTTGAATAGGATATCTATATGATTATAGTTTTTTTACAAAAAAATTCACTCTCTAAAAAAATCACCAAATGAATTACACCATTCCTAACTATTTATAAAGAACCCATATTTTATCCTTAACCATTACAAGACTTTTGATTGACTTTTTAATAAAGTTATTCCATGTTGCTTTGTCTTCAGGGTCTCAACCCTGCACATAAGCTTGAGGATTATTAAGAAGGAACAAACTAGTTTTTAAAAAGGTTTCAAGATTTTTTTTCACCATATTAAGGTCTATCTATCCCATCACAACTTCTCTAAACACAAATGAGCCTTGAACATACTTCTTAACTATTATAAACTACCTTTTTATGCCTTGACTATGAAAAACCAAATAGAACACTTAGATTGTAGGTTACCAACTAAATTATAGAGTAATATATGATTAAGGAACACTTGAATATGTTTTATACACCTCAAAATTATGTTATTACCATGTATTATCTCAATAAAAAATACCATATTTGACAAATATCTACATTATTGATTGTCACTTCACCATTCTTGTCATAGTTTCCTACATTGATAATACTCAAAAAAATCAAAGGTGAATAGGGTATACAAAGTCAATGAAATGCTTTTAAACTTGTAGGTTAGTCTCAAATTTTATCCTTTCAAGGAATTAAAATCAACAAGAAAATGATAACATAGCTAGAATCACTTAAGTACTCTTCAACACATTCATAAACATTGTATTCATGTACATACATAGAATTTTTACAAATTGAGAGGCTTTCATCTGAACCTTTAGCTTGGAAACTAATTTACTTGAGGTTCCCCACCTCTCCTTTGAGACTCTATCTACATATAAATGTACTAAATTCCTACTACTTCTTCTATGAGATTCAAGTAGATAAGTGATATTTTAAAAGAGTGAGTGATAGTGTTTATTGATAAGCTATGTTCATGTTAGGTGTATAAACATCAAACAAACCTTTGGCATAATATTCAAACTATGTAGTTACACACAGTCCTTTTGAAATATGACACAGTTATATATGAGACCTTAGAATACTAGGGTTTATGATTAAATATGATGCAGGGGCATCTTAGTAATGCCTAAGATTTGGTCTAAGAGTCATAAATGTGATTCAAATTTTAATTTGAGTTTAAAACTAGTTTTCCTACCCATTTGGTCTAATTTGAATCTAAGTAAGTATTGGTGATATTTAAATGTTGATTAATGTTGTGATATACCTTTATGATCTCTTGAAAGTTTCTAGAGTGGTTATGAGTCATATGTCAAGTTAGAAGTGTGAGGTGGCAGTCATAATGGCAATCATCCTACATGGGTCTTAAGGAGTATTAAGGAGTTTATTGATTCATGAAACCATTATGGGTCTTGTTTAAGAGTGATGATCATGTATAAAGGAAATATAGAGTGTTTTTGGTTCATAAAAGGAGAGGATAGGAGAAAATAGGGTAGACAAGGTGTGTCAAAGAATGAAAGTCTGCCAAGATGCAAGTAGGATTATGTAAGTCCATGTTTGTGTAATAAACTAATGCTTTTCAATAAGTAAAATATAAGAGTTTTTCTTTTATATATATAGATATATAGTGTTTTTGGTTCATAAAAGGAGAGGACATGAGAAAATAGGGTAGACAAGGTGTGTCAAAGAATGAAAGTCTACCAACATGCAAGTAGGATTGTGTAAGTCCATGTTTTTGTAATAAACTAAATCTTTTCAATAAGTAAAAAATAAGAGTTATATATATATATATATATATATATAGTTTTTTTGGTTCATAAAAGGAGAGGACATGAGAAAATAGGGTAGACAAGGTGTGTCAAAGAATGAAAGTCTGCCAAGATGCAAGTAGGATTGTGTAAGTCCATGTTTGTGTAATAAACTAAAGCTTTTCAATAAGTAAAAAATAAGAGTTTTTCTTATATATATATATATATATATATATATATATATATATATATATAGAGAGAGAGAGAGAGAGAGAGAGAGAGAGTGTGTGTTTTTGGTTCGTAAAAGGAGAGGACATGAGAAAATAGGGTAGACAAGGTGTGTCAAAGAATGCAAGTTTGCCAAGATGCAAGTAGGATTATGTAAGTCCATGTTTGTGTAATAAACTAAAGCTTTTCAATAAGTGTATATATATATATATATATGATGGATATGTTTTGGGATTATCCTAATTTTAAGTGAAGTGATTTTATGTTTATGAATATTTCCATGAAGGAACAAGATCTCTTCTATTTTCAAGAAAGTAATTTCTTTTTTAGTATCATGTCTAGGTTGCAGACTATAATTTTCATTCAAGGTGATTATGGGGATTTGATATTGGTTATAAAAATACTTAGGGACTCTTGAATGTGTTTTGAGTTTAATAATTTAATTTTATAATAACCATTCATCTATTGATTAATCTATATACATGTAGACCCTTATTTGGAAAACTTATTCTATACGTGCAGATTGTGCATGATTGTCAAACAAGAAAATATTGTGTGTTTCATTGTAATGAAATAATTAAATTTGAACATTTAATACAATGTTTTAATAAAGAGTGTGAAAATCATATGATGCTAAGACAATTTCAATATAAACTCCTATTCCTATAGTAGACAGTGTTTATTAAAACTTTATGCATTAGATGTTTATTGGAAGAATGTTGTATTTACATTGGTGATAAAGGACTTGAACATATTATGGTAAAGTCTTATAATGTGTTGAAATATTTTATCTAAATTTTTATTACATTGATATATAATTTATTCATCTATACAAGGTATTTAGACCCATAGTTAGTCCTTTACTTGACACAACCAAATGTGTCTTGAGTTAAAAATCAAAGATAATGGATTGAAAAACACCTTATGAAGATTTATAAAGTTATATAGGGTCTATATAGACATAAAAGAGGAAATTTGGATCTTTTAAACCTTATATAGTAAAAGATATACAATTTTATAGGCTCTCAACCTATATAGTGGTCTAGAAACCCTAGATTTAGGGTTAGATGCATATAATGAGTTATAACCATAAAAAATTGATAAAAAATTTTATTCTAGTCCTAATAATCCTAATTAAAGTGAATCACCTTGTTATAGAGTTGTATCGATCCATTTTTATGTATTTTTATGGATTGAGCTAGATTAGGCCTAAGGAGAGAAAGTGAACTCAGATGAAGGATTAGACCTTTAAATTTCATACATAAGCATATTTTATCAGGGAAAATAATAAATTATGTTTGTATTTACTTAATTTATTATAATTTATTTTTAATAAACATTAATACCTATAATAGGGCTACAAGGCCTAATGTGAAGTGTATGTAGAGTTGAGATAGGGAAAGATTTGAGACTTGGAAATTATATTAAAAAAATATATAAAGGACTGAGATAGTTGAGATAAGGTGTGTGAATAATTTTATGTGTGTTTATAAACCTTTGAAAAATAGGAAACTAATTTTTGGTGAATTTGAACAAGATAGGCCTAGTGTTGGCTAAGAAGATTAGGAAAAATTACAAGTAAAATGTGAAATAAGTGAGAGTTGAAATGCGCTCTACATAAATATATTATTAATATGTGAGATAAGTGGTATTTTGAGAGATTTTATAGTGAGAGGGTGATAATACAACCCTAATTAAGGTCTCATAACTTTGTAAGGACAACTAAGAATTAAATCTTTATAATCCTACCTACAAATGTTCACCTATAGGTGACACTAACAAAGGTCTGAAAGTGTGCCTGGAAGTGTATGGAAATGAGAATAATTTTATTAAGGTATAAAAGGATTGATATTTTCATGAGAATCATGTTTAAGGTTAAAAATTTTAGGCAAGTTGAAATAAGCTACATTTAATATGAAGGACTGTGTTGTGGAAATAGTTTTCCTAAAGCTCCAAAATAGAGCACCAAGTACTTTTGAGGTTGTCATTTCATGAGGTGAAAAATATATTTTA
Organism: Torreya grandis; assembly: GCA_037957365.1. Taxonomy (NCBI): domain Eukaryota; kingdom Viridiplantae; phylum Streptophyta; class Pinopsida; order Cupressales; family Taxaceae; genus Torreya; species Torreya grandis. Next base: position 170,454 of record JARHVA010001662.1, on the reverse strand, counting down.
TGAGCTAAAATTATTTAATATTTCATCCCTCATGAAATATAAGTGCCTTTCCCAAAATTAGGGATGTGTGACTAGAGGAAAGGAGGGATTGAAAGCCTTTAAGATGGAAAATTTTTCATTGAAAACATTTAGTAATGTTTATAGGATTCCATGTTTAAAGTGACCTCTACCCTCAAGGGGAAATATAAGGAATTTATCCATATTTTAATGGTCCTAATAAGGTTATGAAGATACTAATTTTATAAAATTCCTCAAAAAAGGTTGATATGTAGGGTTTTGTCTTGATAAGCATCTATAGGTGCCTTACAAATCACCCACCTACAACGTGACTGTAAATGCTCCTAAACCCCTTAAAGTAATCCTTGAAGAGACTAAGCCTATAGACATGAGAAAATTGAAATATGAAGTTTATTGAATATTTATAAAGTGTCCAAAGGTCGATGGCATAGTTTTCAAGGTGGATATGCACTTACAGTATCCTTGCCACTCCAATAGTAGGCAACTACAACCAACTATAGTTAACATTAACCTAAGGGATAGTGTTATTGATGATTAACATAATATGAACATGATGTAAGTAAATGAAAATTATTTTCAAATTAATTTGAAAAATCTAATAAATACTTTATGAATTATGTCAATATACAAGCATGCAGATATGCAACTACAAGTTTTTTCTTCAAGCAAAATATAGTCAATACCTCTGTCAAGATAAATGTAAGGTCTATAATAAAGGAATTAATAGTGAATAAATAAGGTTGGCATGTTTCATATATAATTTATGGTGTCTACTATAATATTATATTCTCAAAACAAGATAACAAAGAAAGAAAGGTCCAAAAGACAACCCCATAGTCCATATATATGTATGAAGTGTGCATAGTCAATGTTTGCACAAGTCTTCTTTGAAGGTTTTGGATAATTAGAAGGGATAGGGATATCATCAAGCCCTATAATTTTTCATGGAAGTCCCCAAGGACATATATAATCCTTTCATATCATCTCTTTGCATGAGATAGTAAGGTAGATTCCCTATCTTCTATCTCAAATAGAGGGCACTCCCAAGAGATCGATTTCTATAGGGTTATGGAAAAAATGACAAGAGGATGATTTGAGGATGGTGTGAACTTTTTATAAGTTTTTGAGAGGTTGGGTTTGATATATATAATCATTAATAAACACCCATAGGTGTTAGAAACTGATTAAAATGGCCTAGACTCACAAAGGCACAATCAACTTCTACTAGGCTTAGTCTAGGCTTGTTGCCTAAGACAGGGTCAACTCCATATTTAGCATTGAATGAACATTAAAAATATTTTTAATAGGTTTGTATGAAGTAAACATATGTGTCCAAGATTTTTTAATGTATGTGAGATCATAGAGAAACCATGTTTGGATCTAAACTAACTTAGGCCTATGCAAAATTAAGGGAAAAACTTGAGTGGATAGTTTTATATGCTCACACCTAATTGGAAACTTTGCATGGAGACCTAGGAAGTTGAGATATGTTAGAAAGGGTATATAAGAAGGTTTTAGTGAAAATTTTATAAGTATTTAATGTCAAACCTATATGAAACATCATTTAAGGTCAAAACATCTACAAACCCTCTCAAACACTGGTTCATGACCCAATGAAGGAAATGAAGGAGAAGAGTTATCCTAATGGACTAGAATGATCATGAAAGTGATTGAATGATACAAAAAAATATCTATAAGTGAAAATTATATAAATTATTGACATCCTAGCATGGTAAAGAGTATTATTAAAGAGAGGTAATTGGTAATCAAGTAAAGAGAGGTAATTTTCAATCAAGTAAAGAGAGGTAGTTTGCTATCAGTTCAAGAAGGTATTGGTGTAAAATTGAGAGTGAGAGTAAGTGGACCACTTACCATGACATCATAATCTTGTGAATATAGATCAAAAAAACATTCAAGATATATACTTACACACTCAAATAATATTTGAGATTACATCAATGTCATAATCAAGGCTTATGTATTCATGAATTCTTTGACCATAAATACCCTATAGATTAACAACCTATAGACTTAGAGACATACAATCCAACTTCTTAATATTAATTTTACAAAGACCTACAAATTTTGATTTTATATAACTATCTATATTTCTATAAAAAGAACATAATTTTATCCATAAATCATCATATGCAATATGATTAAGAGATAATCATAAGTTTTTGAGTTATTTTTTTCTTTGTATAAGCCATATAGAGATTTAATTATTTTAGAATTCTTCACTTTCATTGATAATTATCTTCTTTTACTACAACATCAATATTATTAATATTTTCAAGTTTTTTTGTGTGAGTCTATAAAGCATATGTCTATAAAACTACTGACTCATTTAAATCAATGGGTTAGATGGTATAGATCCTCCACCATGTTGAGTGGACCTATGATAATTAGTATGTGATATCTTATGATAGTTTTACACTCCTTGAGTATTCCAAATTCTCAATCTACCATAATCTTTAGAAAACCACAAATAATGTGCATATAGAATGTGCTAAAATCATATAAATAGAAACAAACAAGGTATAATATAATACACTAGAAAATAATTATGTATAAATAATAAATAACTAACTAAAAAATCAAATTGTTAATTCTTACCATGTAATGAGTGACCTCATTCTCTCCCCAAGATAGAAGAAAATCCTTTATGAATTTTATTACAAATTCAGTAAATTTGTTACAATCTCCTTCAAATAATCTTTCATTGTTCATCAAGGTGAACAAAGATGAGAGTGATTTCCATGCCTATTTCTTCCTTAATGTATAATTTCCTTTATCATTTTGATCATCCTTTACATCAATGAGATCCTTATATATTTCCCATTGACCCCTGCTAATTCTTTGAGTGACATTTTTAATAAAATGCCTAGCCTTATCTCCTCCCATGGACAACTTTTATGGAACATTACCATGAGTCCTTACTCACTTTTCATCTTTTTAAATAATAACATTTCCTCCATGTAATATTGCATTTGATAATACCTTCTCAATTTTCTTAATATATTTTTGTGCCTCCTCTTTTTGTTTCTTATTCCAAGCAAATGAAATTTATAAATAAACCAATTTATCAATTATCTTAACAAAATCATGAAGATTGTATATGTGAACTCTTATCAATGGAATTTGTAGCACTAAATTCATATTTGGATCAAATTTATATTTTTTGTGAGATACTCTTTGTTCACAAACCAATATTCCATTTGAAATTATTCTATTCAATATTTTTGACTTATCTAGAGAATGCATGCAATAAATTTAACTATGATCTGCATTTGTTCCATGGCTGATGTTATACATGCATTTCAAAGTTTTTATGTTAGTATCCATGTGCCATTAAAATTAATATGATCCATAACCATAAACATAAAGTTTTTCCCCCATTACATGGGAGGAAATCATGGCTAGAAGATCTATTTGATCAAAAATCCATTTTAGGTCTTCATAACATTATTTTTTTACTTTGAATAAGCCAAGCCACCATACATGGTTTTTTTATTGTACAAAAAAATACCTTTTATCAATAGCAAGAATATTTGTATTTAGAGCTATGTTCATCAAAGTAATTAATACTATTTCATACTTAGCACCATTGATCATCTCCATCTCATCTAATTTTAGGATAACAACAAGTTTCCCATTTTCCTCTTACATTGAAATGTCATAATATCATACCATGGCCATTAAAATTTTATCAACTTCTAGACATTATTCAAAGGATTCAAAGTGATTGACACTTCCTTTCCAATATATTTCCTTCCTTTATTTATGCAATCCTCCTTGAAAGCTTGGATGTGAAACATATCTCCAACAAAGTTTTTAACTTCTTTGTTATTATTATCTCATTCCACTCTAACATGAGATGGATGAGGCACCCAAACCTTAGTGATCCTGAAATTTAATATTTTAGCCTAAAATGACTTAATTAGTTCTTCATAGCCTCTTCTACTAATCCTTTCATTGTCACAATCACCTTATATGTCACTAACATTGATTGAAGATGATAGTTGGTTTATTACTTCATCAGCTAAATATTTTCTTATGGAGGCACATTGTGGATGGCAAAGCATGGATAATATTTCATTTTTTAAAATAGGATATTCATAACCAATGCTAAGATATGGATTGTGTCTTAAATTTATTTTGATATATAAGGATCAATAAAAAAATTTGGAACTTGAATTCTCTTTTTGGAACTACCCCCTGAAGGTACTAGAGACATAATACTATTTAACTTTCTGACCCTTGTCCTTCCTCCTAGAGGAGTGTTCTTCATTATTTTAATTATTTAGTAAGGTAATTAACTTTGAAACTTAATTCCATACTTTCATTCTTCAAATATGTGACTTCTTCAAGCAACACATTTTTTACTTGAGAATGTTCAATAGCTTCAGCTTCTAGCCTCTTATTCACTTCTAATAAACTAGAGGATATCTTCTCCATTTAAAGCATCTTATTTATCATTGCATTAATGTATTTCTCAAGAGTTTATCTAATTCCTTGTAGCCTCCTACAATATCCTAACAAACCATTATCACCATTACATATAAATTTGATCATCTTAGTGATGTTTTCAAATAATGGAGGAACATTGGTTGAAGGATCAAGAGGATACAAATTTCCCTTAGCCCATATATCTATATCATTTAAGTCTAATATTATTAAATAGTTTTCATCCACATTTTTTTTTTCTATAATTCATTTTTGAAATGGTTCCATTTCTTCATTCAACTCCACACACAAAACATATGGTTTTTTTCTCATGTTTCCCCTATTTACATTTGGGTCCATCTGGCAAGAAAAAAATGAACAACATCTGATAAGAAAACCTTATACTCACAAGATTTTGGCACATTCCTAAAATTATATATGAAAAGGAAAATTAAAATGTAGATTTAAACAAACAAATATATGTATTATATCTTATATTTTTTAAATAGAAAGAAAAAGAAATCATACCATATATTGATAGCAAATGAGTTTTCCTTCTTCCAAATCTGACTTGCTTATCTCTTGTCACTCCTTGAAAATTTAGATAACTAAAAAAAACATCAATGATATGGATCATATCAATGATAATTAGTTTCAAAAAAAAAGCTCCAATATTTTGAATCTTCCCTCTAAATTTTCCCTCCACCCTCCAATTTTACATCTCATATTTTTTCTATTTTAAAATTCAATCATTAATTTTAGTTCCTAATATTCTTATGTAAAATAAATTGAAATTAATAAAATTTATATAATTCAAAAAAAATCCTTCCCACCATAAATTTCAAGAAGTTTATGTTTGAAAAAATTGATATAGTTATACATGATAATGATTTGATTACCATATTTTATTATAACTTATTCACATTTCATACACTCTAAGTGCATCTAATTAGTGAAGACTTATGTGTATGTACACCTAATAAAGACAATACATATAATTAATGGAAAGACAATCCTTATGTGGGATTAAATAAGGAAGTCTTGATACACCAAATTGGTGTCTCACTTGGTAGAGGGCCTAAAAATAATCTTTATCTTGAATTTTATAAACTTAGTCATCATAGCTCACAACATTTAAATTTTAATTTCATTTGATCACTATATAATGACATAACCTATCCACATTTTAAATATCCTAGTAAACCTCGATTGGCCTTGATGGTGAATCCTTGCATATTCCACTTATTATGTCAAAAGATTTAATTTTTTACTATTTAACAATTTGAAGGCCATCATCCTGAAAGAATAAAAGTTATTTTCATCATAAGTCATCTATAGTTTGGAATGTGGGTCTACTACTTATCAAACATCTATGCAAAAGACTCAATGTAGTGTTATTCAATAGAGGTGACATGCTAATTGTTTCCATTGTTAGTAGCAGACCTAGAAAGCTTAGTTAGGACATGCTAATTATTTTAGTCTATCATAGTTACTTCAATATTCATAAGGTACCAACCATAAAATTGACACCTTCTCAATATACATTCAATTTTTAATTATATCCTATGCTTTACACAAATTCATTTCTCATCAAAAAATATAAACAAGTTAAAGGCACTCAAAGTGTTGTCTATTGAACTAGTGTATGAATGCACCAAGCATTTGTATTTTTCATTTAGTTATCTTTAAAAATAGACTTGTTACTTTTTTTTAATTAATTAAATTACTAGTTTTGCTATTCTCTTGTTATTATAACTTTTATAAATATCTATCCAACATTACGACCCTTCATTTGACCTTTTTCTTGGATCCATGAGAATGCACATGTTATAAAATCCATAATATGGCTTCTAAATAATGTAAAACATGAATCATAGAAAATTATAAGTAGATGAAGTGATGTTAGATTATGTAAATGTAGGTGTTGAGTATACAAAATCAAGGAAACCTAGATTTCAAAGTTGAGTTCCCCTATTTTACACTTCATTTTCAAGGTTTTTTGACACAATTTGAATATTGATTGTGAAATATTCAATTTTAATGAAAAAAATTCTAGGAGATAGTGGACTAAGTAGCTTACCTAAAAAGATATATGATGGATAGATAAAATGAAAATTTCCAACATACTTATATAAGAACTTGATTTCTCAAAATGTAATTTTTTAAGTGCCTAACTACGTGTTCTATTTCATCATCATATGATTATTTTTTATTTCAAGTGCCCTAGTAGACATGCATGTAGTTATAATACTTTTTATTATATGTTGTACTTGCAAGTTTCCTTTTATAAATGTAAGCAAATGTTAAAGTTGATTATTAAAAACATTGTTTCTTATTGAAATTAAATTTTACATATATTCTCTTAATTGCATGTTCTGAAGATATGAATGACTTTGCTTACAATCCTTTAGTTATAATTTATTTATTTGACCTTTTAAGATATCTATGCCTATGATAAGGACTAGAAGAATTCTATCCATATTATATACTCCCTAATAAACCTATTACAACTTAGCATGATCTATTACAATAACCAATTATGCATATATTTACAAAAATACTTTAAAACTATCATATAGACTGACTTCTGAGACTTCTAACCAAGCATTTATTGTTTGACAAGACATCCTAAGACTAATTAATCTTGACACAATTGACTTGAATTACTTATAGTGATCCACCTACATCAATATACCTTGAACACTTACCTCTATGGCAATGCACTAAGTTATGCCTCTGATTCAAGACTATACTCATTGTTAGATAGTGTAAAAATATAATCATGTATATAAAGTTTACATATACAAAGTAGGAAAAGTAAAGGTTAAGATGCCTTTCAAGGATTAAAATTATTTAATGTTTATATGAGGATCAAATATAATAAATTATTATATCAATAATTTCATGTATTCAACAATGGAAATCATTTCCTAATTAAATAAGCCTCTCACTTTCTTGTACAAAATCAAAATTGTAGCAGTAAAAGAAAGACTACAACCCATGATGAGTATCACCCAATAAAGTATAAAATTACATATAGGGTATAAACATCCATACAAGCATAATTGAATATGTATGTTCACTAGATATCATAGTTGTGAATGTACTTTTGATTATGCCAAATGTAGTAGCATAAATAAGGCACATGAATTATTTGAAAAAATGGCTCAAAGAGATATACTATCGATGGAACACAATTATTATAGGATATGCACATAATGGATTTCAAAAAGATGCTCTCAAATTCTTTGAAGAAATGAAGAACTTTGGAGCATGCCTTAACCATGAAATATTTGCTTCTATTTTATTAGCATGCAACTATGCAAGTTTGGTGGATGAGGGTTGTAAATAATTTAATGGCATGAGTAACTATAATTGTATTATGCATACAATTGATAATTATTTATGAATGAATGACCTTCTTGGTTGTGTTATCTATCTTGAGGAAACTCTAAACTATATGATAAAAATTCATTTTAGTGAGGACACAAGAGTTGATAGTCTATAATGATAGAACAAGGGTATTTGTAGTAGAAAAGAGTAATTTTATTATGAATTAATGGTGTGTTATTTATTAATTTATTGTCTTCATAAAGTTTTTGTATGTGTAAATGAGAATCAATTCCATTTTAAGTTATTTTTTTGCCAAATCCACATTCCTATTGTTGAAACTTCATCAAACCCTATTTTTGTATGTACATAGCCCTCTAAAATCAATTATTACATGTGATAAAGTGATGTTGGAGTTATTTTAATGATTAAAAATTTTGGAGGATGTTGTTTAGGTCTTTTAGGAGGATTTATATAAGTTAAAGAGTCAATATTATTAATGAATAATCAAATAAGGTTCTCAGTTCTCTGTAGCATAGTCAAACCCTAGAATAGGGTTGTTGAAACTAAAAGACATATAACTTGAAATTTAAACAATGAAATACATCCTAATTTTTGATATAGTAGATAGAAATTCCTTGGAAGATGTTTGAAAATTCAAATGTTTGTAAGATCCTAGGAGAGAATAAAACTAGTCTAAGAGGGTTAGATGAAAACATGATGCTGTAAGAGAGTAAAAGAAGCCTTATAATAAGTGTTTCAAAAATATGTGTTGTGATCATGAGAGAAAATTAATGTTTTATGATGTAGATATATTGAGGAGAAGTCTTCATCTGTCATCATGATCTATTATTGATGTAGGAGCATCAAGCCAAGAAACACCATTTTTGTGTTTTGTAAATATGGAGGTCAAAATTTGGTCAAAGTGAGTGTCAAGGTATTTGAGGCACCTTATTATGTCCACTTTTGTCTTAGGAGTCAATTTTTAATCATTATAATGAGTTATATAGGCTATAGGAGTTTTCTCTTCAAAAGCAAAAATCAGAAAATTTAAATAGTGTAATAGAGACTAAGAGGGTCATCTTGTATGTTTGAAGTGTTTGTGTGATAAAAGTTAGTTTTATGGGTCATTATAATAATTATAAAATATTTTTTATTTGTTTTATACATAGGGCTTAAAATCAAGTTGTATGAATAGTTATGGAATTACTCTTGTATGTTGGGTAGTTTTGATAAAGAAGTTAATGCAACTACTTTCTAAGTCTACATTGGAAAAAGAAGAAAGATAAGTCATTTTTTTCAATAATAAGTTGGCATAGGAGAGAAGGAGATATCTCTAGAGATGAGTAGGATGGCTAAAAAATGAGATAGAATAAAAAAACCTCATAAACAAGTAGATCAAGTCTCATATGGACTATTTTGTATGAAAGATTGAGTCAATAAATAAGATAAATGATTGGTGTAATCCATTTCTATTCAAGTTTATGATTTTATCCTTGTACATTAACATGTATTAGGTGATTATTAAATTTATATAGGTATATATATGCATAATATTGTGTGTGTATCTATAGGTTTTGAAGGATCATAAATTATAGGCAAGGGAATAAGTTTGCATCATTATCCTAAAGTGTATAAACAAGAATTACAAATTTGGAATGCCATTGAATATGAAAAACACTTTATAAATACCCTTAATGGTTATATAAACATTGAAAAATAAAGTTCATTCAAGAAAATGGTAATTTTCTATTTTATCTCAATCAAGTATGAGAGAATACAAAACCCATAGAAGATAAGTGGAGATATGTCCCTTGCCATTGTTAATAATGATTTGGATATGTGCTTGGATAGTTTTTAAAATAGTGAGGAAGCCTTATAGTCATTATTAATGTTATGAGACTCTCAAAATTATAACAAAGAACCCTATTGATTAAGACCTATAGGTACTCTATTTGTACAAAGGAAGATTTTATATTCTCAGTCTATGTCAAAAGAGAAAGGTTACTAGTAAATAATAGTGAATGGATCTTGTGTGAAGTATGTTGCCTCATGATTTAAACCCAAGTAGAGGTTAAAATAAAATGTGTTAGTTTTGAATGTGGTAACCCTGTTCAAATAGTAAAAGGAAACCTTGTGATTTCTAATGAACAACCTCATAAGAAAGTGTAAGGGATTATTGTTGGTGAATGGATTGAATGAAGGAGGAGTTTGAGATTGTAAAAGGTTATAGGAACCATGAAAATAACCTAGACATAATTTTTAATGATTGTAAGAAGATACAGACCTCAGGAGTGTTACATAAAACATTATTAGAAGTCAGGGCTAGAAGTTTTGTGATGAATCAATTGTTGATAGGTATAGAAAGGATCACTAATAATTAGAAGGGGTAATAAATTAGTTTTATAGACATATGGTAAGTCATAAATATGATAATGACATAGAACCAAAAAAATAATAAATTGAGACCTCTGCTACCTACATAGTTACCACCTAAGTAGATTCAACTACATTTTAAAGGTTACAAGCATGAGAAAGGTCAAGATGAGATTTTCTACCTAATGGAAATGATAGATAACATAAAGACAGACCTACTAAAGGTGATTTGGTACTTTGAAACCCTATATAGTGAAATATATGCACTTTAGATGGCTCTTAGCTTGCACATGAGTTAGAAACCCTAGGTGTAGGGTTTTGAGCTTTTAGAGAGATTTCATCATCAAAAAAGGTAAAATTTTGTAGTTTGGTTGAATTGATCATGATAAAAGAGATTAAAGTGGTTTTGGGTGAAATGGTATGTAATAGTATGGATATCAAGAGCTGAGTGTGAATAGGGCTAAATAAAGCCTAATTCAAGGCTAATTGTAAGGAAATGAGGCTAGAAAAGGTGTCTAATGGTGGAATCAATGTATGAAACTTTATGAGTAGTTGTGAGGACTTAAAGGGAGATATAAAATGATTTCCAATCTTTAACAAAGATTATATATTAGGTAAAACAAGAGAAAAATAGTAAATCAAGGCTACAAGCCTAGGTTGAATGTTACAAGTGGAAGTATAAAACAAAGAGGTGAGTTTTGTCTTAAGGTTTGAGAGAGGTACATATCAAGGTGATATGATCATAAAAGATTGTATAAGAGAAAATATTAATCTCATAAACTCTATATACATATAAATTTGGCCACCAATGGCTTCATATCTAAATTTAGACCAATTCTTGCCAATCATTGAATATCTAGCCCAAGAATTTCTATTAGTCTTGAATTTGGCTTCATAACCTTGCATTAAATCAATTTAGCCTATTAAATATATTAAATAAGGTAAATATACACATTGAATTAATCAAAATCAAATAAATAACCAAATGCCTAAAAATAATTAATTAACTTACACACCCTAATCAAAATTAATTAGAAAGCTAAATCAATTTTAAATCCTAATTGAGCTCACCCATGAGCTAATAACTCAATTAAATCAATTAATAAAAAGGAAATTCAAGAGCATCTTACCTTTGTGAGTTGTCACTTTTGGAAAATATCTAAAATAATATCCTAGGAATATGCCAAACTCAACCAAAGTTAATAAACTCAACCATGGTTGTGAGTTATTAATTTTGGAAAATATGTAAAAGAATATCTTAGGAATATGCCAAACTCAACCAAAGTTAATAAACTCAACCATGGTCAGATTTAAACCATTCCAAGGGATTTGGAAGCCTATAAAATAAATTCTAGAGCTCTTCATTTATGATCTCAATCAAAGTAGAGTTATAATGCAATAATATATTCATGAAGTTAAAAGCCTAGTGTTATAATATTGAAATTGAGCCAAGCATTCAATAATGGTGCATAGAGGAGATGATGTTAGCCATATGTCATTGATGAAGAATTATTATACATAAAATGATCAAGCCAAATTAATAAATCATTTTAATCTCTCAAATAAGGTAAATATTATTGTTCTTTGCATTTTAGTTGATTTTTCAATTGTTGTTTGTTCATTAAGCTCCCCCTAAGATATAGGCTCAGAGATGTTAGTATGTTAGTGTGTTGATTTCTAGGTTTTATAGACTAACACTTGATCTAACTTCCTCTTTTTATAAAATTACTTGATCAAAAATGGCAAACTTGGTAGGACTACCTATACAATTTCACAACGCACAAATTTCTTTGTATTTATAGTTTTAATTCTTTTTTTATTGTTTTTACTTTGCTAGAGTAAAAATGACCCATAAATAATTAATAAATTTTTATTTACTTAATATATTTTTATAAATTTTTGTAGGAGTATATTTAAATATGTTATTTATATTATCTTAAATTTTCAAAAAAAAATAGTTATATTTTAGAAGTTATGTCTCTTTTAATGACTGTCACTTTCTATTTTTATATTTTCTGATAAAAATGGTTGGTAAAGAGATAATATTTTTTTTATTCACTATTTTCACCTATTTCTTTTTATAGAAGTGTACCCTAGATCTATAAATAACCTAGAAAAATTTAGTGATATATATATGTATATTTTAAAAGTTATGATTAAATTACTGACTACATGTTTTTATGATTTTTGTGTTCGATTTTCTTGTTTTTAACCTTCTAACTTGTTTGCATGTTTCATAAGTTTATTTTATTTTTTTGTGTTTTTTTTTTAAATTTTTGATAACCTTTTCCTAACCTAACATGTTTGGTTTTTTTGGGGTTTTGCCTTTGGGTCAATAGATTTAACCCTTCAAAGTTGCTTGTCTCATTTAATAAATAAGCTTCAAGGCTAAATGAAGTTTTGACCATTTCTTTGCAGGACCTATTTGGAGAAAAATATTTCAATCTAAATTAGTCTTTTTACACTTTATTTATATGTCTAAAACAAATTAATAATCCTTCATTTTAGTGTTTAAATAAAAATTTTAAGGTGTTTTATTGGTTATGTTTTTGTGGTTTCTTTCAAAGTTCATAACTTAAATCCAAGGGGCTAAAAGAACACAAGCACACATTTCATTTAGTGTTATAAAATAGAATACACTTCAAAGTTTTATATTTTTACTAACCTTTTCCTAACCTAACATGTTTGGTTTTTTTGGGGTTTTGCCTTTGGTTCAATAGATTTAACCCTTCAAAGTTGCTTGTCTCATTTGATAAATAAGCTTCAAGGCTAAATGAAGTTCTGACCATTTCTTTACAGGACCTATTTGGAGAAAAATATTTCAATATAAATTAGTCTTTTTACACTTTATTTATATGTCTAAAACAAATTAATAATCCTTCATTTTAGTGTTTAAATAAAAATTTTAAGGTGTTTTATTGGTTAAGTTTTTGTGGTTTCTTTCAAATTTCATAACTTAAATCCAAGGGGCTAAAAGAACACAAACACACATTTCATTTAGTGTTATAAAATTGAATACACTTCAAATTTTTTTGTAAACTATTTTTATTATTTGTTTAGTCTAATATTTTTTGAGTAAATAGGGAGTTATACGTGTATGCTCTCCCATATATCCCCTTTAGGGAGCTTTTGGGATCAAAAGTGCCAACTTCTTTTTGGATGGTTTACAATTATTTCCATTTGCACTTCTTAAAGCCAAGGGGCTAGTAATGAATCTAATCAAACACTTTCAATTTGGTGTAATGAAATTAACTTCACTTAAATTATTTGCAAACTTATTTATTGATTGTGTGTTTCTATGAAAAGAGATGTGCGTGTATGTTATCCCATCCATCCGCTTTAGGGAACTTTTAGGATCAAAAGTGCCATCTCATCTAACTTTGAGCCAAGTCCAAGGTATAGAATTTTTTTTGTTTAAATCCCTCCCCAAAAACTCACAATAGTATTGGGTGATTTTTAAGTGACCATAAAGTCTCTATATTCTATCATTTATTTCATGCATCTTGGCTTGTGACAGGGAATTCGTTACCTCCCACAAGTTATATAGGGAAGCTTTGACCTCGGGTTTCATCTCCTAGCACTGACTTCATCCACTTCCACTAGGATTAGAGGCTTGAGTGGTTAAACCACCTTCTAGTGTTGTAGTTGTACACATGACATATTTACACATTGCACTACACTGAACAAATGATGGATGTAGTGGTTGTAAAAAGGACAAGACTTTTTTTTAACAAGTTAAGTGCCATAGACACCCAATTAAAGTGCATTTTTTACATCATTTGGCATGACAGTCATTATGCAATTGATCCACCTAGAAAGATCAAAAACTAATTAATTTTAATCAACCCCACTTTACCATACCCTTGATAAGATTTGGATGATTATAATTAGTGTATTTTGGTCATTTTTGACTGGTATGTCTTGAGACTAAAACTTATGTTTTTTTGTTTATAACCATGTCAAAAGCTAGTCTATTTATATGTCACTCCTTAATTGAAGAGGTGTTATGATGACCATTTTATACCATACTTATGCCTTGAAATGTTTGCTAAATATGTTTGTGTGTGTTACTTATTTGAGATGGGTACCATTATGCTACCCACATCATTATCAAATTTGAGCCTTTGAGTCTTTGAAACATAACATTGATCACATCATTAAAGCATGCTTACACCTAAAGGTTGCTCATTTTGTTTCAAGACTTGTTTGACCTTATATCAAAAACCATTGTTTCACCCCAACCAAATCATGTCACATATGCCATTTGGAACTTGTTCATATGCCATCATGTTATCCAATATTACCTAGCTTATTTAGTCCAATAATAGTTTTGACCGTTGAGTTTTCAATTAACCTTTACAAGTTCAAATTCAAACATTGATTGATTTTGGTTTAGGCCTTACTTCACTGGGGTTGATACACATATCTTTCTCTTTTTGGTTTCATAACTTAGGTTAATCTATTTTCCAAATTTGAAAACTATCACTTGTTTGTTCATTCATCCTATCCTCATCATTGTTTGTGCTTTTATTTGAGAAAACATAGTCTTTTCTCTAGGTGTCTTTTACATTATAGCTTATACCAACTGATCATGTTTATGTTTTATTTTGTGTGTCAAGTCTATGTCAAAGTTATCCTAGCCTTATTAGATTAAATCAAATCACATCAGCCTTTATTTCAAAGTCTAGCTTTTAACATCATTTGGACAAAAGTCCTAGCATATCATGTTTGTTTGAGCTTAGCTTTTGACTCTATTTTTGGATGAAAGCCCTAGAAACTCAACTTTTCCCTTTCTTAGTTTAGACCTTGTTTAGAAAAACTTTTGCCTAGACTTTGACATGCCAATTTTATTTAGATGCTTGATCTTTTGTGTCTATAACATCTGACATTAGACATTTGAATTTAGACTATTTTATGCTAGCTTTTAGCACAAACCATTTTGGAGATACAGCTCCATTTTTAGACCACATTGGAGATATAGATCCACCCTTCTTACCAAGTTAGACCAAGTTTGAACAATTTGTATTTTAGACATAGTTTTTTAGAGTTTTAAAAACTCTAAGCCTTTTTGTTTTCAGAGCTTTCTTCATTAATGTGGATATGTCTAGATACACTTATGGTGGAGTCACATACAATCCAAATTATGATAGAATGTCCATACAAAATGGCTTTGATTTTTATGGCTTTATTCAAGACCCCTTTGATGATAACATGGTCTGTGAGACATAATTTTATCCACCTTGTAAAAATCAAATCAGGGACCAAAGTCAAGACCTCAACTAGAATGAAATGGTTGGTAAGGAGGAATTGAGTATAGATATCTACAATGACAATATTATTTGGTATATCAATCCATACCCTCCTTATAATAATTAATATGGGGAACAAATTCAAGGACAAGCTTATAATCCAACTCAAGACCCTGACTAGGATGATATGGTTTATGAGGAGGACTTGGATACTTTAGCTTATGTAAAAAATCAAGCTCCAGGATTCCCTACCATTTATATTCCAAGACCTCATCTTTTGGCTTGTGTGATCAATTAAGCTCCATAGTACCCACCCATTATTCAACCATAAGCCATTCCTCATCTAATGACTATCGTTCCCCACTTTAAAAAACCTTAGCCAATTCAACCTAAATATCAGCCAATCCAATAATGATCCCAACCAATCATTTAGCCTAAACCTCATCTAATTATTTAGCCTTAGCCCATTATTCAACCTAAACCTCATCCCATCATCCAACCAAAACCCTAACCAATCCAACCAAAACCTTAACCAGTCTAATCAGTACCTACCCAATTGCGCCAATCATTTAAGGACTAAGTTATGATCAATATTTCTATTTTATAACTCTTTAAAAATCAAGGCTAAGAGAACTAACTGATCCAAGATGTTTTTGTTTAACCAATCATTTATGACAAGTCAAACTATGATGAATCACCTTTCAATCATATACCTATTATCAAGGAGTCTCATTATGATGAGATAGTATTTTTTGAATCACTTCTTAATGATTATAACTACCTTTGATAAAATTATTACCTTGACCATATGCCTATTTTCCAAAAGCCTCCTATTGACAATCCAGTCTCTAAGGATTTGTCTCTTGATCTTTTTTCCATCTTAGATGAGTCTCACTATGATAAACTAGTCTTTATGGAGCATGTTATGCCATCATAGGTCATTATTTGTCTAATACTAGACATTCAATAAGACATCATTAAAATAGAGTACCCATAAAATGAAAAATTAGAATTAGAGTTAGGTTCTATTCTTAGACTAACATCAGATTTAGCATTAGAGTCAACATTAGTCTCAACATCAGATTCAAATTCCCTTGAGTTAGAATTAGATTTAGAAGAAGAATATTTTCATGAGTGTTACAATATTGGTTACACATTCCTTGTAGACCAATTTGAATAAATTTATGATCCTTACATAGTTTTTGAGGATGATTACTTCAACATTGACATAATTTATCCTAGTTTCTTCTACCAAGATTGTGTTGCCAACCTCGATTCCATTACCATTTCACATGTCATTACCACCAACCAACATAACCATGTCATTGACATTCCATCTCCCAAAAGTGTTGATTGGGACAAATATAATCATACCTTGTTTAATTGAATCCATGGTGACATATTAAATGAAACAAATCAAGGAGGCCAAGACCACAATCATACAATAGAAGAACACTCTCTTAGTAAAACTTTTTGAAGATGCTAGGGGGAAATCAAATTCAGAACGCAACATCTTCTAGTGAAACCTTTTCAGAGGTGCTAGGGGAATATCAAATTTAGAAGTTCATGTTACTTAGTGAAACCTTCTTGAAGGTGCTATGGGAAAATCAAGACAACTTCATTGGTAGAAACCTCTTTAAGGCACCAATAGCTTAGCATAAAAGTTCTTCAGTATTTAATGATGACATTATCAAAGATAAAATAAAAATTATTTCCATTTTACAACATAATTAGATGGTATTTACTCTCAAGATAAAATGAGATAAAAATATGGTGATCTTATTGAGAGAATATTTATAAATATTTAGCCCCACCACATCTAAGGTTATGTTGAATCCATAATCAGAAACATTGTGTGTGCTTTAAAATATTGATCTTCATTTATTTTCCATCCACCATCCATTCCATTATCCTCCATCATTACATTTTCCAAACAAACCTATCAAACAAAATTTATCCATATTTACCATCCATGGTCATAAGTTTCTTTGTAGAGTCTATGAAGATATCTTATCTTGGCACTTGAAGGAATCAGAATCAATGACTAAAGAAGATCAAAAAAGTATTCTAGAAAACCAAATCTACAACTAGTTATTGATAGAGAAATTATTCAGAAGAGGTGTGGGGTAGAAATTAACATGATCACATATTCTAGTTTTATCATTTATTGATCAAGATGCACATCTCCACATTAGCAGGAACAATATGATCATTTATCATACCTAGGCTAGAACCAAACATGTACCATATCATATGAAGTTACCAATCCTTTTTCTATTGTCACAAATCCTAACCATTCACCTTATCACTTGGGGGAAACCCTCTTACCATCTTATCTAATATATCAAACCATCATTATCCTTTAGCAAGACCATTCCATTTTACCATATCATTTCTATCTAGACCAAAGCCTATTTTTAGTCATCTTATCCGATTCTATTTTGATCTTGGTTACTTGGGTTCTTCCTACACTTTTTATGAGGGGATTATTATCCATATTAAATAATAAATCAAATTAATTTTTATAATGATAGTCTATGAAAATAACATGATAGTTGATATAGCAAGATATCTTTCATTTTCCATCCTATATCAAGTTTATTTATGTGAGCCTAATTATATTGCATGCTGGGGTAAATTAGTGTTCATTGATCTTGATACTAATTATAACCACTTATGGTAAAATTAGTATCATTGATCTAATCCATTATATCCTAGTTATAAACACCTATGGGTAAAATAGGGGAAACATTTATTTACCATGCATTTTCACATCACCTTGCCATCATTATTTTTATTTGATTGGCCATTTATCAGGTTTGAGAACTTATTGGGACCTAGTTAGTTTCTTTTCACCTTTTATGTGGATAGAATTACTATGACTTGAGGTAATTTTGGGACTATGTATGTCATTATCAATTCATGTTGAGGTCACCTCAGTCCCCCTTTCCATACACTCTCACTACTTTGTGAGTAATCTAAGTCAAACACTCTTGCCATTTTGCAAGTAGGTATCTTGTCATTCTCTAACGAGTTGAGATACCTAAAAATGCTAAAAAAATTTAAAATATTTCAAACTCTAAAAACATTTATCCTATCTAAGCTTAGTTAGTTATCCTTGATCCACCCTATTGGGGCAAAGTCATTGTTAGGATGCTTTCTTTTTCCTTTTATTTTCAAGATTTATATTTATTTGTTTATTTGAAATTATTTGTTTGATTTTATCATTATTTCCTTGACTCAATATATATGTGTTCATTGGTTGATTATTTATGCATATTATTCTTGAGGCCATCCATATTCATGTGTTTACATTGTCATCATGGTTTTTATCATTGGTTCATTGTTTTCTAGTGAGTATTGGATTTTAGGAGTCAGTCCTTATGAATATTTTGTCCAAGTCTTGATTGTTTTCTATCATGATTCCTACCATCACATGCTACATCAAAAATTAGCTTCAATAAAGTCTACAAGTAATGGAGCTACATAAGTTTCTCCTTGTCACATTGGCAAATCCTTTCATACCACCCTTGATCAAATCAACCCATTGACCATTCTAGTTGTGTTATTGTTAATAAGGATGAGCATCTCCTTATTGGTAGATCTAAATAAATTATTTATATTGATTAATCTTATTCTTCTATTCATCTCTTTCATCACTTTATGCCCACTTATCTTCAATCTGTATTCCAAGTTATATCCTTGAGTTATGCTTGCTAATCAGCCCTAACTAGGGCACAATCATCTTTAGCCAATCCAAGTCCTTTTAATGATTATAAACACCTATGGGTAAATCATTAATTTGAATTTTATTCCTAATTATAACCATCTTTAGGCAAATCAATAATCTTTAAAAATTAATGCATGTAAGCATTTTCTCATTTGGATTAATCTCAACCATAGGCTAATTCCACCTTTTTCTTGATTCTTTTTTGAGGTACCATCCATCAATAAATGTGAAAGCCACTCCCTCAAGGGGGCATCATCATAGACTTCTCAAATACCATTTGGAGCTTTATTCTTCAATCATCATCATCTTCTCTTTGGCATATAGGCCATCTCTCATTATCTGAGAAGACATTGATATGCTTACAACTTGTAACATCTTCCCAAATAGGGGAAAACTATAGACACCTAAATTTGACCACCAATGGCTTCATATATGACTTTAGACCAATTCTTGCCAATCATTAAATATCTAGCCCAAAAATTTCTATTAGTCTTGAATTTGGCTTCATAACCTTGCATTAAATCAATTTAGCCTATTAAATTAATGAAACAAGGTAAAAACACACATTAAATTAATTAAAATCAAACAAATGACCAAATGTCTAAAAAGAATTAATCAACTTGCACACCTTGATCAAAATCAATTAGCAATTTAAATCAATTTCAAATCTTAATTGAGTTCACCCATGAGCTAATAAATAGATCAAATCAATTACTAAAAAGGAAATTCAAGAGAATCTTACCTTTGGGAGTTGTCACTTTTAGAAAATATATAAAATAATATCCTAAGAATATATCAAACTCAGCCAAAATTAATAAAATCAACCATAGTCAGATTTAACCTATTCCAAGGAATTTGAAACCCTATAAAATCAAGCCTAGAACTCTTCATTTTGGATCTCAATCAAAGTAGAGTTATAATGTAGGAATAGATTTTAGAAGTTAAAATCCTAGTGTTATAATGTTAAAATTAAGCCAAGCCATCAATCAAGCCAAGCATTCAATAATGGTGTATAAAGGAGTTGATGTTAGCTGTATGTCATTGATGAAGACTTTTTATGCATAAACCAAGTAAGCCAAATTAATAAATCATTTGAAGCTCTCAAGGAAGGTAAAGATTGTTGTTCTTTGAATTTTAGTTAGGTTTTCAATTGTTATTTGTTCATTAAGCTCCCCTAATATCTAGGCTTAGAGATGTTAGTATGTTAGTGTGTTGATTTCATGGTTTTATGGACTAAAACTTGATCTAACCTCCTCTCTTTGTCAAATTCCTTGATCACAAAATCCATGTAATGTTTAGATGCTCTAAATCCAATAAGGTGCCTAGAAAAGAGATACAAAAGGAAATTGAGAAAATCGTTTGTGAAGGAATTGAATAGTATCAGGAAGAGATATAAAGTAGAATCCTAGTGAATTATCTAATAAAATCAAGAACACCTCAAGAAAAAGAATCCATTCAAGGAGGATAACAAAGACATTAACACAAGGAGAGTACAACTAGTTCTAAACAAGGACAAATAAGATCAAACCATAAAGTCCATGATATCAATTAGATTAGGACACAAAAATATGATGATATTGAGGATTTTTACCTAATACCTCTACATCAATTCTCCATTTTGACTGATCACAATTCCTTATTATGGTTGCCTTTTATTCTACTTTACATAATATAGCTTCCCATTCTCATACTCACTATACTTATGGGTTTCTTGTTTAGTTCTTGTACTTTAAATCTTATAGGTACTTATATATTGAATCAATCCTTTCTTCTTCTCATTTTTACATTCCTCATGTGTCTCAAGGCATTCACGATTTCATCAACTACCTCTATCTCTTCCTCATAACATTCCACTAGACAAGATCTTTATGCTTCAAAGACCACAACTTGGTTTAAGTTTTAAGGAGTCATTTTATTTTATTAAGGATCATAAATTATCATAATATATATATTTAAACCTTTTAAAAGTTCCCAAACATACCTCACCTTTTACTTCCTCACCCAAGACTCTCAATGCCCTACTAAGGCTTGTAGCCTTTCCTTAAGTAACTTTTCTTTATTTGAACAATATTTACATTTATTGAATATAAAGACACATTTTATAGCTTATTTTATCATCCTTAAAATCTTAATGAAGTTTCAACACTCAACTCATTCATTTACACCATCTACTAGACTCTTCTATTCCCTAATTAGCCTTTTTAGGCCTTATTAGCCCCTATTTGCCTCTTCACTGCTCAAATCCATACTTTTATGGTCCGTACAATTATAAAACCCATGTAATCATTTATAACATGTTTAATTTTACTAGAATTATTTTTCTAGGATATTTGGATGGTGTAAACTCATTTTACAAGCCAAACCCTAATCTTAGGGTTTTTAGGTCACTATATAGGCTAAGACCATACAAAAATCTATAACTTGAGTTGTAATTAGCTTAAAATGTTAAAATAAACTTTATTAGGTTTGTTTCACCATCTATAAGATTTAAAAATAGGTTTTTGACTTAAATCAAGGCTTTAAGGATTTAAATATCTCTAAACTCAATCAACTATATAAGTTTTCATCACCTATGCAAGGTATATCTGGACTATGTTATTTAAAATAAATTTCAAAGACTCAAAAAGGCATCATCAAACATTAATAGATATTTCAAATAAAATAAAAATCAAATAATACCATAATATGTTACCCTATTTGATCCTTCATAGTGCATTAAGCTGACCAATCATCTACAAACATGGATTACTCTTGTAGACAAGGGTTACCATAGTATTCAATTGTTTGAGTATATTTACCTCATATTATCAATGTTTTAAAAATATGACAATACTATATACTAAACCCTTTGTAAAAAATATTACTCCATCAATATGGATTCCCTCACACTTCTTTAATTCTCCTTCCTTTGTAAAGTTCTAAAATAGGCTACATTAGCATGTAGGGTTTCCTTGAGCAATAAGGTTTATCCTCCTCACAAGTGAGAAACCTATTCTTGTCATCAAGTATATTAGAAATAATTACCTAACTATAATTTCAACATGCAACTTATACTTTATTTCCAAGATAATAAACCATTCAAACCAAAGGTTGTTTAACTGTCTATAATTGCAGATATAGGGTATGACCATATTAAACAACTTACCATTTCCACCTAATATTTATATTGAATTTTCACTACTTATTTGGGGTTATAACAACTATATTTTAATAATTAATTTCTTTCATAAATCCTATCTCAATAATGGAACAATCCACTTTTTAATAACCAGGTATTCCTTCATTTCTTGATTGGTGCATCACAGAGTATAAGACATAGTTACCTTATTTGTGTTTATTTTACATTGAAGGGATTATTTAACCATTTGAGAGATTTATAATGTGCTATCATATTAAATTAACCATTCACAATGAGGATTCTTAATACATTCACTTAAAACCATTATTTAATCTTACTTCCTTTAGCTATAACTCACAATCCTTCCAACCTACAAGTATACAGAATCTAAGCATGCATATATTATAAAAATATTATTTAAATTAATGTATCCATGTATAGAGAAAAATTTATTCATTTTTAAATGGAAACATTACAATAACTAGTCTATCTTTATTCACTGAATGTCATTATTTACAACCAGTCCATTCATAGACTTCAACAACTTTTAGGAGGGTTTTTGAAGCTCTTTTTCATTCTTTGAACCTTTTACATCTTCTTGGGGAGCCTCCTCTCTCCCTCATTCTCTCCTCTCACATTATCCTCTCCTTTACTCTCACATTCTCCTCTCCTCATATGCCATATAACTAAATACACCTCTCACATATCTTTATTCTTTGACTCTATAAATGCATTCTTGGAATATAAATAAATACACCATGATCCCATGAATTCTATGACCATACTCCCCATGCCCAACAAAAACAAAACACTGATTCAAAATAAAATCAATTATCTCTACCAAAAATTAATAATTAAAAAATGAAAATGAATAATACATTCACTTAAAACCATTGTTCAATCTTACTTCCTTTGGCTATAACTCAAAATCCTTCCAACCTATAGGTATACATAATCTAAACGTGCATATAGCCTAAAAAGTCTAATTTTAAAAAATGTATATATGTATAGAGAATAATTTATGGATTTTTAAAGGAAAATATTACAATAGCTAGTCTATCTTTATTCACTAAATGTCATTCTTTACAACCTATCCATTCATGGACTTGAACAAATTTTAGGAGGGTTTTTGAAGGTCTTTTTCATTCTTTGAACCTTCTCCATCTTCTTAGAGAGCCTCCTCTCTCCCTCATTCTCACCTCTCATAGTCTGCTCTCCTCTCACATTCTCCTTTCCTCCTACACCATATAAATAAATACACCTCTAACATATCTTTATTCTTTAAATATATAAATGCATTCTTAGAATATAATTAAATAAACCATAATCCCATTAATTCTCTAACCATACACCCCATGCCTAGAAACAATAAACCCTTAATTCTTAAGAAAATTGATTAGCTCTACCAAAAATTAATACTTAAAAAATGAAAATGAATAATCCGTGAATCATCATTTAGTATTTAATTTTTAAAAAAGGCTGCTTTTATCTAATAAATTTGATAGATTTTTTTTGTTTGTGATTTCTATATTAATTGAAAGTAAAAAAATAAAAATAAAATATTTTTTTAATAAAAATGTAAAAAATGGAATAAACTAAGTAGGGTCATTTTAACCTGAGTGAGTAAATTATCAAATTTTAGTAAGTTTTATATAATAAATAATAATTATTATAGTTGTATTACCTCAGGAGATGATGTCAAAATTTTAATGATTTACATTAATTTAATGTCATATTTTGTATTTTAGATATTTATTTAGAAGAACCATTTAAAATTAAAAATTCCCCTAATGTCACTACCTGCAGACATGTGAATGCACAGCTACAAGTGGCTTTCATAGGAGTCTGAGAATGTGATCTAGAGTTGTATGACATGTCTTGAGATTGACATGAGGGTTTTAGAGATAAAATATATCTTGACAGTCATGAATGAATCAATAAATTGGTATGCAAGGTTAGGAGTTATTTCAATACGTGATGATTGTGAACTCAAGGATAAAATCCCTAAAACATAAAAATAGAGCACCTAATGATTTTGGGTTTAATGTATGGTGATGTCATATTGATTTTTGATCATTTTAAATGTACCCATATTGTATCCTCCATAAAGGATAATAGACTTAAAAAATTAGGAAGACATATGAATAGAAGGAAGTGATGTTTAGGGGCCTCCAAGTTGCCCATTTGTTCACTATGCTCAGATAGTGATATCTATAGGATTTGATATCAAATGACCCTCACATCTAAGGTTGCAATAAAATAACATGTATAAGCATGGAAAATGGTTATAGGTAGTTTAAGAGAACATTTATGATCTATATGTCATTTATAAAGGTTGGAATTGTAGGTTTTTGACCCTATCCACACCTACAAGTGTGCCTAACACTAAGACAACTTATCTACAGTTGACTGTAGACTCCTATATATTTATAGTGTGAACCTAAACATAGAGGTACAAATAATTGATAGTGAATTTTGTCTAAAATTACCTTAGAAGGATAAAATAGCATGTGTCATAATTCCCCAAAGATTGAAAGACCATCTACAGGCTCCTTTTGCCTCGACACAGTCAACTATAGTTGATTGTAATAGGTAAAGAGCAAGAGAATTAGGGTTCTTGATGTTGGAATAACCAAAAAATGAGATGGATAATTCCAAATCATTGTAAATTAACCTTGGAAATCTTATAAGGATGTCTTTCAACACTGAAACAAGACCTAAATTATACAAATGCACCTACATGAGCCTCTTCCAAACACACATACATAATCAATAGTCCATTCAAGTTAAAAGCATGTGTGAGGAGTTTGGTAAGATTTGTGAAGTTAAAAAGTTTGTAACACCTTAATCATGATTTTATATGCATCAATATATCCTCATAACATGGAAATAGAGTTGAGAAATACTCCACTAAAGGAAGCCTACAGTCACATGTCAGAACATGCATATAATCAATAATTTACACATATTTGTCTTGGGTTTTGATGTACTTGGAGGTGATAGGGGTATAATTAAGATTTAAAAATCAACACATAACATATTCATGGCTTGGAGAAGACCTTAAAATTTTAAATTTTGATGAAACAATAGGGGAAGTACCCTCTTTATTATCTCAGATAGAGGGTACTCCCATATGGTACAAAACTGCAGAATTTGAAGGAAGAGGATAACAAAGTGAGATAAGGGTTGGTTTAACCTTATAATAAGGTGTGGAGAGATGTGATAAGACATTAAATAACATTTAAAATCATGCATAAGGGTTAGAATCACAATGGGGTGGTCCAAATAGACAAAAGTGCAAGCAGACCTACATGATATCAACGAGGCCTAAAACCCAATTAGAGGGTCAATTTAATTTATACCTTAGGTGAGCAATCCACTAAATTAGAACATATTGGTAGGGATTTATAAGGTGTGTTCAAGCTTGTACCTTGTAGATAAAACACAAGAAAGACATTTTTTGGCTTAAAATGACATCAGGCCTATATAAAATGTAGTCATATAAAATGCAAAAATTGGTAACTTGAGCATGACTAATGACACTCAACACATATGTCCCTTTTGATTAATCTCATGACCCTAATATGATTGTTTTAACTAATTACTAGTCATATATAGCCTTCCAAACTTGACCCTAGATGATCCAAGACCCTCTTTTCTTAACCAATCCATCCCTCTAAGTCCCATTTACCTAGGATAACAGTGCCCAACTAGGATAGGAGTGCCAATGCCACTATTATCCACTTTTGGTGCTATTGTCCAAGCTCATTTCTAGATCCAATGGTCAATTTCTCTGATTCACCATCCTTCTCCTTGTTAGCCTAATGTGATCAAATTCAATCTATGAGAAATAGATCCCTATAAGATCCCATTCAAAGATCATTTGGAAAGCGCTGACATATATTATCAAGCCAGCAAGAATACAAGTGAAACTACTTAGGAAATCTTCCCTATTATTTGCATACATCCATCCAGTACAATCCTAAGCACATCTAAATCTTTTCATCAATCCCTAGCCATTCTCAAGCACATATAGTTTATCATTTATTGCATTCTCATACTAAAATTGAACCAAACACTTTCAAAGGGAGAACTACATATGGCTTGATCCCTCTTTAGAGTATTGGTATGTAGATAGTGTACTCATACATAAGGTGTGAAGCACATCCAATGCATCTTAAACATACTAACCCCTTTCCCTATTTTCCAAAGTTTTGTTCAAATACATTAAAAGCTTATAAATGAAGAAAATCAAATCTACAAGGAGAATTGTTGACAATGAACCTTCACAAATTCAAAGACAACATAACATCACACAGACCTACCAAACAAAACCCAAAAAGTTTAGACTCTTAGGAAAATAGTGTTAGACAAGGCCACTCATATCCACTTTTAGTGCTCCTATCCAATTAGGAAAGGAAATCTAGAATCCTATTTGTTATAGTGTCTTATGCCTACACAGTGAATATCATACCTTGTCTCGGTTAGATCAACACAATTTAAGCTAATTTTTATTTTCTCCCTTTTATTACTATTTTAAAAAATCTCTAATTATCAATAAATTTCACAAATTAGTAGATTATTTATTTCATGTTATTTACTGATTTATCAATTCAGACCCTTTATCTAAATTAGGAATAAAACCCCAATATTCTCAAAAGTGTTAAATCATTTGATGAACCTGACTTACTTCATTTATGCATAAAAACCTTAAAAAACCTAGGGTAAATTTCCTAATAGTTTTTATAATACATTTCTAAATTTTTACTTGTATATTTAAATTAGTAATACATTTCAAATTTTAAAATTTAGTAGTAAATTTTAAAATAATTTTCTTTCAAATCCTAGTTGACCATACTAGGTCCTAGTAATTTTCTAGTAATTTTCCAATCATTTTCTAAATTTTTACTAGCTTATTTAGATCAAAAAATTCATTCAAAATTTGAAAATCAATAGTAATTATCAAAGAAAATTATTTTTCCAAACCCTAGTTTCATTTACTAGGTCCCATTAAATCACTAATTTTTCAATAAATTTTTGATTTTTTACTTGCATATCTAACTCAAGAATTCACTTCAAATTTCAAATTTTCATAGTAATTGTTAAAATAACTATCTTTCAAACCCTAGTTGCATGTACTAGTTCTTATTTACTTCTTGAGGTATCACCTTACATCCTCAAATCAGATTCCAAATATGGGTTTCACTTATTTACAATTATTTCTTGCATTTCTTGCACAAAATAAGGAAACCATCATTGGTCCTATCATATACATGAATGATGAAGTTTATCATATGTTAATACAAAGCTTAATTATTTTAATTTCATGCTTATTTTTTATAAAAAGGAATGCTATTACAAAATTCATGGGTAAAAATGCACAAAATTTTAGTATTCCTTTTGCATGCTTTCTATCTCTTGTATGGAAAGATTTTCAAGCTTATCATGATAAACATGTTAGAAATTTTATGATTCATGTCACAAGTTTCTATACATTTTTTCACAAATACATATTCTCTATCCCTTTCTCTCTATCTCTTATATGGAAAGATTTTCAAGTTTATCATTCTAAACATGTTATAAATGTCATGATTCATGTCATAATTTTATATACATTTATGCACAAATACATGTTATCTATCCCTTGTTATCTCTCATGTTGAATATCCTTTATAATCATATTACTATACAAATTATAACTCCACTTACATTAATTTCATCCCATATACATGGTTTCTACCTAGATATACCTAACTCCTTGGCTACATGGTCTTTACATAAGCTAACAACCACCTATCAATTTTTAATGCCATATCTTATGAACAAGAAATAAATTTTTTTTCCTCCTCTCCTCCAAGAGGGTGATAGCTACTTTCCCTCTAACTAGGTCCATGTTATCACCCCTCTAAAAGGTGATTCAACCTATACTATTATTCTTAATGCATACATTTAGCCTATAGCTTCTTCAAACCTTCTTCAACATATGTGCTTACATGTTCAATTGAAAGCAACTAGGGTTTGTATTTATGAGACTCTAAGGGATCAAATCACCAGTATGAGAAAGTTAATTTCAG
This sequence comes from Torreya grandis, assembly GCA_037957365.1. Taxonomy (NCBI): domain Eukaryota; kingdom Viridiplantae; phylum Streptophyta; class Pinopsida; order Cupressales; family Taxaceae; genus Torreya; species Torreya grandis. The sequence continues at coordinate 142,113 of JARHVA010001662.1, read as the reverse complement.
ATTTACAAATTAAAAATCAGATATTACATGAAAATATTACAATATTGGAAAATCATATCATAATGTAAAAGGCTCAAAGGAACCCTAGTGCCAATCATGTCTATGTACCTTCACCTAGTCGATTGGTTGCAAGAAATGTTACATATCAAAAAAAGAAATCAAAACAAAGTACCTCTCTAAATAGTGATTCAAAAATCATTAAAATATAAAATAAGAGTTCAAGTGAGGTACTAAAGGAAATGATTAAATCTAAGTTGATTAAACTACTTCCTCTACATCTAGTGAGAATATTTAGATATTATTGTGTATATCATAAAATGCATGAGCATCACATAGATTCATGTTTGGAATTGAAACAACATATATAATAGATAATTATTAATGAGGACCTATAAAAGGTAAACTAGTCAATCAATCCATAGTGACACAAGCACACATTAAAAAAGGGTCAAATTTAGAAATAGTACAAAAGTGGTTACCACAACATAACTAAGAACAAAAAAAGGATAAAAAAGCAAAATAATCAAAAAAATTAGTACCAAGAACATAGGTAAAACATGAAAAATATGAAAATATACATCTCCAAAATAAGGCTCCACTTTCAAAATAGTATGGGTTTGGTCAAAAATATCTACAAAAATTTGATTATCAAGGTCAAGGGTTGGGAAAACATGCTCAAGGCATCACTGATCCTATTATAGAAGTTGATAATGTTTGTCGCCAAGGTTTTATATTTATTAAACATTCTAAGGCAAATAATTCACTCACACAACTTATCAAAGGAAAATATCTAGATACAATAAAATTCAATACTAACATTCTATTGGTTTAAAATCAAGATGATAATGATGAGTGGAATAATACAAGTTATTATGATTTCCAAGATACCAACAATCAATTAAAATATCCAAAATCAAATTCATAGCCATTAATTTGTGCTTCATAATCATGCATGATTCTATTGTTTGATACATGACACCATGATAGGGAGCCTCCCATGAGACTCATCAGTTAGTATCGTCTCTCCTCAATATTACATGTACATAGTTTATTTTTGCTTATTTGTACATAGTTTCTTAGTTTTTATTATACATAATCTTCTAATGATTGATTGTACATAGTTAAAATATCAAAATACAAAAAAAAAATTAAATATGTCAAAATACCAAAAATATTTTGATTATATACATTATCCATGCTTTACATTTCCACTATCATGTTAGAATTACATATATTTTTATATGCTATTGTTTTTAAATTTATCTACATTACCATGCTTCACATGATCTTATTTGAGTGTGTGCAGTGACTTCTAAACACTTGATTTCATCACTCTACCCATTAAGGGGGCATCCTACTTTTACATTTCAAAACATATATCGATACATTTACCCACTAGGGGCATCTTATACATGACTACATCATCCAAGTTATGTTATTCCTATACCATATAGTCCAGTTATCATGTTGATGAACATTATTTACTAGCTTACATAGATTACACTATCGACACTCATTAGTATTTAGCACTTGTGTATTTAATTGCATATACCTAGTCTTGTACTAACATATATTGCATAATTTCATAATTTTTCTTTGATTAGTTAGATGTGCTTGTATTTTATAGTATTTACATGCTTTCTTTTATTTATTAGAATTAACTTGATGTGATTGCATTTCTTAGTTCCTGTTTGTCTCCTATATGTGCTTTAGAACATTTGCCAATGTTCTTTTCTTTTATTCATGTGTGTACCTTAAGACATTTGCCAATGTATTTTTCTATACTCCTCTATGTAATTATGGATTTCAAGCCAATGTACTTGTTTCAACTATATGTGTATGTGGCATTTGAACATGCCTTGTATTCTTGCCTTCTAGTTTGAGTGACATGTTCACATGTCCCTTTTTTGCTTGGCCCCTTGGCCACTCTTATATGCTTATTTATTCTTACCTTGTGTGCTTATTGCTTGATTTATTTTAATTTTTTACAATGCCATGATTCATATCATGTATTATTAATGTTTTCTTAGATTCCATGATGGACATCATGATCCATCCCTCCAACTAACAACTAATAACTAACCAGACTATCATTTCCAGTTTAGTAATTTGCACATGATTTTATATTGTTATATCTATCTAGGCATACCCATATTAATCTAATAATCTCTCAATACAAACCATGTTATGTATTGAGATATCTTATCAATTATCATTTTTATATCATATATTTTGTAGCATAGCACATTTTTAGGGCTTCTTATTTTAAGGGTAGTCATTGCAAGGTCTCCATTCCTACCCTCAAAAAAGGGGGCAATAAATAGGGGTTTTTTCATAGATATCAGAGCTCTTATCAAACAAAAAATCTAATTTCAAAACACTCAAAATAGCAACCAGACATCAAACTAGTCAGAGCAAACCATGTAGATAGTCAAAAATACTAAACAATCATTAGATTTGGCCTAGGAAATTAGCACCGAGACTAGACTACAATGCTAGTTGCACTACTATCCATTTACAACACTCCTATACAAATAGAAAAAAATCCAAATTTCCTATAAATATATAGAAAGGTAATTTTAGTTACAGTTTTGTCAGCTACAATTCAGACTAGAATTAACAATTTCAATATAGTTTTGCTTAGAGAATCTAGATATAAGGGGAATCATGTATAGCATGATGGATCTCACTTCCAATTTTAGATAGGGTAGTTGTTACAACTTATAGATCATAATCCATGTTTTAAACACCAATTATTGGGGGTAATGTGCATGACACATTTGCTTTCTTTCTTTATGAGTTTAGCATTACCCAAGCATTCTCAGTAGTTACATGCTTTACTCCACCTACAAGTGGTTGGCATAATTTTGGTTTGGATTTAATATAAGCCTAAATTTTGAGTTCTTTAGTGGCTTCCACATAAGCTATATTCTTAGTTTCAAAGTGGATTTCATATAAGCCTAATCTTCATCTTTTAGAATAGCCAAGAGTGGGCTAGTTTATACTATATATTTGGCTATCCACACCAACATTATCATATCATAGTACATTCATGGGCTTCAAGATCCATCTCATATGACACATATTCCATACCAATATCAATTTATAGCTTCACTTCATGGGGAAATAATGGAGCCAAAAGACTAGCTCGCCTTTACATTCTTAAGCCACCTACTCAGAGGGATTGGACACATAGTCCAAACATCGATCAACACACACAAGGTCATATAGCTTCACTTAGTAGGTGATGATGGAGTTAAATATCTAGCCTTTACATTCTTAAGCCACTTTTGGGGAATTGATCACTCATCTCCCTTCATGATGTTACTCTTGGCACATCACACATCTAGCATCACCCACCATTACTCAACATCAAAACAAGTTTTGTATTGGTTCATGTACCTGGTGAGGTATATTCATTACTTTATCTTCCTCTATTTCTTACCCAACTTTGTAAATTCTTATTTTAGATATAGTGTATCTAGTAAGAACTGTTTTATTTTCTTTTTTCATTTGTAGATTTACACTTCATAATGTGCTCTCTCTATACACACCCATCATCACACAACTTCATGAGCTTCATCCTTGTAGGTAAGTTCAAGTACACTTTCTATTTTTAATTTATCTTAGTATTTCACTTTAATACATCATTAGAATAAAGGGGGGGGAAATGTAGTCATATAAAATGCAAAAAAATGATAACTTGAGCATGGTTAATGACACCCAACTCATAGGTCCCTCTTGCTTATTCTCATGACCCTCATAGGCTTATTTTCACTGATTCTTAGTCATCTATAACCTTGTAGAATTGACCCTAGCTGATATAGGACCCTCTTTTCATGAATAATCCATCCCCTAGGTCCTATCTACATAGGAAAATAACACCGAACTAAGACAGGAGCATCGGTGCCACTATTGTCCATTTTTAGCACTATTGTCCAAGCTCATTTTTGGCCCCAAAGGTTAAATTTATTTTGGTTTCCCATCCTTCTCCTTGTCAGCCTGACATGAGAAAATTTAATCCATAACCAATATATCCCTATAAAATCCCATTTAAAGATCATATCGAAATGGTTATAAAATATTGTCAAGCAAGCAAGAATATAAGTTAAACCACTTAGGGAATCTTCCCTAATCTCTACATAGAGCCATCTAATACAGTCCTAAGCACATATAAATCTCTACATCAGTCTCTATCCATCCTCAAGCACATCTAATCTATCATTTATTACATTCTCATTTCAAAATTACACCAAGCAATTTCAAAGGGAGAAATACATATGGCTTGGTCCCTCTTCAGAGTATTGGTATGTAGGCAGTGTACCCACACATGGGGTGTAAAGCATGTCTAGTGCATCTTACACATACTAACCCATTTTTCCTATTTGCCAAAGTTTTATTCAAATAAATTAAAGTATTATAAGTGAATAAAATAAACTCTATAGGGATCACTATTAATAGTGAAACTTCATAAATTTAGAGACAGTGTCACAAAAAATTGCAAAATAAAACATAAAAAGCTTAGACTCTCAGGATAATAGCACCAAACAAGGACTACAGCACTAATGCCACTCCTATCCACTTTTGATGATCCCATCCAATCAAAAAATTAAATCCATAATCATGTTTTCAGTAGTGTCCTAGGCCTTCATAGTGAATAGCAGACCTTATCTTAGTCGAATCAACATAGTTTAAGTCTTATTTCTCCATTTTATTACTATTTTTAGAAAATATCTAATTATCAATAAATTTCAAATATAAATAGCTTTTTTATTACATGTTATTTAATAATTTATCAATCCAAACCATTTAAATAAATTAGGAATAAAACCCCAATATTCCCAAAATTGTTAAAATCAGGTGTTCCAAACAGACAAAAGTGCACGTAGACCTACATGGTATCAACTAGGCCTAAAACCCAACTAGAAGGTTCATTTCATTTCTACCCTAGGTGATCACTCCAATAAATTGGAACATGTTGGTAAGGATTTATAAGGTGTGTTTAATCTTTTACCTTGTAGATAAAACACAAGAAATCCATTTTTGGGCTTAAAACCACATCAGGCTTGTATAAAATGAAGAATGAAGCTAGGTAAGGAAATTTGTAATGATCACATCTTCTTGGACACTTTTCATGGTATATCAAGGATATTGGAAAAGTTTAATAGGGTCTTGATTAAACATTTTTTGGAATTGGTTCCTATGTTAAATGTCACCACTCTATGAACAAAGGCTAAGGGTGGAAAGAGCCTAAAACCCTCTAAAACCTTGATTCATAACTTGATGGAGGAAATGAAGAAAAATAGATATCCAAAGGGAAACTAATTGGTTGGGAAATGTTTTTAACCTTACATAAAAATCTCCATATATCCTTCCCACTCACTTGAGGTATTCCCTACTTGTACGGATAGGGGAAATGAGTTTTTCTTGACTATTTTTAGTATTATACAGGTATGGCAAGGAATTAAGAGGTGAAATAAAATTTAGGAGAATTAATTAGAATTTATATAGCCTATAATATTCATTTCATGTATCAGGGAAAATCCTAAGTGTTTATACAAGTGCCTCCATCTTAGCCAGTCAAAACTAACATAGTGAGCAAGATAGTGAGAAGGGTAAGAACTTCATATAAGACACTTTTTAATGTATACCTAATAAATATGAGGATACTGGAGGTATTTAAATGTGTAATTAAATCATATTTATGTGTTTTATGTAATAATAAAACCAACTTCGAGGTTAAGTGTGAGGGGTGAGTGAAAAATGAGTTATTTGGACTATAGGCAATGATAGGTCATCTCTAAAAAAATCTTGATGATTGGGGATGAAACCAATGAATTTTAGATCATTTATACAACCTATCCCCCTCAATTAAATTATAAATTTTTTACTAGTTAGTTTTGGGACATTCCAAAAGGGACAAATGATGAAGACAGTTTTCTGAACAAGTAAAAGAAGTTCTATGCCACATTTTAGGAGTTTCATGCTTTTAAGGGCCATTTATCCTATTAGACCTTACATGGTCCATCTCACACTTCCTTATATTACATGTTTAAATATTTTTCTTAGCATTCCAAATTTAATAGTGACTCTTATACTTCATTCTCTTTTCCTCTCTCTCAAATTCTATAAGTAGTAGCCATTTTGGCTCTTATAAAATAATACCACACCATGTATGTTGAAGCGCTACTATAATGACATTGTATTTTTCCTTTTAAAATTAATTATAGTATTTTTTTGATATCATTAAAAAGTTTATAAGTGTTCAAAGTGATGTATGGTGATAAAAAGTGATAATCCTTTATCCTTTCTTCCCTTATCCTCTCATGTTTATGCAATAGTTCATATCTAACAGGTCATATAGAGTGTTTTCAATTATTTTAGGATCCTTTAAAGTGTATAAATATTCTTGGAATTTTAAAATTTTCCCTCTGGTCCATTTACCTTGTGTTTCTTCATGCATTTCACCTCTATATTAAAACATTGATGCTAGAATCCTTTAGGACTTTGAAACTAGTTTGTATGTCTTCTTTCATTATGATAGGAATATGATGGTCATGTGTAAATCATCTTGGTTTATCACCCAATTATAATAGTTACATTTCATTAAATTTTCTAACTCTTTTCCCCATAATCAAACATTACTTAGGTGATAAGCATTTCAAGATACATTCAGGTAGCTAGTCCCTAAATCTAGTGGTCTACTTTCATTATAGGTAGACCCACATACCTAGAAGTGTTCCCATGTTTCCAAAATATGTAAGAGGACTGAACACCCTATTATAGGTTGAAATATTGGGTGAAAATATTTATATCATGCCATTGGGAATCCATTATCTTCATGATAACTTGTCAAGGTGAATGTTAGTCTTAACAACATCAATTGTAAAATTGGTGTGCTACTCAACATTTGGTGACTCCATTCAAGGTAAAATATGGTTCAAGGACATTATTTTTTCATAAAATTGTTATCATAATTCATTATTATTACTAGGTCATCATATATTAAGTTTTAAACCCCATTAATCTACCTATTCATCTTGAACTCCCTCTTGAAGTTCAATACCCTCATCCTAATCTATGTTTTGAAGACCAAGAAGATTTTATTAGCCAAGGAAGTGAAGATGTGGAAGAAATTGAAGACATTTAATAAAGTATGGATATGACTCATACCTTTTTTTAATTTAATATTGAAAATCCAAATCACCTTCAATCATATTATGCCATTCCTCCTAATACCACAAAGAGTGTGCCTACATTCAATGGTGAGAGTCATATTACACCTAGTGAACACATCAAGGATATCTCAAAATTTTTTAGTTTCCACAATGTCACTCAATATAAAATTGTCATTAGACTCCTTTTCATGTAAATTATAGGGAAATATCTTGATTGGTATAGGAATTTATAAGGTTAATGCATTACATCATGGGATGACTTTGGAGTGTTGCTAACCTCAAGGTTTGAAAATGAAAGTGACCATGCTTATCTCATAAATCATCTCAATGTGATCAAAAGAGTATCCAATGAAAAAATGCATGACTTAAATGAGAGGTTACAAAAGACTTGGTATAGATTGCCTCCTCCCATGAGGCCACTTGATAGTTTTGTGTTTCCTACCTATTTGAGAGCCATTGATAGTTAAATTTATACCGTGCTTCAATCCATGGGTGGTTCCACTCTTCCTGAAGCATATGAACCTACCATAAAAGTTTAAAATGGTCTCATTTAAGATGGAAGGTTTCATCCTAAATTTTATATGCCTCCATTATATTATAATTTTTCTAATACTCCAAGTGTGGCCCAAGTTCCCAATGTCAATGCCAAGCCTAATATTTCTCCTAAAGTGGCAAATGAACCTAATACATATACAATAATTAAAGCCTTAGGAGATTAGCTTATTCAAGAGATAATTAAAAATTGTGCTTATCAAAATACTTACCCCTATAAAAAATAATATGGCCAATAATTTGGGAGAGGAAGAGGTCAAGGGAAACCTAACTTCAATAGGCCTACCAATGTCTGCAATCCAAACTCCATCACCAATGTAAGAGAGATGGTACTAGTGCATGGTAACTTATTGTAAGGAGAATATTGTAAAAAAGGAAAATTTATGAAAGCTAATTAGGGTAAATATAAATCCCTTGTTTCTCAAAGAGGAGTCAATCCTATCCTATCAGTTGAAGATGAGGTCATGATGTAAGCAAATGAGAATTGGCAACCCCATGGAGAAAGTTTCACCAAATTCTTGGAGGAATAGATTTTTTTACTCAATCAAGGATCCTCTATTTCAGATAATATAAGGGAAAAGAGGAATCCTATAGGAGGTGACAATAACATGCCTACAAGTTCATCAAATCCTCTTCCAAGGCATCAAATCATGGTAGTTCCAAAAAATTCTACACCTCCTTAAAGTCAAAACATTAGAAACTATGCTTAAGGTGTCTCAATTCCTCAAGTTTCAAGAAATAATTTTCCTCCAATAGATCAATAAAACGTTATTAATACTTCCCTAAACATATGGGAATCTTTGAAAAGTGCTAAAGGATCTATATCCTTATGGGATGTCCTTCACATGCTTGGACAAAAAGAGTTATTACAAAATTAGTTATCTACTATACCTATTATTCCTTCACCTTCGATTCAAATTCATGGCCATTTTGTCCTTGAAATTATCCCTAATACCATTATTTAACCATCTACTAGGGCTAATAAGCCTCCACAATTATACATAATTTTCACAGTAGGTGACAAATTGGTACACAATTGCATAGTTGATAGTGGAACTTTTACTTCAGTCATGCCCAAAGTTGTAGTTGATAAGTTGGGTCTAAAATATGAGCCTCATAGTAAAGGATTGTTCTAAATATATGGCACATACTAAGATAATAGGTTTGATAAAAAAATTTAAGGACTTATTACTTGATTTTCATCATTTTCCTATCCTTTAAGACATAGTTCCTGTTGACCTCCCAACTCACTTTACAATATACCTTTCAAGAGACTTTACATGCAAGATTGGTGTCTATCTCTTAGCTGACTAGTCCTTCTTAGCCTTTAGGACAATGTATGGGACTAAGGTGAACAAACTCAACCTCTTTTTAGATTCCACATTAAACCCTACATTAAAATAAGCTCTAACTTGAATTGTGTTGTTCATGAGAAGGAGGAATCCAATGTGGATGATGGATATTCTAAACTTGAGGGCATTTATGATTTATTCCTAGATGATTATGGTGTAGATGCATATTAGCATGATCATTATGCACACTTTGAATAAAATGATCTTAGTACTTATATCATGCATGAAAACCATTTAAAGGAGATGAAGTAAGTGTCAAACAATTTTCATGCTACTGAAGGTAACTACATGATTCATGAATATGATGATGATAGGTTGAGGAACATAATTAAACACCATAGTGGAAAGAATGATGTATTTATTCCTGATATTGATGAGGATGCCTTGGATGATGACACTCATGAGGTAGATGAGAATGACTTATGGTAAAGGTTTGGTGTCATATGTCAAGATTTTGATCAACTTATTCATGCTACTTATCCTCTCAATAAGTCTACATATGATATGGTTAATGCTTCTAACAAACATGATGTTAATTATCTCACCAAGCATGGAGAAGAGTTTCATATTGTGAATGAAGAGGAACTATAGAAAAGGCTCAATGCCATATGCAAATAATTTGACAAGTTGGGTAAGTCTCCTTTTTCTCCAAGAGATTTCATATCTAATGTTGATATTTATAATGAGACTAATGATCATGTTGTCAAGTTTCCTATAGAACATGAAGGTGAATGTCTTTTTGTTGATCATGAGCCTAGAATCATGAAAGAGTTTGATGTAGTTTCTACCCAAGGAGTTGTGAACATAGAGAATGAGGTCAAGGTAGAAGTTATTGTGCCTAAAGTAAAGTCAAGAGCTCCATCAAATTTTGAGCCACACTTAGAGGTGTTGGATCATGAAAAGGAGGATCTTGATACTTTAAAAAATCAACTACATGTTTTCCTAGAAGAGGACAAAGATGAGACAGCTACCATACACTCCAATATTCATTTTTTTGGAGAGAATACTATGGATATGATAGACATCATAGTAGTTTAAGCTCTAATCAAGGATATTAGAGAGAAAAATAATTCATGAAGTTTCTAAAAAATCCAATTGCAATCATAAGAGGACCCAAAGGTGATATGATTCTTGATCACCTACATATGCAAGTTATTGATGATGAGCATGTTCCTCATGCTAGGGGGACTATTTTTTATCTTAGTTAAGGTATGATCATAATTTCACCTCAAGATTGAGATTTTGTAAATAGTAAAATAGGTGTGTATGTTTTCTTTCAATTGTGTTATGTTCCATAAGTGTTCTAGTTGAACATGTGTATTTATTTTGAGTATGTCTTATTTTATGTTCCTTTAATTTGTGTTTGGTGTGTTTTCAAAGGAAATTTGTGTGTTAAAACTATGTCTATGTGACTCCATGGCCCAATGGATAGGATTAGGCAACTAGGCATGGCATAACAAGCATACCACCCTTGGGAAATCACTAAGAATGTTGACCATTTTAACCACATGTTAAAATGGGTCAACCCCCTATATTAAAAAACTTATACAGGGGTATAATATAATGGAATAGGGTGTGTAATTTTTAATTATATGTGATTTTATGTGATTTTACCTTTTTTTATGGTCTAACTAGTCCTTATGTTATTTTGAATCACTTAGGGTTCATAAATGAGCATTAAATGTAAGTGATATAGTTTTGAGTTTTATCCATGTTTTATAAACTCCACCTCAGTGTAAAATATGTTAATCCATATTATAAATGTTATTTTTTAACTAAAAACTTGTAGGTGATAACTGAAAACCAAGAAAATAAGTCCAAAAGGAGTTTCAAAGGTGTATGACCTATGAGAGAGAGCATCATGTGGGAGAAGGTTTTGGGATGGATCTTAAAATTCATTGGACTCATTTCCATTCTTAAAATTATTTTTAATTTCCAAATTTGAGATAAAACCATTCTAATCATTCATCACTCCACTATGTACATGAAACTTATCAATAGGTTTTTGGTTTCTACAGCCAGCAGGAAGACTTATAGGATATATGCCTTTGGGTGGTGATAGTACACTTGTTAAAATTCACTATCATTCTTGTATTTTAGAGGATGGTTTCTTATTATTTATGAACCATATCTAACAAGTTGACTATGTTTTTTTGCCTATTATTTCCCACACCCTATAGGTTTTGCTCTTGTTTTAGATGGTTCCTATAAACCATCTACTACATTTATGTCTAGATGATTTTTGATCTCTAATCTCATGTTACCCATACTTGATTTCATGTTTGGAAAGGATTTCATGAGCTAATTAGTTTAGTTTTTTGCAAAGTGTCACCACATGAGGTTTCAGTCAAGTTTATGTACTTGTAGAATGTTTTATTCTCTGAAATGCTTCCAAGTGAATGTTGTGATTCATGCATTTCATGTCATAAAAAACTAATTCCTTCAAATATTACCCTCTAATACTAACATCATGAAGAACATTACCATATGGAGTACATAGTCAACCTTCTACTTATTTCCAACCATAGTCATGGCATGTGAAGGTTTTCATAATGCTCATGGAGTTTTTTGAAGAGTTAATAAGGTGATAGATGTATGATTATATTATAACCAATAAAATAATCCTCCTAAAATTTAAATAATAGGGACTATGGTGGAAATCATATGTAACATATACTCACAGTCAACCATGGATGTGTACCTATAGATGCTCCCAAGAAGACGTCTTGTTGAAATGGGATGTTTGAACTTATTTAAAGCCTTCCAAATTTGTAAGTTATCCTTTGAAAATTTTTATAGAACATTAATCTATTCATGAGGTCATATAATGTGCACATTGATCAAATCTTACACTCACTACCTATCTATAACTCAGTGCATGCCTACAAGTACATCATAAAGGCTAATAACATTAAAGGGGGATATTTTAGTCAATTAAGGTTTTACATTAAGAAGAGAATAAATTTTAAGGTTTTTAATATGGTCCAAAACTCATTGAATTATCATTTACCATGATTAATTCCCATAATATTTCTCACTGCTTGCAGACATGTGAATGCACACCTACAAGTGGCTTGCATAGGGGTATGAGAATGTGATCTAGAGGTGGATGCCATGTCTTGATATCCCCATGATGTTTTAATAAATAAAATATATATTTATAGTCATGAATAAATAAATTCATTGGTAGGAAATGTTAGGAGTTACTTCAAGAGGTGATGACTATGAATTTAGGTACAAAATCCCTAAAACACAAAAATAGATCACCCAACACTTTTGGGGTTAATGTATGGTGATGTCATATTGTTTTTTTATCACTCCAAAGGTACCAATATTTTATACTACATAAAGGAGAAGATAATTAAAAAATGAGGAAGACATATGACTATAGGTAAGTGATGTTTAGGGACTTCCAAGTTGCCCAATGATTCATTCTGCTCAGATAGTGATATCTATAGGATTTGAGTATCAAATGACCCTTACATCCAAGGTTGAAATATAATAAAATTTATAGTCATAGAAAATGGTTATATTAAGTTGAATATAACATTTATGATCTAGAGGTTATTTATAAATATTGTAATTGCAGGGGTTTGACCATATCCACACCTACAAGTGTGCCTAACCCTGATACAACTTGTCTACACTTGACTATAGACTCCTATAGATCTATATTGTGAAACTAAACATGAATATAAAAATAATTTATATTGGATTCTATCTCAAATTACCTCATAAGGATAACATATCATGTGTTACAATTACCTAGAGATTGAAAGACCATCTATAGGCTCCTTTTTCGTTAACATAGTCAACTATAGTTGATTGTAATGGGTAGAGAGTAAGAGAATTAGGTTTATTAATGTTGGAAAAACCTACAAATTTGATGGATAGGTAATAATAATTTTAAAATGACCTTGTAAATCTTATAAATATTTATTTTAACATTAACACAAGACCTAAATCATGCAAATGCACCAATATGTGCCTCTTCCAAACACACATACATAGTCAATAGTCTAGTCAAGTTGAAAGGCACACCATGTGTGAGGAGTTTAGAAAGGTTTGTGAAGTAATTTTTTTTTTGAAAAAATCAATAATGATGTTATAAATCTCAAGAGATACTCATAACATGGAAAAAAAGTTTAGAAAGACTCCAACAAAGGCAACCTATAGTCACATGTCAGAACATACACATAGTTAATAGTTTACGCATGTTTATCTTGGGTTTTGATATACTTAGAGGTGATAGGGGTATCATAAAGAGTTAAAAATTAACACATAAAATATTCATGGATTGGATAATCCCTTACAATGTTCACTTTTGATGAGACAATAGGGGAAGTACCCTCAATTTTATCTTAGATACAGGGTACTCCCCTATGGTGCAAACCTTTAGACTTTGAAGGAAGAGGATAAATAAGTGAGCTAATGTTTGGTTTAAAATTTAAATAAGGTGTGGAGAGGTGTGAAAATACATGAAAAAACATGTAAAATCATGTATAGGGGTCAAAAACTCAATGGGGTGGTCCAAACAGATAAAAGTGCAAGTAGACCTACATAGTCTCAACTAGGACTAAAGCCCAACTAGAGTGTCAATTTCATTTCTAGCCTTATCTTAACACTATAATGAATTATAAAATGTTTTTAGTGAGTTATAATTTGTTTTAAATATTCTACCTTGTAGAGAAAACACAATAAAGCTATTTTTGGGCTTAAAACCACATCATGCTAGTGCAAAATGAACAACAAAGCTCGATAAGGCAATTTGAAATGCTCAAATATTATTGGACACTTCTAATGGGATCTCAAGGAGATTGGAAAATTTAGAGAGGGTCCTAATTAATAATTTTTTGGAATAGGTTCCTGAGCTCAATATCACAAATCTATGAACAAAGGCTAAGGGTGGAAAGAGCCTAAAACCCTCCAAAACCCTGATTCATGACCCGATGGAGGAAATGAAGTAAGAGAGATATCAAAATGGAAAATAATGGCTTGGTAAATATATATAAATTTTATACAACTCTCTATATATCCTTCCCACTCACTTGAAATATTCCCTACTTGTATAGATAGGGGAAATGAAGTTTTCTTAACTATTTTTGGTGTTGTACAAGTATGTAAAGGATTCAATAGGTGAAATAAACTTTAGGATAATTATTGGGACTTGCTATAGAATATAATATTAATTTAATGAATCAATGAAACTCCTAAGTGTTTTTACAAGTGCCTTCATCTCAGCTAGTCAAAACTGACATAATGAACAAGATAGTGAGAAGAGTGAGAAATTTAAATGGGAGGCCTTTTAAGGTCTACCTAATGAATATAATGCTATATTTGGTCCTTAAATGTGTCATTAAATCATTTTTATGTATTTTAATGGAAAATTAAAACCAAATTTGAGGCCAAGTGTGAGGGGTGAGTGAAAAATGAGTTATTTGGACTACATATAGTGATAACTCATTTGTAAAAGAATATTTATGATTAGGGATGTAAAAATATAATTTTATATCATGTATAAAATCCCTATGAATAAATTAAATTATCAATTATATCCATATTTATTTTTGGTATGTTCCAAAAGGGCCAAATGATGAAGGCAATTTTTTGAGTGAGCAAAAGAAGATCTATCTCACATTTTAGGAGTTTCATGCTTTTAAGGGAAATTTGTCATATAAAAACTTGCATGGTCCATATAAAAATTCATTTTACTACATTTTAAAAACCTTTTCTTATCATGACACATGTCCTAGTGATGCTTGGACTTACTTATATTCTCCTCTCTCTCAAATTTTATAAGTAGTAGCCATTTTGGCTCTTGTAGGCTAATACCACACCATATATGGTGAAGCCCTACTAGAATGACATTGTATTTTTACTTTAAACATTAATTAAATTCTGGTTTAGATTTAATGAACAATTTTATAAGTGTACAAAGTGATGTATGGTGATGCAAAGTGACAATCCTCTATCCTTTCTTCCCTTGTCATCTATTTTTTATGCAATAGTTCTTATTATAACATGTGGGCATATAGAGTGTAGTCAAGTGTGGTAGGATCCTTTTAATTTTTAAAATATTTTTAGAGTGTGAAATATACCATTTTTTCCATTTACCTTGTTTTTATTCATGCATCTCGCCTCTATATTGAAACATTGAAGCTAGAATCCTTTAGGACTTTGAATCTAGTTTGTTTGTCTTATTTCATTATGATAGAAATATGATGGTCATGTGGAAATAAACTTATTTTATCAACCCATTATATTAGTTTCATTTCATGAAAGTTTATAACTCTTTTACCCACAAGCAAACATTAGTTAGGTGATAAGCATTTCAAGATACATTCAGGGAGCTAGCCCTTAAATATAGAGGTCTACTTTCATTATAGGTGCACCCACATACCTATAATTATTCCCATGTTTCCAAAATATTGAAAAGAATTGAACACCATCTTCTATGGTGAAATATTTGGTGAAAAAATATACATTTCTTTTTTCAAAGTGTTTTTTAATAAGAACAGTGGTTCATTTATGTTCACTTTTGAGTATTTCCCATGTAACACCTTTTGTAGAAGCATTGTAGAATGTTGATTAATTTTTTTTTTTAGAAATAATGATGTAAAGGTTATTGGTATACCTATAAAAAACAATTTATGTAATGCTATTGGTGAGCCTACAAAACCAATTATGTAAGGTTTTTGGTGAACCTAAAAAACCAATTGGGTAAGGTTGTTGGTCAAATCCAGGTAAAACCATTAGAGGACAAGTGTGGAGGATGAAAAAAATCATAGGTCTTTGCTCATTTTTGATTGTTTTTTGTATCCATATATGAAATTAAATTTTAATAATATAATATTTTAGAGTTTTGTGCAAGTCTAATGCTACATAGTTGAAGATAAATTAATGAACACACTGAGCTAGAACACTACAATCGGTTAACGAGATATGTTTTACCATGTAAAAACTAAGGTGAAGAATGTTGGGGATTAGTATTTACATTGGAAATTTGTTATTTATGGTATGGTAAGTAATAGTTACTATTTTTAAGATACCATATGGGTAAATACGATAATATAATTATTATCATTTTTATAAAAATATAATGTATATTTGGTTAGCATAATATATTATCAATAGAAGTTTTAATATATTATTATTATAGGTTCAAAAACCAAATTATAGGATATAATAATGGGATATCAACTCCCTAATTATAGTCTATCTTTTATCTATTATATATTTGGATCTATACATATGGGTATTTGTAAGAGTGTGTAATATTCAATTTGTAAGAAATAATTTATTGTGTGTTTATATTATTATCTCTAGTATTTGACTTTAATATTCATTACATGATTTATCAAAATAAATAATCTCATTAGATTATTAACATGTTGATCAAATTTACTTATTCATGTATGATTCCTTGTATTCTTGTTTTGTGTGTATTCATATTGTTTAGATTTTGGACTTTTGAACATGACTTTGCATGTGTATCTAAGCCTCCATTGTGTCTTTATAGTGTGTTGGAATTACATTATAGCATGTATCTTGTGTGTGGCTCCTTTGCATTCTTGTGTGCTTTGTGTGTGCTTCAAGGTTGTGACACTTGTTTTTCTTAGTTTTCAATGCCATGATCGATATCATGCATCCTCACTGAGTTTTTATAATTAGGTCTTGGATTCAATAACTAACTTATAAAATCTAATTTTAAAATGTCACAATGTATTCTTAATTCCACATGAATATTATATCACTAATTTTTTTCGTTTCTATATGATGATTCCATGCTCTTTATATTATCAATACAACTCAAATTTACATATTTTCATAACATTTCTAACATAAATTTTTCTTTTGAATTAAATTATTATATAGGCTTCAAAATCAGCTCAATATAAGGACAACACAGTGTCTTATCTTAAAGATAAAGCTTCAAAAATATACAAAATAATTATAAATTAGTATGATTTACACATTTTATCATAGTCTAATCATATAAATCATCTATACAGTAGGGTTGGATAA
Organism: Torreya grandis; assembly: GCA_037957365.1. Taxonomy (NCBI): domain Eukaryota; kingdom Viridiplantae; phylum Streptophyta; class Pinopsida; order Cupressales; family Taxaceae; genus Torreya; species Torreya grandis. The sequence continues at coordinate 125,006 of JARHVA010001662.1, read as the reverse complement.
AAATGTTGTATCTATTCAAAGGCACATGCTAACCATGTATAAAATAATGCATTGTTGTCCCAAAAGGTAGAAAACAATAATTTTCAAAGATTATTGAACTCATAGTCAGTAAAAAGCATATTTCAATAGTTACCCAATCATAGTTTTCATTAAAATATACATAGGTTTCTTCTAGGTTAGGGACATCATGCACAACATATGTTCCAAGATGATTTACACATGTTGGCTGAGAAATTTTACTTGATATCATTTAGTTTTTATATTCAATATACACATATATTAGATTGAAGGAATTTGTGTAGCACATGTGTGAATAGCACATGATTAATTCATTGCTCAATTTTTCACTAGTTTCATAGATGAAATGGATATACTTTTCATTATCTACACTGTATACATAAGAATAAGATTACACTCTTTTTTGCACCTAATTTTCACTATTTTTTTTACTAATTTGAAACATAAACAAAAAAAATTATATTCATAGTGGTTTATTCACTTTTTTGTGCAACTTTTATAATAAAATAATTTATTATAATTTGTATAAAGATTTGAAGCTAATATACTACTTTGGGTATGAAATTATGGATTCAAGCACACCTTGAGTTGTTAAACACACTATATTATCAATGAATATTGGGGCATGCATAGTCCAATCCAATTGTTTGAATGAAGAAGAAATATACAAGTGTCCTAACTTCTATAACCATCATTTTTACACTATAAAACACAAAAAGTTGTGTACCCAATCAAGTGTATTCATTCCTTGTTATTAGATTTATAAGTTTATCATATTTAATTTAATATTATCATCTTAAGGAGTAATTTATGCATGTTTCATTTTATGTTTATATGAATCATAGTTCGACATTATGGCATACATTCAAAATATTACTCTTCATAGGCAAGTTTAGTTGTATCTCTTTTCCTTTTAATCTAATCCTTTCACTTTTGTTTTATTTATAGAATAAAAGGGTGCAAATGTAGACACAAAAATAAAATATTACTAATAAAATAATGAAATTGTGACACTTCTTATATGCACTTAGCTCATGCCTATTACCATAGTCCTTAACCATCCTTTCTTCATTTATTGTGTGTATGATCCTTACCCCTCAATCAAATTTTGATTATGAATATCCATAATCAACATCCTAATTATCTTAAGATTGTTTTCATACTAATCCACACTCTTAGTTTAGTTGTCTCTACTCTCTAGATAAGGCCCACTTATTTGGACAATCTCACTCCCCAATACTGTCCATTTCTTCAAGTTGTGTCCTCCCTAAAAATAATGAACATTTCACCAAATTCAAGCTTTCTAAATAGGTCATCATGCACAATTCACAAGCCTTATCTAAATGAAATATAAAATTATGACTATATAGACACAATTTCAAGCCATTATCCACTACAGTCTCATATGATTGAAAAGTTTTAAAACATATATCTGCACATTGAGATAAAATCACCTATTTTTTTCTAATTTAAATTCTACATAACCATAATATCCATAAACTAAGTTTAAATACACCTTAAAGGTCAAAATTCATTATTGAATAATCTAAACACACTATGATTGTACCAAAATTTATCATTTTACACTAGTCTTTCACACACACCACTATATAATGAGTTAACTACATGGAGTTTTCTCCCTCTTTGGAGTATTAATATGTAGGCAATACTCAACATAGAGGGTTTTGAGGTCAAAGACAAATTAAACAATTGACCCCTTTTTAATCCATGATTTAATTCATTATATTATATTATTGATCTAGGATTTGGGTTAATAATAAGGTATAAAATGGTTTTCTTGATGGATCGAGTGTTCTCGTATATTTTAACATGACATATAGGTGAAATCAAACATTCCATATCAGTCAAGAAGAGGTAGCTGTTACTAGATGTTGGTTCTCATTAAGGATAACAATGTGTTACACTCTTATACAATTCCATCGGCCTTGTGTTAGACTTGAGTAAAAGCCTATTTCTAATTCACAATGTCATCACACAATCATTTTTATAGCATTAGTCTTAGTTCTGCATTATAGTTTTCTAGCTAAGATATTTATATCTTGTATTTTCCCTTTTTAAAATCCTTTTGAATATATATAATTAAAAATAAATGAATGCTTAATTTATAAATATATTTTACATCCTAATTTAGCTCAGTTCATTTTATCAAATTAGGATCTAGCACCTCTTATTTTCCAAAGTTCTATAAAATAGTAGTTTGGATGCCATTTATAAGTTTGTTGACATGGTCTATCAACTATATACAAAGTTTTTGAGTTCAAATAGAGATATGAGTTTGTTTTATCTTAAAAATATTGGTATTTTATTTACCATTTAAAAATTTTCAAAGGAGACAATGTATTATTTTAGTTCTTAGTTTGAAATCTTTGATAAAATGGAAATATGGAAAATGGGTTCCTTATGTAAATATAGTCTTTGGGTTTGTATACGAGTATAATATCATACATACGATATACATAACATACAATTATTTCATTATTAAGGGCTTCATATAATTATTTGGTTGAGTCATAATGTGATTAGTTTTCATTCAAAATACATGCATGCATGCTTATTTCAACATGCTTTTACATTATTTCTAGCATGGTTATTTTACTCAATTTTTTATTGTGTGAATGTGTCACACTCAATCATGGATTTTGATATATGGAATTTTTTAGTTAGTTGTAATATATTTTTGAAATCAACTCATAGGTGAAGTTATTACACTTAATTTTTGGTTTTGCATGGAAATTTGAAATCAAGATTTAGATGTCAGACAACTATAACACTTCATATTTGAGTTATTAATACATAGTTGTTGAACTAAATTTCTTTTGGGTATTGATATGTAGTTACACTTAGGTTTTTTTATCTAGGTTTGCATGGCATTGGAACTTGGTATGATATAATTATTTAAATTATATTAGTTAAAGGTTATTTAAGGTTCTTTATTAGTTTTTATAATATATAAATACTGTTAGGACCCAGAAGCACACAACTGATTACCTTTGTATTAGCAACTAAATGCGGAATTTAACCAGAATGCACAAGTAACTAGAATTCAGAAATAACACAGAATATGAGAGACAATACACAATTATATTAATACTCTTCCAGAAAAGAATTACAACCAATAAGATGCCACAGTTCTTCTTCACCTTACAGAGGCTTCCCACACCTCAAGTGTACAGTAATTCACCTTCAAGAGTTCTCTCTCAATTACGGTCCCAACACACAACTCAAACACAGAGTTGGTGTTCACCTCCAACCAGTCAGTATCCACTACTGCCACTACACAAGTACTCCATGTACTTCAAGTAGATCTCCCATGAACTTGAAACAACCTGCAACTCAAATGATCTTACTTACACATGTACTCCACATATAGAATGACTGAGTACACACCATACTCCAAGTAGATCCCACCTAATCTTGCTCCCTATTGTGTTGCTATCACTTTGATTCTACTGCCACCTACAAATCAACCTGGTTCTGCACACCTACAAACCTTAGACCTCACACACACATACACCTGCAGATCAATGATCTTACTTATGATGTAGATCTCCTAACCTGGCCTTGCACACCTGCTGACCAAGATCATACATACATGAAGAATCCTTCTGATTCTCTAAACTAGCACCCACACTTGGCAATACTATGGAATTAGGAGGGCTACCCTTGCTCTCTTCACACATAGAAGGAACTGGCCTGCTCAACTCTACTACCACAAATTACAATCCAGCCCATGAGTCTATTATATAGATCTCATGCAAACAATAATTAGACACCTAATTACAATAATTAGATCTGCAGCTTCAAGTCTATAATTGGCCTTTGACATGCAAACACCTAGTTCATTAACTAACTATCTATGAACTGGCAGTTCTAAAACCACACAGATGACCAATGTCGGTCCCTGTCTGCCTAGAGGTGACTGATGCTAGATGATACCTGACCGACATCGATTTCCCTTCTCACTATATATGACTAACGTTAGTTTATCAGACCAACATCAGTTGCTTTACCACTCAGCAACCTCTCAGTAACCTCCTTCCCTATTTGCATCAGTGAAGCTTTTAGCTCCATAACCTAACAATCTCCCACTTGGAGATAAATAACTACACTGTACCTATACCTGTACACTATCTAATCTATTTCCTGGCTTGTATCCCTCTTCAAGATCAACCTTGAAGACCAACCACCAAAACACCTGTGGTGAACCTCCTATCATCCAAATAACCTACCGCATCCGCATCTACAAACACATGTAGAAAAGAACTTGACCCTGCATAGCATGTGTACCTACTACTGGTCCCTCTCAAATACTTGAGAATCCACTGAACTGCCCTCCAGTGCTTCTTTTTTAGATCAACTCCAAACTTTCTGACATCACCCACTACTTGGGCAACCTCAGGTCTAGTACGTATGTACTTAACCTCACCATGTGAATCAAGACCCTATTCTGTAAACTATCCAACCATCGACGTGCCAACCGGTATCACAAAATCATCCAGAGACAAAATTACCCTATGATCTTCCATGTCTCTAGAACACACTTATGCCAAAGAATTTTGCTCCTCCAAATTCTTCATGACACACCACTGAACTAACTTTACCTTTAGTTTAGCAAAACCCTGCATGTGTAACCTTGCATCAAGCAAACACACAACATACAGTAACAAGATAATGTCACAACCATCATCCACCTGGTAAAGAAACCACAGTAGTTACAATGACATTGACTAAAGCCATGATTTGTCATCCACCTATCAAACTTGTACCACTATCCTGGAGCTTCCACAGGACCATATGACCTGGCCTTCCATCTCACGTGTCCATTCTCTCTATTCTTTAACCAAGGAATCCATTCATCTTTCAGTGTTTTCTTCCAGCTGGCAACCCTACCAAATCTCTCATTTGGTTCTACATCCTAATCATGCCATGCTCCCACTGTTTCCTGGATCCTTCCTGCTCTGCAGTGACCAATGAGTATAAAGAGAGGAACAATAAATTTGAGGCTTACTTACCCTTTCAGTCCTCCATATGAGTGTTTGAGACTCCTTGACAGCTTGTTGTCCACCCAAAATATATTACAGTGACCGACCTTGGTCACCACATAGTCTGCATCTAATTGACGTCAGTTCCATGTGACTGTCCAAGTCACCGATGCCGGTTATCCTGTCGACATTGGTCTCCACCTACCTAACACCACTGACTCCTCTGGTCTACACATGACCGATGTCGGTGCCTACCTATTCGACATCAGTTACCCTTGACTAATGCCGGTACCTATGTATGCCTGTGAGTGATGACCTTTTTACCCACGAGCTCTCCATGGATCAAAACCGTATCCAAACCACCCTGTTCAGAGATGTCCAGCCTTCTCCATTGATCTTTGTCTGTCATCTCCTCCAGAAACACCAAGGCTTTCCAATTCTTAAGTCTATCAAACACATCTATCTTTCACTTAAGAACATGCATCTCCTTCTTGCTCATGTGACCAAGCCTACAAAGCCATGTCTTCACAACAGAAGAAGAATCAGTAATACAAGCAAGTAGATAAAGAGTACCTGCTTTCTTACCACATGCTAATTCAAGTGCATCCTTGGTAACTTTCCAAGAATCTACTATGAGAGTTCTTGTGCATCTCTCATGACCCAACTTTCTTGAATTAATTAGCCTTATCTTCAGAACCGAGACCTGCATGACCTCCTTCAATACCCATGTGTTGGCTGCCTGTAATTTCAGCTTCACTTCCCCTTTCCCAATTCTTTGGCAAGGCACACCAGCCCCTAAATAAATATTTTCAAAGTCTCCAAAGACCTTAACATGGAAAAATAATCTATTTTGGACTACATGGAAAGAGGCAACAGAATCTATAAAACAAGATTCTACTTTATCCAAGGAACATCCCAGAGCATCCTATGCAACAACCCCTACAACATCTGCTTCTTTAATTCCTTCATGCTGATCGCCCACCAACCAGTAATATTTCTTTACCTACTCTTTCTTTCCATAACACCGTAATTGACCATTTGTGCTTTTTAATTCCTCCATTCTTAGCTTACTTTCTTCTACCATTTCTATACTCCCACTCAATCAGAAACCCCTGAGAGTGACCTGTAATCAAACACAAACCTGCTCCCTGCAACCTTAGCTCTGATACCACTTGTCAGGTAATCTAGAACAACAAACATGCTCTGATACCAACTGTTAGGACCCAGAAGCACACAATTGATTACCTTTGTATTAGCAACTAAATGCAAAATTTGACTAGAATGCACAAGTAACTAGAATTCAGAAATAACACAGAATATGAGAGATAATACACAATTGTATTAATACTCTTCTAGAGAAGAATTACAACCAAGAATATGCCATAGTTCTTCTTCACCTTACAGAGGCTTCCCACACCTCAAGTGTACAGTAATTCACCTTCAAGAGTTCTCTCTCAATTACGGTCCCAACACACAACTCAAACACAGAGTTGGTGTTCACCTCCAACCAGTCAGTATCCACTACTACCAGTACCACTAGTCAGTATCCACTACTACCAGTACACAAGTAATCCACGTACTTCAAGCAGATCTCCCATGAACTTGCAACAACCTATAACTCAAATGATCTTACTTACACATGTACTCCACATACAGAACGATCGAGTACACACCGTACTCTAAGTAAATCCCACCTGATCTTGCTCCCTATTATGTTGTTGTCACCTTGATTCGACTACCGCCTGTAGATCAACCTGGTTTTGCACACCTACAAACCTTAGACCTCACACACACATACACCTGCAGATCAATGATCTTACTTACGATGCAGATCTCCTAACCTAGCCTTGCACACCTGCTGACCAAGATCATACATACATGAAGAATCCTTTCGATTCTCCAAAATAACACCCACACTTGGCACTAATGTGGAACTAGGAGGGCTACCCTTGCTCTCTTCACACACAGAAGAAACTGGCCTGCTCAACTCTACTACCACAAATTACAATACAACCCATGAGTCTATTATATAGATCTCATGCAAACAATAACTAGACACCTAATTACAATAATTAGATCCATAACTTTAAGTCTATAATTGGCCTTTGACATGCAAACACCTAGTTTGTTAACTAACTATTCGTGAACTGGCAGTTCTAGAACTACACAGGTGACCAACGTCGGTCCATGTCTGCCTGGAGGTGACTGACGTTGACCGATACTTGACCGACATCGGTTGCCCTTCTCATTGTATATGACTGACATCGGTTTATCAGACCAACGTCGATTGCTCTGCCACTTAGCAACCTCTCAGCAACCTCCTTCCCTATTTGCATCAGTGAAGCTTTTAGCTCCACAACCTAACAAAGACATAGTTTTGCTTGCAATATTTATTAAAATATTCTAGCATTTAGGTTGTTATTCTAATGGGTTTTTAAGAAACCAATAATATATGAATATGATGTTTGGTTGATTTGTAAATATTTTTTATGATATTATCAAGTTATTTTTATGGGGATTTGATTTATTTAATTAAAGTATCTATTTGTTCATATAAAATATGATTACATTATTTGAAATAATGATGGATTTGAGTTCCTAAGATTTCAAGTTCTTCCATATATATTATTTATATATCCCTTTCTTGTTAATATTTTTATTTTTATGAAGAAAGAAAAAGATTTTAAAATCATGCAAGTTATTTTTGGTTTTAAATTAAATAATATTTATTGTTGTAAAGGCACTTGACTATATTTAAATATGCATAAAATTTTCAACCAATATTAAATTATTTTTGAACTTATGTGCATTTTAACAGCATACGATAAAATAATATTGGTTTAAAATTTTTAAATTACATTTTTATACATTATTTTTTTTTGTTTTTCAAGCTCAATAGTATTTTTGGATGCAATAATTATTCTGTTGTCAAAAAAATTCAAACCTTTAGTGACACAAGTTGATACATTTTGAGACTTTTCATTTATTTATAAGAATGTACATAAGTATGTATTATAAATTTATTAATCTACATCAATTTTCAAAAAATTAAGTTATTTTAAACAAACAATAATAAGAATCTTTTGAGTGAAATTTATACAAGTTTTTTCTTTGAAAGTATTGAATTAAGAGTTAAATTTTCTATAGAATTTGGTTAAGTGATTATTAGTGAATGATTCCAAAGTTTATTTAAAAAAGGTTTTAGTTAATATACTATTTATTACTTGGTTTCATTTTTGTTTTATGCTTCAATTAAGATTCATACTAATTATTTTTCATAGGGTATTCAAATTACTTTAAATCATACATATGCATTGCATTTTAAAAATGATTCATAATGGTTAAGACTCTACAATAATGAAGTAAAAATATATAATTTTTTTTGAAATTTTTAAATGTGTTTAATAAGTGAAAATAAGCTTTGGTTTAACCTGAATTTGAAGCTATGTATCAACCAATTTGTCTCAAAATTACTAGTTTTCAAACTAGTTGTGTTGTAGGTAAGAATGTCAACAAAAAATTGTACTAAGTAAATTAAAATATGTAAAAACATTATTTATAGTATTAATTAATGTATACCTACATATAAATTAGAGCTTAAACATTCTCATTTATTTCTTAATTGGAATAATTCCTCACACTTGTTTGTGGACTTACTTTATTAATAAAACAAAGTTAAAGTAAGCTTAATACAAATAAACTTGCATGAGAATCAAGGATAAAATTCAAATATAAATTAAGAAATTTACTCGATAAATAAGTAATATATAATCATAATTAAAAAAATATACTCCAAAAAAATTTAAAGTATATTAAATAAAATCAAGTAAAATTTAAGATAAGGTCAACATGCAATAAGCCTTGCTCAACAAATAGTCAACTTATGAAACCTACTCAACTATGGCACCAAATTACCATATAAAATATGAATTAGATTAAATATAATTTAATATAAGTTAAATAAAACTAAAAATTATGCCCTACCTCTTGGGAACTCATTTGTATACTCAAATAGTGAACAAGACTTAATTCACAGTTCTAATTCTTTTTTAGAAAATTCCTAGAAAGTGTCCAAAATTGACAAAAAAATAATTTAGGACATAAATAATATAAATAAAATTAATAAACACATATAAAAATAACTAAATATAAAACTAGTAATAAATTTCCCAAATTGGCATCATACTCAACATCCCCCCTTTGATGCAAAGAGTTAAAACCCCTATCATCTCCTTAAGTCTTTCATGAATCTTGTTGACAAATACCTTGGTGAGAATATCATAAAATTAAGATTAAAATATCATATAATTAATTAAAAATTTATTATAATTGACCACATATCTAAAAAATTTATGTTTGAGTTAAATGTACTTCGTTATAGCATGGAAAATTAGATATTTGGATAATTTTATTTCCCTATTATCATAAAAAAAATCTGTTATCTCAAGTTGAGCCTCTATTAAATCAGATAAGAGTATCCTCAACCATAATAATTGTGTGGAAGATGATGTAAGGATGTGTATTCAACTTCAGTATAGGATAATTAAACTATAACTTGTTTATTTGAAGACCTAGAAACCAACCCACTTCCCACTATGAAATAATAACCTAAAGTTGAATTTGTGTCATCAAAATTCCTCCCCAATATTAATCTATGCATATAATTATACATAATGAAATTTATTGTTTTAAATGAATACCATATATATATATATATATATATATATATATATATATATATATATATATATATATATATATATATATATATATATATATATATATATATATATATATATATATATATATATATATATATATATATATATATATTCTCTTTACTTATTGTAAATGCTTGAACAATTTGCCCATAAATCTAGAAACTAGTGAAACTTCATAACAAATATTAGGTTTTATCATAATGAGATACATCAAAACTCACACCATGTTTATAAAATTATTTTAATTAGATGAATTACATACATCCCACCTCATAATATTTTATTCACTTTTAATTGGAGTGTCTATGGTCTTCAAATCTTAAATATTATACTTTATTAACATGTCTTGGGCATACTTGTCTTGACAATTGAATACTTCCTCTTTATTTTGATGGAATTACATGATAATAAATAAATTCTTATGTATAATATAAATCATATTAAATTATAATTTGAAATATTCCTTGATGCTATTCAACATCTTCATAGATCTACTTATAAATCTAAAGTCATCTACATAGAGACAAACATATAAAACATTAGAACTAAATGCTTGCATGTAAAGTTTTGGTTCATTTTTAATTATTACAAATTCTTGATACAATAAAAAAACTAGAAATTACTCAATACTAATCTATTGGATATTTTTTCAGCCCATAAATATCCTTCTTCAACTTATATACCTAAATTTATTTAACCTTTACCTCAACACCGTGTGGCTATCCCACATATACTTCTTCTTCAATCAATCCATTTAGGATTTTAATTTTGACATAAATTTGATGTATTTTACATAATTTATGAGAATATAAATCAATAATTAGTATCATGTTATCTTTACCTATCATTGGAGCATAATTTTCTTCATTATCAACCACATATGTTTATGCAAATCCTTTTTCAACTAGTCTATATTTTATCACTCTTAACTTTTGTATTATAGATACACTTTTTATCAATGAAATATTTATTAATTGGATTATTAAATAAGTTAAATTTATAATTCCTCTCAATATAATCTATATGTAATCCAAAATGCATCATGTCTATAAATCAATCCTGACTCAGAGAAGATAAAGCATACTTACACTTCCGATTGGGGATACACTTGTTAAATGGGAACATGACCAATATGAGGATCCACTAGACCTGATTATGGGATCAATTTTCACAAAATATCATGCTAGGAAGGGTTATAAATACTACTTTATAACACAATAACACAACAATGCTAATGGAGTCTTAAGGGTTAAAACATTCACTTATTCTAATAACAAGAAAGTGAATCTAATCTAGTATACACCAAAGCTTGTGGCACAAAGTGGGGGTTAGAAACAAAAAACAAAAAATTTATAGTGAAATTAAATTAAATTAAGTATGAGTAACACCCTAATACATAAAATATAAAAGATAGTATTATTTGAGCCAACACTTATGCTACTATTATCTACTAAAAGAGAGGGAACAAAGTTAGAATATACTTACCTGCATGTGAATCAATCGAGACTAAATATTTACCTTGTAAAAATGGGATTCAAAAGAGGTTTCTTTGGTTTTTAAGGATCACTAAGAAAGGCCAAAGCATCCAAGATTTATCCATAAGACTAGATTCTCCAAATAAGAAACCTAAGCTAAGTCTCCTCAAGTAGAATGGTGGAAGAGTAGATTGTGAAAAATCATGAGGAAATAATAACTCTTGATTTCACATAGTAAATAATTATGAAATGATCTTATATTTATAGGTGGATCTTGCCTTAAATCCTTTTAGAAATGTCAGTTGTATAGGGCCAACCTAGTCAACCTAATGTGTTTTTGGGTACAATTCACTAGGTCTAAACTAGGTTGGCCGAAGGGCTCACAAACTTAAAGAGTGAAAAATACCCATAAACTGTATGGGTTGAACTAATTTACTTAGTACATTTTACTAACCAAAAGAGGTTTAAGACAAGAAAAAGAGGGATGGAAAGAGGAAAATACTAGAGGAGTATTCAAGGGAGGAGAAAATAGCTTAATGAATGGTTTTAAGAGATGGTTGGATTGCTAATAATGTGTAAATAAGGGAAAACAATCCTATAAATCACCAAATGTCTACCCACCCTTTCTTGGTGCACCCCTTAGGGCATGCACTCATAGAGATTGAGTCTTAATGGGTTCCTACAAGATGTAATGCATCAATGTTTGATAAAATTTGAAAATATTAGGTGTATGCATATGCCCCACTCAAATATCATCACATTTCACTAAGGTGTAATAAGGGATGGTGCTTTGAGAAAGAACATAGTAAAACATAATGCTAATGCTAAAAAAAATTGTAGTATTTTAAAGCAAAAATAATTGAAAGTAAATGACGAAAAGAGAAACTAATCTAAGAAGTAAATGATTGAAAAGTAAATAACTAAAAGGTAATTATAATTCATACATTTACTTAACTTTATCATAGGATGGTTGTTTACTATGTTGTTAGTTTTGATTGTGTAGGGCACACAGACTAGTTTTGAGAAACACAAGAATATAAAAACTAAAGATAAAAAACAAACAAACACAAGAAAAGCCAAGATAACTAGTGCTATGAGGATTGGATATACTTAGAAAATTTGGAAAGATGGGGTAATAGGTGCTATGTTAGACAAAATTACCAAGTCAATAAAAATAGTAAACTGGGTAACCAAAAATCCAAGGCTACTAAAGACCGAAAAAATCAAACAAGCTATCCTTAAGTAAGAAAGGTAAACTCACCAAGTCAAACCAATAATACATGTGAAACATGATGTTAATCAAAACAAGTAAATGGTAAAAGATGAAAAAAAATAGTAAAAAAACATTGATGAGTGAGTAGTTACAATCCACATCTCACGAAATAATGGAAAAAGGTGCATAAAAAGGAAAAACAACATTGATGAGTGAGAAGTAACAAGCCAACCACACTCAATAATGGAAAAAGGGTATGAAATCAAGTGTCCATAATAGTAGGACATAAAAACAATGATATATGGTAAAATGAAAGTGAAGTAAGTCTATAAATGTGAAATCATGGTGTAAATAAAGAAGAATCCATAGTTTCTCAAACATGTTGTTTCACTCTAAGGATAGATAAAACTGAAACAAAGTAGTGTGAGCATGTTTCTTAAGAGATGAAGAAAAAGGAAGTAAAGAAGGGAAAATAGATTTAGAATCATAATTTTCCTATCAAGGGGGGAAATGACATGGGTATAGGGGAGATTGAAGGAAAACCCAAGGTAGAGGAACTCATTTAACAAAGTCAAGACACTCAAATTAGGTTTGTCAAAACAAGAGAACTTTCGACCTTAAGGACTATGAAGAACTTCTCTTAGCCACACAAGTATTAGGTTAACAAATGGAGTATATATATCATCCCATAAAGGTTAAATTCATGAAAATTAAATTGGACATACCTCCCCATGATGTGTTCCCCACTATTTAGGACCCCTTGTAGAGTCATCGATCTACTATGAATATTGGGTACTTGTGTGATAAAGTAGGTAGTACTATAGAATATTTTTAAATCCTGTATTAAAATCTAATGGCCTACTTCACCCTAAAATACCTCAGCTCTATGTGAGGTTGATTGTGGAGTTTGAGCTTCGATTAGAGATAGGATATGTACTTGTAATCACATCTTTTGGTGTGAATTTAATTTTTAAGATTTGTATGTTTCCTTTTAGATATCATTTCCTTTTGATTCAAATGATTTAAATTTTAATTTTATTGATGGATTTTTTATTCCTCCTCCATATAAATTTGGAAAATCAAACATTGGTGCTAAATATGACATTCATTGGAATACTTGGGACATGGTTTCTAAGAGAGAGAACATCAAAGAGCATGGGGTCTAAGAGTCTAATAAATTTAGGTGAAATAAAAGTGTTATCTTGATTTCAACCTTGTTTTATCTAATGTGGAGTGAAAGAAAATGGGGAATCAAGAGAAATAACACAAAAAAATTTGAATTACTTCAAATTGCAAAAAATGTGAGAAAGGGTGAAAAAGGGATATAATGATAGTAAAGGGTGATTCCTTAACATGAGAATTAGGGAAATGGAGGAAAACATGATAACATAGATTGTTGTGTAAATTCCATCTATTAAAAGAATCAAAAGTGAAAGTTGACAACAAGGATCAAGAACATGAAAATATGGTAATTTTATCCATGGTCTTGCACTAAAACTTCATAAAATAAGGAAAAGATAAAGCAAAAAAATGGTATTTTTGTAACAGATGTTGGGTCCTATCTGCAATCTTACAAAACAAATCACAAAATAAAAACCCAATGGATGCCAAAACAACATTGGCAAGAAAAAAATGATGTGGTTTTGTGAGGAATGTCTAGTTTTATCTACAGTCTTACAAAGCAACTGTAACTCATAAAAGAAAAAACTAGGAGGTGTAAAAAACAAGAAAAAAATGCAAGAATATAAAGAACACTATGGTACATCAAGAAACTAAAATACCAAAAGGGAGGACCAAAGTTTTGTGAAAGGAAGGAACTTGCTATAGAGGGAGAGATTCATGCTTAAGTAACCTAAAAAAAGTGTTAGATAGATGGTATATATAAAGCATGAAAATAAAGGAGTGAAGCTATATTAACATCTATATCAAGGATAAGCATGTGAGAGACAAGCCTAGGTGTCTCAAAATGTTTCTTGAAGTTAAATTAGTTTGGTATCATGAAATGGAGAATAAGAGTGGGAATCACAAGATGCCCTAAAGGGTAAGTGGATGTAGGGATGGGCATCATAAGATGCCCCAGAGTCTAAAATGACATGTGGGTGGGCATCACAAGATGCCCCAAAGGCTAGAGTAATGTGTGGATAGGCATCACAAGATGCCCCAAAAGATAAAAAGAGGAGGAAAAAATAGGAAAAAATAAGAATCAAAGAGAACCCCATATATTTTTTAAATGGACTCAAGTTATCCAAGAAGATTCTTATAGGGGACATGATGCTTGAGGAAATAAAAAGGATGCTAAGCAAGAAGAATAATAGACAAAGACAAATAACTAAACCAAGTAGATAGAGAACTAAGTTGGACATATAGAGAATTGAATCGGTAAATAAAGAAGGCATAAAATAGTATAGGGTCAGCTGGGTGGACCATGTATAGCAAATAGAGGTTGGAAAAGGTCTATAAATAGTACAAGCTCAATTGGGTCGATATTGTATAATAAAAAGAGTATGTAAATAGATGAAATAGGAATACATGATTGACTGAGTTGATCTAATACTGTATCTAAGTCAGGAAGTAGGTAGAAAAAGATACAAGGTCAACTAGGTCAACCCAATACTACAAATATATGAAAATAATACTAAGAAAAATGGAAATGTGAATCCAATTAATGGTGGGATAGGATTCATTTTGGATTCACCATAATGTAATATGAAGGTTTAGAAAAAGTGAAGTTAATGCTAATAAGAAAGAAATAAAAATGGAAACATGAAGACAATCCAACTAGTGGTGGGATAGGATTCACGTCAATTTCACCAAAATGTATGCAATCAAAAATACATCATGTCTATAAATCAATCTTGGCTTGAAGAATATAGAACATACCTACATTTTTGATTGGGGATACACTTTTTAAGTGGTAGAATGACTAATATGGAGATCCACTAGACCCAATTAGGGGATCACTTATCACAACATATCATGATAGGAAGGGTTCCAAATCACACAACCCTAATAGAGTCTTAAAGTTTAAAACATTCACTTATTCCAATAGAAAGAAAGTAAATCTAATCTAGTGCACACTAAAGCTTATGGCATAAAGTGGGGGTTAGAAACAATAAAACAAAACATGTATATGGAACTTCAATTAAAGTAAGTGTAGACACCATTAATCCATACACCATGATTTCAAATGTCAAAATACCCCTTAGTAGTCTTAGGACCCCCTTAGGACCATTTGATCCTCTGACCCCTAACCTAGCCTAGCCTATAGTTAGTTTAACTAAACTGGCTTATCCTAACCTTTTACCCATTTCCCTCAAATATCAATGATCAAGTTGACTGTGGATGGTCACCCTGACTGTTGATGGTCAAGGTGAACCTCTTTAACAATTCAACATGTAAAATAACTACTTTGCTTTTCTAAATATAATTTATCTAAATCTATGTGTGAGCCATTACATGGATGAGTTATAATTAGATAGACCATTTGAACCTTCACTTCAACCTCTTGCTTGTGCTTCTAAGGAAAGAGGAGCTAGGAGGTGAAAATCATCTATAATCATTATCAAGATCTTATGCATCTAGGAGTTTCTTTTTGTAGATCAATCATTATCAGCAATCTAACAAACCAACTACCACATCAAAAATTCAACCAACAAGTCAACTAACTCAACCATCCACCTAATCAAATTTTGGTAAGATAAGTACTTATTTTTTAGTATTCATTTACTTTATTTCCATACCATAATCAACATAGGGCTTTCCCATCTCTTAGAATCCATCTTTTGTATCTTGTCAACCAACCTTTTTACCAACCCAAATCTAGCCATAGTAACCACTAATGGTTGACTCAACTATTGACGGTTTATCCAACCATTTATAGTCACCTTGACCACTAATGGTCACTTTAACCATCGATGGTCAGCTTAACCACTGATGGTCATTATGGTAGTAAAAAATAGCAAGATAATTTTACCCACCTACCCCCAATAAAACCTAATTCTCTGTGTTCCTTCTTGTTTATAGACCCCTTTCTAATTTTTTGAAGAAGATCCTAACTCCCTAACACTAGTATTAATTAGTTTATCAATAATTTAATCATTTTAGTCTATTTTCTAAGTTGTTGTTCATGTATTCAATTTCAATGCCTTTAAATTATTGATGCAATTATCTTCTATTATATTTATGAACTTAATTATTTAAAATGTGCGGATTGACAACCCCTAAAGAAGCTTTCACTTTTGGGATATAGCTATCATTAGGAAATCCACTCAACTATATATCTAATAAATAATTTTGCTTTAGTGCTTTCTTATTTGTAGGTCATCTTCTCAAGCCAAAGAGGAGCTCTTTAGAATCTTTTGATTCAATGTGCACACAATCAATTAGGTTTTTCAACCACATCCATACTCAATTTCTTATTTTCCTTCTTTCTAATAATAAGCAAAAATTCATTGAAACATTATGGCATGCGTAGTGGGACCCTCATGTCTTTACTTGGGTTCTTATTTGCTTGTATTCTCTATGTATTTTATGTTCATCAATGAAATCAAAAATTTCTTTTAGGTTTCAGATTAAGTGCATACATCAACTGTTTGAAAGTTTAGTTCACATAGCTTAAAAGACAAAGCAATCTATCATAGATTCATTTTTTTTGCACACACTAAACCAAACCACTTTCACCAATTAAACATAAAACAAACTTGAGACAAGGCCTGACTAGGATTTCATCACCTAGTGATAACCTTACCCTTTCCCAGCAATCCCACTTAGAGGTCATTATCAAGGGTAGAACCAAGATAACTCTCTAATTGAGTATAATCTCTGAATATCAATATATATATATATATATATATATATATATATATATATATATATATATATATATATATATTGGATAAGCACCTAACACCCTTATCACTATGATGTGTGAAGTGAGGGGGTAGTCCCAAATACTAAGCCACATATTAATTCTAATACAGATTCCTTTTGAGTGCCTAAACACAACTTGAAACCAACCTTAGACTATCTCTTTAATACCTGCTCTACAAACCAATTTTATTCACACATCTTCTTAAGGCATAAGCCAAAAGTGAGATTAATCAAAAATATAGGGCTTAACATATCTTCTAGAGTGTGATTTATTTTATCATTTCTTGTCTTCTCTTTATTTGAGTAGTGAGGTCATTTGTACTTTCTATCTTCCCTATCTCATATGGTTCTCACTCACCAGTAGTGAAGAGACCTTGCAGAGAAAAACCCATCACCAAACTAGCTTACTTCTTCTACCTCTTCATCCATGGACTATTTTTATAAACCAATAGACTCTCCTCACCCCTTGAGAAGTCCTAATTTCCCTCGAGAGGTTCCTCAAAGATATGTAGATTTTTCCTCTTTCCTAGACAACAATCCTATAACCTTGTAACATTATCTTACAACCATGTCTTACCATATCCAAGCTTTGACCCCACTCGTAGATCCACCTTATGGCATACCTTTCTACCTCATGGGGAGTACCTCCATTTCCATGGTCACAACTCAACTATTAACTACAAAATCCTCCTCATCAACTAACCACCCCTTTAAGACTACCATATAGAACCAACCAACCCAAAATACCACTAATATTATACCTCCTAATCTTAACAACCACTATGCCATAGTGGGAATGCCTACCTCTAGACCCACCAACCTTCCTCTAGCTACCTACAACCTATAAACCACCACTATGCTTCAATGCCTTATTGTTTCCATACCCTTTACCTTGCCACCAATTAATAAAGGGGTCACCACCCTTCCATCGGTCACCAACCCAACTACCACTCTTATCCAACAAGCACCCCTTGGACCAGCCTTTGACTACATCCCTAATCTACAAGGGCATGTACTCACTACTTAACCACATACATATACCTACCCTTATGTATCTTCCACCCAACCATTAGCATCTACTTACCAATATGTGGTAGCTTTCTAACCTTCTACCCACTATCAACATGTATCTCACCCACCACAGTAGTATGCATCTTACAACCTTATAGGTGCTCAACCCCAAATGGACATAATGAAGATGTTCATGTACAATATGACCACCTTGGAGTAATCCATTTTGGGTGCTCACAATATCTTGTCATATAACCAAGTCTGTAATGAGTCCATTCATCCATACCTATTAGGCCATATCCTCCCTAATGGGAACTCCTCAAGCTCTCTAAATTTATAAGGAGGATCCCCAATAATACCTTAGGGAATTTAGGCATGATTCTTATCTCATAACCTATGATGATTCCCTTCTTCTCCATACCTTCCCCATGTCTCTAGCTAGTCCAACATTGGATTGGTATAGTAACATACCTAAGCACTCCCTTTTCTCCTTCACCCAATTGGCTCAAACCTTCTTGAACCAATTTTTGAATAATATCTCCAAGAAAGTCTCTATGACTGACCTCTACTCTATCTAGTAGTTTGAATATGAATCCATTACCAATTTTGTAGCTTATTAGAGGAGCCTAATTAACCAACTTTCCTTCTCCCTACCTAAACTTGAACTCATAAATCTCTTTGCTCATGCATGCACCAAACATATCTCCTCTACACTATGTGTCTAAAGCTTTTGAACCTTTGATGAAGATTTTACCATGACCCATAAGTTAGAAAATTGAGCCATATATGAAGGAGATATAAAGCTCAAAAACAATAATTTAACCTAAAAAAATAATGAGACCTCTTCCTCTAAGTCAAGCAACCAACCCAATACCAGTACCAAGAGCAAAGGAACCATGAATGTGGTTATCCTAAAATCCAATCCTCCACCTTCCATCAACTAATCTAATTCCTCTATTTCCTCAAATCAAAACTTGAGGAACCAAAACTGGAATAACCAAAAGCAATTCACTCCACTTGGAAAATCCTATGCATCTATCTTGAAGAAGTTATTGAAATTTAACATAATCTAACTTAATGTTATTAAACCTCCTCAATAGTTTGATGCCTCTCATCCTACACCTAGTTAGTTCAATGAGAATGATCTATGTTCCTTTCATTAGGTAATAGGACATGATGTTAGTAGGTATAATTCCTTCAAGAGCCTTGTCTAATCCCTCATTGACAAGGGGGAGCTTATATTGGACAACCCCAATGCACCATCTAATCAAACCCTTGATATATTTAGTCAACCCTTCTTGAACCATGCTCTTACCAAGAATGAGACTAACAATGTTAAGTGATATCATGATACCCATATAGTTAACATGGCCTTTGATGCATTAATTATCGAACCACTTGGTACCTAATATTTCATTCCTCTATTATCCATTGAGATAGTATACTTACCTTCCCTTCCTTTAGACATTCAAACTAGGAAATAACATCCTCTCTCCCTCTAATTATTTAGATGCTAATGGTTGGGTGGAAGATACATAAGGGTAGGTATATGTACATATTAGACCAAGCACCCATCTTACCTTCCCCATTAACTATCAAGTAGCTTACCCCTCCTATGAGAATCATTCCCAAAGAGAAAATACCTCTATCTACCCCTCCCATAGAGGAGTCATCAATCTAATCCTCACATCTTTTGATTGAGGAAGAGGATGAGGTTAACATACCTTTGTCTCCACTTAGGGGCCTATCTTTTAGGTCTACCATTTAAGGAATTAAGCCAACCTACAAACCATTCTCTAGACTAGTGCATAAATTGGAATTTATCTCCAACCCTAACATAGATCGAGCCAATTTTTGGTAATAATTAGGGATACCTTATATCACCAAGAAAGAACCTCTAATCATAACTTTAGAATACTAACCTATCATTTCTACTATCTGCACTCCTACCCCATTGACCAAATCAAAAGCAATTTTTACCAATCCAACAATCCCTCAACCATCTAAGATACCCAAATCCCAAGTGACCAAACCACCTTCTCAAACCAAACCAACCAAATCAATCAAGAACCTTTGTACCTTCCCTACACCAATCCTCAGTCACCCATCTTTGCAATTAGACCTAACCTCTTCCAACCCACCAACCAAGCATTGAACCAAGGCAACCAAAGAGGTCAAACCACCTAAAGGATTGAATGTTTGAATTTTACCTCCCTCAACCTTGCCTTCCATTTTGAGGCCTCATCCCTCTACCTTGAGTAGGAAGCCCATTATCTCCACCAAGACCCTACCACCTCTTTTGGTTACACCCTCATAATTTATTTTTGACGCACCTCTCTTCACCACACCAACAATACCTAAGATACCTACCTTGTGATCTTCCACCTCTATCTTATCAACCTCCTTCCCTAAACTAAGGTCATCAACCAAATGCATCACCCTACCAAAAACACATACCACCAAACCTATTTCCAAGTAACCTTCTACCTTGACCATTAAATCAAAGACTATCACACCTCTACCACCTTTAGCTGAGTCATACTCAACCATTCTCTATAGGTTAATACAAGCTGATTATTTAGCCTTACCTCCTATCAAACCATTTGACCCTCTTTATTATAAACCTATCTTGTATAATGACCACCACATGTGTTCTTATCACATGACACTTGGCCATGATACAGAGGACTATAAAGCTCTCCAAACTGTTATCCACTAGTTTTACAATAAGGATGATATGTTAACAGATGAACCTCCTATGAGCCCCATAGCAATCCAACCAACACCCATAACTACCCAACACTTACCTACTCCTCCACTCTTACCTAAGAGTGAAGATGAGTCTGACCAATCTTATATCTCAACCTCTCCTTCTATCCATACTATCAATGTGATCATGAGATTGTAGTAGAAGGATAAAGGGAAGGCTAAGGTGTCCATTCCTTAGATGTACCCCTATTTAAAATCCTAAATAACCTACACCCAACTATATCCATCCTTGACTAAACCCAAGGTGTTTATCTTAGGTGCCTCCCAATCTAACTGCTCAAAATCCATCAGGAGTGTTATCCTCAAGAAATTTCACTAAACCTTGGTAAAGTTGAGTTTGTATGAGTTGATTTCTACCTCTTCCCATCACTGCCAAGCACTAATAGAGGCTTTAAAATCCATTAAGGTCCAACCTGAGAACCCCCAACCTCTAATAGCCTTTATTATTTCCCTTCATATTTCTAACCTTGTTACCTTTAAGGATTCAAAATACTTTCCATCTACCTTGAGGGCCTAGATCCCCCTCTCTTTATTACTACTTACATCATCCAAACCCACAAAAAATGGGACATGATTGATGGGGGAGATAGTATTAACATAATCTCCTCTCATGACTGCAATTAAATCAACTTTTTGGACAATGTCATGTCTGAATCTTCATTTATCCTTAATTCATTCAATGATACCATAGCCACTACCTTTGGAACTATAATCCTTCATATCCAATTAGGACCCCATACTCTCCCTAAACTTTATATGTTGTAGAAGGTGAATTATAATACAATGTCTTGTTGGGAAGATCTTGGACTCACTCCATGGGTTGTATTCCCTCTACCCTTCACCATTGAATTAATTTTGATCATGAAGGCTAGGTCATGACCATCTAAGCTGACCCAAGTCCCTTCTCAACATGTAACATGACCTATCACCCTAATGATTTTCTCTTACCCCTATCCAACACACCCTCAGCAGTTAAAACCCAACCTTCAACCACCAAGTTGGATATCATATCCCCTTCTACCAATGAGGCATCAACTATTTCCTCTATACCTTCACACCAAATCCCCACCATAGACATTTTGTAATCCACCTTCCACCACCTTTTTCTAGGGGAGTATCACCTTTTAGTACTTGAAGCTTTTCCTACTCTTCATGAGTATGGGAAACTTACCAACCAACTAGGATATGACCCCAATGTTAGGAATATTATTCCCTTTAGACCTCCCCACCATTAGACCCATTTTATCTATGGGGGACTTGATAAATCCCTTTGTTCTTCTACCACCTCTCTTTTACCTCAACCATTCACCACCAGTTTATCTTACCTATATAAACCAAGCTTCACCAAGACATACCTCCATTAGTGTGCTTAGAAAGGCTTCGGTCTAAGGTGGTACAAGCATGGCCCACTTGAACTAGTCACCATCAAAACTAGGAAGCCACATGAGAATTATAGACTTGGTTTCATCTTTCCTAATAAGAAGAAATCCAAACAACTTGTCATTACCATTTTTAAGGAGGATATCCCTTCCTCACTAGCCTCACCTCCACTTGCATGTGAGGATGATGACATCATCCCACCTAACTTATTTTTTTTGTCAACATGATCAGAATTGGACCCCAAAGTTATCAGAAGGAGGGGATGACTGTCACCATCCCTTTAACCCATCTTGAGATGATAGGAGAAGAATCTTCTACCATTAACACTATCCAATGCTAAAATGATGATTCTATCTTCACCTATCTTGGTGCCCTAGATTATTTAATCCAAAAATCCCTCCCTTTTGAAACCTTGAACATGTTTAATGAATCTACTATAGATATCAACTTGGGTACTTTGGATAACCTTTTTATTGTCAAAATCAACTAATCACTAAATATCGAGGAACTTCAAGACTTCCCCTCTTTCCTCCAAGACCTCAACATAGCCTTTGCTTGGTCTTACAGTGATATGCCTAGAATTGACCCCACTATTACTACTTATAACATAGTCACTCACTATGATGACAAACCTATCAAGCAAAATATCTGATGCATGCATCCCTAAGTAGCCTTTCTCATCAAAGAAGAGCTTCAATACCTATTATCTGTCAACTTTATTCAATCCATTAAATACCCCCAATGGGTCTTGAATATTGTACTTATCACCAAAACCATAGGGGGACTACACATTTGTGTGGAATTTCATGACCTAAAACTCACCTACCCCAAGGATGACTTTCCTCTACTAAACATAGACTAGCTTATTGATCTTACAGCTGACCATGAGATGTTATCTCTCATGGATGGATTCTTAGGTTATAATCAAATCTTGATTTGTCTTAAAGATCAACACAAAACTACCTTTACCACCCCTTGGAGAACCTTTTGTTATAGAGTGATGCCTTTTAGGTTAAATAATGCTAGTGTAACCTACTAATGTGCCATGACCAATATCTTCTATGACCTCATCCATAGGATTATTGAGGACTATATGGATGACCTTCTCAAAAAATCCAAACTTTGGATAAATAACTTGGTTTTTATTAAGATCATCTTTGAATTCCACATCCATTACCATGTCCACCTTAACCCCAAGAAGTACATTTTTGGGGTCTTATCGAGAAAGCTTCTTGGATTTATTGTCTTTATTCATAAAATTGAAGTCAACCCTACCAAAATCAAATCCATCCTTGACATGCTTCCTCTTACCAACCTCGAGTAACTCCATAGTTTTAGGGAAATCTTAAATCCATTCACCAATTCATCTCCTAGCTTTTAGATTGGTGCCAACCTTTCTACCACCTTTTGAAGAAGGATGTATCTTTCAAGTGGAATAACGATTGTCAAAAGGCCTTTGATTTTCTCAAAAAGTATCTTTCATCTCCACCTATCTTTACCCCTCCCAAGTATAACCAACCTTTTTACCTTTATATCTCTACCACTGACCATTCCTTAGGGGAAATGCTGACTCACTGAGATGAAAAACATAAAGAGCAAGCTATATACTACATTAGATGCACACTTGTAGAATATGAGACTCATTATAATCATATTGAGAAACTTTAATTATATTTAGTATTCATGGCTACCAAACTTTGTCATTACCTTCTTAACCATGAAACTTATGACATTACCAACACTAACCCACTCAAGTACATGTACTCCAAGCTATACCAAAACTAGCATATGACCAAGTGGCTCATGATCTTAGCATAATTTTATCTTGAGTTTTTTTAGCAAAAGTTAATTTAAGGACAAGTCATTATCGACTAGTTAGCTAAATCACTTTTAGCAGACAACCAACCTTCTCCTCTTGAGTTCCCTGATGAGTTCATCATGACCCTCTCTTAGGTAGATTTTACCTATAAGTTCACCATGTTCTTCGATGGATCGATCTGTCAGTGTGGTGGGGGAACTAGTATCATCATTATCCCCCTTTATGGTGAGCCTCTCTTTTTGTCCTTTAAGATTGATTTTGAATTTACCAATAGTATGGCTGAGCATGAATCCCTAGTAATAAGCCTTCAAATTGAGTTAACCCTAAGAGTTAAAATAATTAACATCTTTGTTAACTCCTAACTTGTGGTCAATCAAATCAATGACTCTTACTAGTGTAAGAATGATGTTTTGCAATAATACAAGAAACTAGTTGATGAACTCTTAGCATCATTTAAATACTACTACATCCAATCAACCCCATGATCTACCAACAAGTTCATAAACACCATGGATTCCCTTGCCTTGCATATACCGTCCACACCATTAGAATATAAGGTATCTATCATTATCCATAGGCTTACCCAGCCTTCTTATGTCAAACTAGATTCTCCCACCATTTTCAATGAGGGGAGCCAAACTGACCTTTGGTGTCAACAAACCTTTGACTAATTTCACCTTGGCATAATTCCCTTTGGATTCTATAGGAATAATTAAATAAAATTTATCTAGAGTACCTCTCACATACCATCATGGGGGGAATTATCTATAAATGTGGCTTTGATGGTCTCCTCTTATGTTACCTATGTAGTCAATAAGCCTCTCATTTATTCAAAGAAATTCATAATGACATCTAAGGGGGATATTTTAGTGTCCTCACTAGAGCCAAACATATCCTTCATCTTGGCTATTACTGGCCTACCCTTAAGCAAGACTACTATGATTATGTGAAAAAGTGTGTCAAATGTCAATATTATGCTAATTTTCATCACATGCCTAGCCATAGTCTTCAAGTTTTTACTAATTTCTAGCCCTTTTCACAATGGGGTATAGATCTCATTAGATAAATTAATCCTTGTTACTCATAGTGACACCATTATAACATCACCATGATTTAATATTTTACCAAGTGGGTAGAGGTTATTCCTCTAGTCTTAACCAAAGTAGAAAAGATTATCAACTTTACTAACCATCACATCATCTATCACTTTAGTGTTCCTCATAAAATTATCATAGATTATGGTAAATCCTTTAAAAACAAGCAATTATAGGGTTTATGTGATGCATTTGACATTAAGTTAAGTTTCTCCTCGTGCTAACACCCTCAAGCTAATGGATAGGTAGAACCCTCTAATAAAATCCTTAATAACATGTTATCTAAAATGGTTAATGCATCAGGTCAGGATTGGCATTTTCACATCCCCTTTGCCTTGTGGGCATATCATACTAGCATTAAAACCACTATGGGTGCTCCTTATTTTCTCTTGTGTTTGAAGTAGAGGCCATCTTGCCTCTTGAAGTCCAAATCCCATCTCTTCACTTATCCTTGCAAGAGCTTATTTTTTAGATGATTATTGTAAGTAAAATTTCAACCAACTTGAACTACTTGATTAGTTTTGTTTAGTATCCCTTAGCCATCTCCATCTCTATTAAGAGCACATCGAGCATGCCTATAAAAAATACCTTAAAGTGCGAGAATTCAACATCAAAGACCTCATCCTATAGGAAAACCAACATGTCACTAGTATGCAAAAAAGTAAGTGGGGAAAGCTTTCTTTCAATTAGCTTGGACCCTATATCATAACCTACAAGTATGGGTCAAGAGCTTATTGGTTGTCTTCTCTCAAAGGCCTCCCAGAACCTGAGCCCCTCAATGCTTCACATCTATTTCTATTATTTTGTTAAAAAGGATCAATCTCACCTTTTGTCTAACTTAAGCTTATCCCTTGATATCTACCTACATTATATCTCCCTATTTTAGGGGAAATTGATTAAAAATGAATCATGTGATTCTCTATCACTGGCATAGCCTTATCTTAAAATAATGGGTACCATAGATATACCCATAACATGGTTCTCATGGTACTTTTCACCCCTTTACAAGATGGATTCCCATGATCATTTTCACCTAAACATCTTCATAACTAATCAACCTTCTTGTCCTTCTAGTTTTTCCTTCATAAAGGTGAACCACTAAGCTAGCCTAATCATGTCTATGTCAAGCAAAATCAAAGAAAAATAACAAAATTCCTATCACTAGCAATTATGGGTCATTCCCAACATTCACAAACTACTCCCTTGAAGGACAACTATCAAAATTTTATTTGAAATTTCCAACCATAAGGTGGAATATTCCCTTGAATGACAAATATAAAAAATCATTAAACAAAGATAATAATCTTAGACCATTCTCTTGAAGGATGGATGAGTAAAGAATTTTATCAAAAGCACATCAATTTCATTGAAGCTTCTTACATTGATTAACTTCCCATATACAACAATCAAAAAAATACCCATTATCAAAATCATAGAAAAAGTAAACTAATTTTGAAGGCCACAATCAACTCTCAACCAGCATACTAAGGTAGAAGCTATAATTGGCTTTTGCAAGTAGACTTCCTATATCGATCAGTCTACATAATTTTGACATAAGTTTGTTTATCCTAGTTATCTAGATGTATATAGAAGAGGCATGCTAGTCTCCCAAGAAGGTTCTATTTTCATCCATTCCTCCTTTATACACTATATGCATGGGATTCTTGAGATTACTCAACATTTTATGGTCAATACACATTTTTGACCAATTAACAAAGGCTAGTGCAAAGCATTCAAAGGGATTATGTTCTTTAAACCAATCCACTTTTGTTTTGTTGTCTAGTCCTCATTAATGAAGAAGCATCATGTCCTCTTCTTATCCTATCATGGCTAGTTGATCTTTTCATTATGAGATTTACCTCTTGGTTTTATTATTTATCCACCTATCTTATGTTATTCATTTTTTTACCCTATATGTTCTTACCTCAAGCCAAATTGACAACATATCATAATCATAAGAATTACCAAGCATAACCATAATCAAAGAATAATAATTAGCACAATCATATTCATAAATTATCATAAGCATAATAAAATCATAATATTAAAACATCCATAAGGAATTAAATCAACCAACCATTTCATACCACATGTCTAAGTCTAAAATAGTACAATATATACTCATTAAAACTTAGCATGTCATCAGTATAACCATAAATCAAAACCTTCTCATTCTTAGCTAGGCATATATTAGTGTCTACATAACCATTACATAAGCAATCTCCATAATAAATATACAAATCACATCATAAGTATTAAACATCAACATCAAGCCATAAACCATAAACCATAAACCATGAACATGAGCATCAATAATGATAATATGTACAATTCATGAGTCCAAATAACATAATAATGTGTATAAAGTAGAGAGACATGACTCTCTCTCTTTCTCAAAAATGTACATCTCATCACATCAAATCATAAGCCAAAATCAAAATGATATACAAAATTTCATACTCTATCCATATATATGCCCCAAGGGCACCACTATCTACTAGAGCACCATTAAATCCTAGTGCCTACCTACATACAATGCTTATCAATCCCCCAACTGAACTTGCTTATCCATCATGGTCAACTAGATCTATATCCATTAGCCTCAAACCTCCATCATCTCTACCGATGTCTATAGCTATGTATATAGGCTAGTACCATGCCATGTACCCATCTACAAACTTGAAATCATCTATTGATGTCCTAGCTAGTAGCTCCTCATACTCTAGCAAAGTAGGCATAGGATATGGCTCTAGTAATAGGATCTTTGAATCCTCTCTCCTATACCTAGGGAATGGACTTGGGATACCTTTTACCAAGATAAACTATCAATGTAACTTGTTAAATAGAATCATCTCCACCTCCCCATCTCACCTATCGAGTATCCATCTATAGCTCTATAATGAGAGTGTTTGCATCTTATAACTAGGCCATACTGGAAACTAGACATACAACCTACACATGATATCTCCTATCACCAATCCACCCAAGGAACCCCTTAACCACTCAAAATCATGAGCACCACCTCCTACACTTGATGCAACAAAGTCACCCCTCCATCACATAAATCTATTGGAGAATTCTATCAATGTGTATCCTTCCCATAATAATTAAACCAGACTTAACACTTGAATGTGCTCATAGGCCTAGTAATGTAGAACCAAGTTGACACCACTGCTATACCTCCTATGGGTACTAAACCCCCATATCTCTTTATATATTTATATAAGTAAAATAGGCACCCAACTAAATACTATTCAACCTAGCAATAACTTGACTAGTACCCCAAGTAATAAGTAAATAAATCTCTTGCTACTCAAATTAGGGAGCACAAAAGATGTAATAACAATCATGAACATGGTTATAAGTCTTCTCTTGACTAGATCCCTCTAATACAAATCACTTTACCTAAACCCCCAAGCATGCCATTTGACTTGATCACTCTCAACTCCATATAATATCTTGATGTGATCACCTTACTCCTCTCGCTCTATGTGGTATATCAGATCATCATAAAGTGGAAGTTGAGTGATCCTATGCACATCCTCAAATAAGATAGTTATCTCCTTGATTGAAAACAAAAAGGTGTTCATTATATGATCCCATCTCTTGATGAGTGCTATAATTATGGATGTGTTTTAAGGCACATGATGATAGTGCCTCATCACTCCTAACTCCACCTCATCCATGTGGGCCTAGTTGGTTGGGATCATCCCTTGTTGATCTCTATAAATATATGTGGCACTCGATCATGTATCTAAATTTGATCCCTAGCCTACATCAATTCATAACATGGCCCAATCACCTAAATTGATAACATTTATCCTAGACTACATTAACCTCTAAATCACTTGACCTATTTCTATATCCTCTTCTACATATTTATCACATACATGCCAAACATATCATCTACACCTACAAGGTCTACCTACCTAGCCAACCCAACCCATTTTTGCCTTCAATTTTTTTAAAAACCTATTAAACAAACCTTTTTTAATAGGTGACCATTGGTGATCAGGCACCCATTTTCATATGGATGTCAACTATTGATGGTAAATCCTAACTATCAATGATCACTATGGACAATCTATGGCCGGAACACCTAAACCCTACCATACCAATAAACTACCAAAAACCAAGATAAAATAATAAAAATAAGCTACCCTAGTTATTTACCCACCCTATTTCACCTACCCACCCTATCAATTTTAGGTTTTCTCACAAATTTTCCCAAATAATCCAAAAACCTACCTAGGGCATCCCAGTATATTACCAAACATTTTAACCTACCCTTAACCCATGCATTTAAAAATTATAAGCTAACCTATTAAAATTAGAAAACCAATACCTCATTTTGTGACCTCCATCATGGATTCACCCATAGGCCCACTTATCCTTGTCTATGCTTGCATGCTCCTTGCATCTTCACTAGTCTACAAGGTCAACTCTCCACCTCAATAGTCAATCTCACCTAGATTAGCAGCTTCACCACTCAATGCCTAAATCACTCAGAGTTCAAATTCAATGATAATAAATAATAAATGAGTAAAAGTAATTTCAAATTCACTTTTACCCCATGGATTTTTAGGGTTTGTACCTTGACCATTGATAGTCAGGGTGATCATCGATGATCACCCTTGGGGACCCTAACCATTGATGGTCAGGTGGTCCTTCTTTAGCAAAACCAACCCAATTTTATCCACCCATAGAGACTACCTTCTCCACCCACCTTGAATACCTCATCACCTCATCTTTAGTCCATTTTGGCCTCACTAACATTATTTTATGACTTTTTTTTTTGGTCCTTTGACCATAGTGACAACATTTCCATTTTGACCACCTTTTAAACTTATGCCACCTCATTCTTACCTAACCTACTTGTGTCTTCTTGAGAGCACTTATTAATTTAAATACCCATTCCACTTGACCCATTTATGTTTTCCATGAGATAACTTCCTACCTTGTATACCCATGGGACCACTAACCTTGTCTAGGAGACTAACAGGTGTACCCAGCCCCCACACCTAAATGTGGTCACATGGTACACTGGTCACTTATACCTTAGCATTAACCTTTAATGTTTTCAACTATGGTAACTATGTATTTACAAAATATTGGTTATTACACATTTTATCATTATTTACATTCCTATTTACACCTTATTACCCAACCTATCACCCACCTTCATAATTTTTGCCTTAGTCATCAACCATATCAAACTCATACCTAATTCTACTTTACCTCATCAACTCTAGTTTTGAGGGGGAACACCTACTCCCATACTCAAGGTAATTATACCTTTAACCAACATTGGTTTTTATTTTATAACTAGTTGATTGTAGGCCACATAACAAAAAGGGGCAAAATGTAGACACCAAAAATCTACACATCATGATTCTAAATGTTGAAATACCCCTTCATAGCCTTAGGACCCCTTAGGACCATTCAACACTTTGACCCCTAACCTATAGTTAGTTTAATTAAACTATCTTAACCTAACCTTTTACCCATTTTAAACTTTTACCCTTGACCATCGATGGTTAAGTTGGCCATCGATGGTCACCCTAACTATCGATGGTCAGGGTGCACCTCCTTAACAACCAACATGCAAAATACCTAATTTTTTTTCTAAATATAAGTTGTCTAAATCCATGTGCAAACCATTACATGGATGAGTTATAATTATATAGCCTAGTTTAACCTTCACTTTGACCTCTTACTTGTGCCTATAAATAAAGAGGATCCAAGAGGTGAAAATCATCTATAATCATTATCAAGAGCTTATGCATTCAGGAATTTATTTTTATAGGTCAATCATTATCAATAATCTAGAAAACTAGCTACCATGTTAGATTCAATTTGTTTCTACCTCTCCACTAAGTTTTTAGGTATTATTACTTTATCAAAATCGAGCTAAATTCCACTAATAAGTCAACTACATCAACTATCCACTCGATCAACTTCTGGTAAGATAAGTACTTAGTTCTTAGTATTCATTTAGTTTATTTCTATTTCATAATCAACCTAGGTCTTACCCATCTCTTAGAATCCATATTTTTAATCTTTTTAACTAGTTTTTACACCAACCTAGATCTAAACATGGTAATCATCAATGGTTGACTCAACCACCAATAGTCTATCTAACTAATGATGGTTAACTTAACTATCGACAGCTAGCCCAATCATCGATAGTCACTATGGTAGTAAAATTTAACAAGATGATTTGACCCACCTACCCCCAATAAAACCTAATTTTATGTGTTCTTTCTTATTCATAGACCCCTTTCTAATTTTATTAAGCAGATTCTAACTCCCTAGCATTAGTATTAATTAGTTTATCACTAGTTTAATCATTTCTAGTCTATTTTCTAAGTAGCCATTCTTGTATTCAATTTCAGTGCCTTTTGATTATTGATGCAAGTATCTTATATTCTATTTATGAACTTAATTGTTTAAAATGTGTGGATTGATAGCCCTTAAGGAAGCTCTCACTTCTAAGATCTAGTTATTGTTAGGCAATCCACTCAACTATTTATCTAACAAATAGGTTTGCTTTAGTACTTTCTTATCTACAGGTCATCCTTCCAAGCTAAAGAGGAGCTCTTCATAATCTTTTGATTTAGTGTGTACATAATTAATTAGGTTTTTCAACCATACCCATTCTTAGTTTCTTCTTTCCTTATTTTTAATAATAAGCAAAAATTGGTTGAAATAATAAGTATGAGTAACACCCTAATACATAAAATATGAAAGATAGTATTATTCAAGCCAACACTTATGTTACTTATATTTATTAAAAGAGAGGGGAACAAAGTTAGAATATACTTACATAAATGTGAACCCATCGAGACTCAATCTCTCCCTTTGCCAAAGGTTCTTCACAAGAGGTTTTTGTGGTTTATAACGATTACTAAGAAAGGCCAAAGCATCCAAGACTTATCCACAAGACTAGATTCTCTAAATAAGAAACCTAAGCTAAGTCTCCTCAGGTAAACTGGTGGAAGAGCATATTGTGAATAATCATGAGCGAATAATAACTCTTGATTGCACATATGAAATAATGATGAAATGATCTTATATTTATAGGTAGATAGTGCCATAAATAATTATAGAAATGTTAGTTTTATAGGGTTGACCCAGTCAACCTAGTGTGTTTTTGGAGACAATTCACTAGGTTTGAGCTAGGTTGGTCAAAGGGCTAAAAAACTCAAAGAGTGAAAAATACCCCTAAACTATACTAGGTTGACCTAGTCAACTTAGTACAACCAACTAACCAAAAGGGGTTTAAGATAAGAAAAGGAGGGATGGAAAGAAGAAAAGACTGTAGGAGTCTTCAATTGAGGATAAAATAGCTTAGGGAATGGTTTTAAGAGCTAGTTGGATTTGTAATAATGTGGCAATAAAGGACAACAATCTTGCAAAGTAATAAAGGTTTGCCCACCCCTTTCTCGATGCACCCCTTAGGGCATGCACTTAGAGAGATTGAGTCTTGATGGGTTATTTTAAGATGTAAAGCATCAATATTTGATAAAAATTGAAAATATTATATGTATACATAACCCATCTCTAATTTCATATCATCAATCCATTCTTTCTTTAGACTAGCTTCTACATAGCTTCTAGGTAGCCACTATTGATAATGCAAACATAATATTTTCATCATAAGCATCATAAAAATTAATACCTAAATAATATTTAAAAATTGTAATCATCCTCTAATTATTTTTATCTAAAATTTGATTTTTTTGATGTAGATTAAACAACCTCTTATTCTTGATTGGAGTTGATGAAGATGCATGACTAGTCTCTTGCAAAAAGTATGCATTATTTCTTATTGAACTAGAAACACTTATAGGAATTTGAAATCCCTTAAAATAAAATAGAATAGGTTCCAACCTTAGATTATTATAAAAATTATATACATGATTATAATTAGTGTACACCTCATTTTAAAAAAAAATACAATCCTTAGAAATAATTATTATTTTACTAATAGGATTATAAAACTTGTATGCTTTGATTTCATCACTATAATGTATGAAAATATGAGTAAAACTCTTTGGATATAATTTTTTAATATTAAAATCTGGAAAATGTATAAAATAGAAAAAACTAATAAATTTAGATGATAAATAACATATTTTCTAATAGACCAACCTTCATAAGATGTCTTGTCTTTGACTGCCATTGTAGAACTTATGTTAATGATATAGACCCATTTTCCAGTGATTTAGCCAAAAATATCATTTATTTATTTATTTTTATTTTTATCTTTGGTCTTCAAATTTTTTCTATTTATTTTAAGTGTTTATTATTAATATCCTATTTATAGTCTCATCTTATCCTCACAATACAATAGAGAACTCACTAACTCATCAACACATACAATGTTCATGTCCTTACACTCTTTAGGAGTGATCATAATTTGAAGTCATATTTGACTTAGATATCTCAAAGTATTCATTATTATAACATTATCTTTGATAATTTCTCTATAAACAACCATCATTCCATTAAATCTAGACATATTCAAGTTTGAATTAAAACCCAAAGCTATTTTTACTAGTTTCTAATATCAAATATCAAAATTCTATATTGTTATTATCTATTTTTAAATTATTATTTTTGGTATTAGATATCATGTTTTGAGTATTTTAATTTAGCATTTTTTATTTACATATATAGTTTTAATCCACTTTTAATTCCATTATAATTCAATATTAGACAACTACATTCTTGATTTTTTTATTTTGAATAAATAAATTCAATGTTTCACAGTGCAAAACATGTCAATAATTAATTTTGATGTTAATTACTGAATTATTTTAAAATTTTAGTGAAAATAATCATGTTATAATTTAATATTTTATTTAAATTTAAGCAAAATTTTATTCAAATTTGGGCATGATAAATTTCCAAACATTTTATCACAATTTTTTTTTGTTATTAATTTTTATTATACAATATTTTATTACATTTTAATTATCTAATAGCAAGAGATTAAATATCACAAAATATAAGTGTGACCAAGAAAAATATCATAATAATACATGCAAAATTTTATATGGTGAATTTATAATGCATGCATGTTTGCATCATTTGTTTTAGATAAATATTGAAAAAAAAATTCATATAATAATTTGAACATCAAACATTTTGGCTTGAAAAAATGGAGATACTATAAAACTTTATAATACTAATGAAAAAATTATGTTCTTGGTGATAATAATCTGGCATGATAACCTCTCTCTTTGAATCCCCCAATACTTTGACTCATTTGGTTGACCTTTACATAATGACGGTCCCATCCTCTTATATTCCATCCATGCAATAGATAAAGGTGAACATTATTTTATCACCAATAGTTTTTAGGGTACAATCTAGGTCTAGATTAATATTTATTTAGGATAAAGTATTTAGGTCTCTATATTATGACAAGACTCATAGGGCTATGTCTAGTCTCTCTATGTTGCAAATTGGTGGTCATGATCTAGTTAGGATATATGTGGATGGGATTAGGTTGAATCTAACCATAAATTTTGTCCTGGTAGTTTTTCATGGAGATAAGGATGTTTATCCTACTTTTAAAATCTTGGTAGTGATAAATAACACTCATGTGGTTTTGTTTTAGGATGAAACTCTAGATGAGGTGCTTCATAATGAGGTTTGGTTTGTTGAGCAGGGCTTAATTTTTAGATTTGATAGTTTTTTGCCAAGCCTTCCTACCCTTCACTAATGTATTTCTAATTCTTGGTAACCTCTCTTGGAAGATAATCTTGAGATTTACACTTGTGTAAAATGCTTATTCATTATTGTTTTTGATAGCTTGGTTGATTTTAACAAGGTGGCTCTAGCTAAACCTTAGTCTTAAAATCGACATCATTCTTAAAGCTCAATGCCCTTAATTTAATCCTTTAATTTAAAACCTTGTTATTAGGCACGTCTATTTTTTTTACCTTAACTTTAACTTTAGTTTTGGGTTGTCTCTAGCTTAATGGCCATTAGTAGTTTTCTTTAAAAAATTCTATAAAATGATGCGTCTAATTCGAGCTTTACCCATACCACCTTTGTATGAATTATTGTTAGATTATATTAGGACCTCCTAGTATCCATTAAATTAAGCATCAAATATCAGAGTTGGTCTCAAATCCTTTACTATGAAAGATTTCCCTTTAGATGTTGTAGGTGATTTATAAATGGATATTTGACCTCTTTTTACTCTTCATCCAAGCATAAAGTGGACTCCTCTTGTTGTAAATCTACTATGGAAGATCACCCTACATTTTTACCTACATTTCACCCTATCCCTTTAGGTAATGATATTGTTGGATATATAAAAGTGGCCCCTTAGGCTCTTGAACAAAGTGAGGTGTTTTATTCATTATCTATTATTGAGTAGATCAACATGGTGAATATGATTGATGCACTTGATAATCTAAGTAAAATTAGGAAATTTGACAATTTTAGAGATCTTCTAGGTGATTATATCTCTTATTATAATGGGAATCCTAATATTTTATATGAATGGACTATTGTTCAAAAAAATATAAAAGCCCTGGTAGTCACGGATCAACCCTCTAGGACTCTTTGTTCACATAATAAAAAAGATATTTAGACATTGTGATGGTTGGGTTTGGTTGGTCTGTTGGTGTATGAGTGTTTTGGTTTTCAATGGTGTTGGTATGGATTTTGTCTAGGGTTATATTGGTTTCTTTTTTGGGTTGTTTATTATACCTTTGGTTGCATTTAGCTAGTTTGTCCAAGGCTTGGCATTTTCATTCCATCTAGATCTTAATTTGAGGTAAACAAGGATCATTTGGGTTCTATATTTATTATGGGTGAGGCACATTTAACTCTCAATTATCTATTAAAAAGGAATTTAAACATCAAAATTATCAAAATTATTTAAAATAGTGTACATATTAATTTTTATATAAAATAGATATAAAGGTCATGATTTTTTTAATGAACAATCACTTAGTGTAATCTATTTAGTACATGCCTTACATTTGTGATAGATTTTACATGTATCAACATTGACTATAATTCATGAAACAAATAATTATCATTATAAAAATCATTATTGAATGTTTTTATGATGGTATAATTATAGTTAAAAATACTTTTCATGCAAGAGTCATCAACTATAACTATATTTAATTTATTATATAGACCGCTACTAATTTCCAAACTAATTATAGTGGTTTGAAAAATATTATAGGGTTTCAAAAACCATAATATCAATTAGCTAATTTGAATTATTATTGGGAATATATAAATTCAAATTCATTACCTTCCAATGTTATTTATTGAAGCAATAAGAACATTAAGTCTTCTATGATTTTAGAATTAGTTTATGTTCATATATCAATTTTGAAAACACAAACATTTGAGAAAGAAATACCATAAGTATGGTTGAAGGATATAATACTTTTTTGTGAGATCAATATCCCTTGATGTGTGAATATTCTTGGAGGCAACTTGTTTTTTATGAACGATATGAATCAAAACACCATTCAAGTCAAACATAATAAAATTTGAGTGTTACACTTTGTAATATGTACACAATTTATTTTAAATCTAGATCTATTGAAATAACTCCATTTTAAAAATATTAAATAATGATTTCATCATTAAGATGATTGTTTTGATTGATCGAGATTAGTTCCATTTAATTTAATTTAACTTTGAATTATCTAAACTACAACTTATTTATATTTGTTATTCAAAACAAAAAAATATACTACTCAAATAATTATGAAATGTAACTTAGTTATTTCAATAATTTTATATTAAAAAAATTTTATGCAACAAAGTAAACAATAATAGCTATAATATGGTGAGAAATAAAGCTATATTTAAATAATAATTTCATAAAAAATCACTTGATTCAATTATAAATTTTTTTACACCAAAATAAACTTTCAATAATTATTTGTAACATAGTAAAAGATATATTTAATTAGTTATAAATTGAAATAATTTATTATATAAGTTAATGTAACAAATAAAACAAAAAAATTTAGCATAGCTCAATCAAATTCATTTGTCATCTTTTTATTACAATTTGGTTTTAATCAAAGAAACACAATCAAAATAACTAATAGTTCATTTAAATGTATCTAAAGAGTGACACACTTTTATGTGTATCCTTGAATGATCTAACCAAACACATCAAGTTCCAACTCAAATTAAATTTAAATAAAAGGATATCTTGTTTTTTGCAATCAAAACATGTCTTCTAGTCTGTGAACAACATTTTTATATTTTGTACACACGGTTGAATTTATTGAGAACCATCTATATATTTTAATGCATACTAGCATAATATTTACCTTTTTTATCTAAAAACTCTATCACCTATCTCATGATGTGATATAACCCAAATAAAAACAAATTTGACATGTTATAGCCAATCAAAGTGAATAATGAAATATTTAAGAACTCTTGAGTGAAAATAAGTAAACCATAACCCATTATCAAAATATGTCTTTAAAATCAACAATAAATCAATATTCAGTGTGCGATAAAAATATCTGTAAACTTAATCCAAAAAATTAGGTTTTTGGGATGTCAATCTAAATTTGTTAATCCTTAGAATTACAAACAATAACCCTTCCATTCCTAACACTAATAATTTTATTTATTTTGTAAAATAATATAAAATATGTGAGAAAGGTGTGAGAGTAAGGCATGCATGTAAGTGTGATTAATTATATAAGATAGACAATTTGAATGAAAAAGTTGATAAAAGTGGTAATAGACATGGATATCAACATGATCAAGCCCATATGCTATGCTGAAGCAAAGGATACACAAAAAATTGGCTCAAATTATTTGAGGGTAGTCTGGTAAAGTTTATGACTAAACTTGTGAATTATGACAAAGAGGTGTTGAAGGATTTCACCCTAGATTGGCAGCATAGGAAAGTATAAATGAGGGGGATCGATATGAAAATTTATGAAGAATTTATTAGTGAGGAAATTGGAATGAGTTGTGATGGAATCAAATCCTTCAAGGATAAATACAGGAAGCAAGAATTCTTGAATAAAT
The DNA here is from genome assembly GCA_037957365.1 of Torreya grandis. Lineage (NCBI taxonomy): Eukaryota > Viridiplantae > Streptophyta > Pinopsida > Cupressales > Taxaceae > Torreya > Torreya grandis. The sequence goes on along the minus strand of JARHVA010001662.1, from coordinate 86,584 downwards.
TCTTCAATTTTGATGTGGATATCATGATAGATAATAAAGACTTCCCAAGGATGAACCTGATGAAGTATTGGCTAAACATATGCCCTAAACTAATGAAATATATATGCTTGAAGGTAAATTACATGCCATATTATCTCATCATTTTATGCTTTTGAATCACTTCAAATAATATTAAATTACTCTACCCTACATCTTATTTAAATACATCAAAATAATAGTGACTAGTTTCAAAGCAATTCCCACAAGTAACCTCATTAACCAAAGATTAATATTTGTCATAGTGAAGAAAGGGAATGATCTAAGAGGGTAAGGAAGTGTATCTAGTGGTTAGTGAGGTGGTGGGATATTATGAGGAGGACCATGAAAATTTTGAGTGTTCAATGGAGTAAAGTCATGAATCATCTGAACATTCATAGAACAAGGACTAGTTTGAAAGCTCCCACTCAATGGAGATCATACCTTAGGCCAATATGAAAAATGAAAATCCCAAACCCCTAATATACCCAAAGAGAAGAGGGTTAATAAAATAGAGTAAGATAGGATTAATACTTCTCAATATCCTTTAAAGAAATCAAAGGAGAAAAGTGAGAGGAAAGGCATCCAAACCTTCATCCAACCTTTAATCTAAAACTAATAAAGCTCAAGGATAATATGGATAACCATGAAATTCTTATCATCAAATATATGGAATAATGGAATTATTTTAAGGGAGAGGTAGATAATTTTATAAAGGAGTAAGAGTTTAGCATGAAAATGGGGGTTATCCCCCATATTGGTGGGGGGAAATCTAGATCTCCTAAGAAGGAAGAATGAAGATGGGGATACATGTGCATGCCACTACCCCTCATAAGAGATCCAATAAAATTGAAAGTGAAATAGATTGTACAAAGGGAAATAAATATGGTACACACCAATATAATGTTACTAATCCCTCACCCAAACCCATATGAAAAATAAGAAATAACATGACAAGAAGGAAGGCTTGAGAAAATGAACTTATAGACAGACTATGAAAGATAAAACCAAAGAAGATAAGGAGCTTATTGTGCTAGCCACACTAGTGAATTACTCAGACTCTAAAGAGTATTATATTTAACATTTATCCTAGTGTGTTTTTTTATTAATAATTTTTTTTAGTAGTTTGCCATAAGTTTATAGGAGTTTTTAAAGAAGGTTTCTAGAAGTTTCTCTATCACACTGACCAATCTTTATGATTATGTATGTTTTATCTATCTATTAAAATTGATTACATGATCCATGTAAAACCTTTACTTTTTACTTGATCAAATAAAAAAATATGATAGAAAAAATAGTTTTCAATTTCAATGTAGTAAGCTCCAATATCTACTTTATAATTATGTGTTTTACATAACTTCCAATTTTAAGTAAAATAATTTCTACTAATATTATTAATGTAATTTTTAGTTCTAGTCACTGGAAATGATATGATCCTATTTTACTCTTAATTATTTTTTCAATTAGGTAAATTGTAAAAATATTAAATAGAACATGTATGCATCACAATATATTAAAATATAACAACAATGTAGTGAAAATTTAGATGAACATGTGACAATGGCATGATTTGATTCTATTCTAAATATTATTTCATTTTAATAAAAAATAGTGTTCAAAATAAAAAAGGTGTAGCTTACATATAATCAATAAATTATTAGTATTTAAATAATTATTTTTCTATTAAAGTCATATGACCTTAATCATTACTTGTACTAGCACATCAATTTATAGATAGGCTAGGAGGATTTATAAAATATCTCACATCCTCGTCATTCCCAATTAAAGATAGATGTGTCAATAATGTTTTCATAATCCATTTTTCATTTTTGAATTATTAACCTTGAGTTACCTTCATGGACACAATAAAATTATCACCATGAACACCTTTTTTATAGAATCAAATACAATGTTTTTTGTGACATAATAAAGTTTAGCATCCATCCAAATTGTATTATTATTATTATTATTATTATTATTATTATTATTATTATTATTATTATTATTATCATCATCATCTTATTTAACACAATTCTCTACACCCTAAGAAAACAAAGGATACTCCTCCACTTTCACTTTTTGTAGTATTATTTCTGAAATTATTTCTATGTTGTTATGTATATGGCATGAACTCTAAAATGCAAGTTGAAATTGTGAAGGTGCAACAATTATAAAATGGGTTACCATTCATCTTACTTTATAATGCCCATTTTTATTTTGAGGGTTTCTTTATTTTTCAAAGTACATTTTTTTATTAGTAACCCATCTAAATAGAGAACAAGAAAATGTAATGTGGGCACTTTAGAAAATAATAATATTTAGATTAAAAAAGAATTAGAAATTTTATAATTTAAATAAATTTATAATTAAGTTTTCAATTATAGTTAATATGAATATATTTAAAATAATATATATATATATATATATATATATATATATATATATATATATATATATATATATATATATCAAACTAACAACAATAAAATGGTAATGAAAACTTGTCAAGTGTTAATTATTTTTGAATAATACTTGATTGGGAACCAAAAGAGGGAAATGATGTTATTTGATTTGGTGTCCCTATTTTGTTCATCACCACAAATTACATAGCATCTTCATGATGATCAGAGTATTTAGTCATGTCACCTCTCTATTCAACAAAGACACTTTTTTTGTTGGTTCCGAATTTGTGTTTATTTCTATTTATTCATTTATAGATATATTTGATTGTGATTTGTCTCAAAGAATTATAATTAAAAATCATGAAATATAATTATATTTATTATTAATATAAAGATATATAGTTACTTTATAGTAATTATTTGCATTTAGTTCTAGTGAATTACCTTAGTTAACTATCAAATATTTGTAATATTTTTTTAACATCATCTCCTAATTTATATTTTCAACTATGCATATTACTGAAGCCCTTTTAAACTTAATTTTTTTATTAAAATGCATCTATCACACCATAAATAATAATAAAATAGAATAATATATATTGAATCTATTAATCATGTGATCTAAAAAATCATTAATTTATCAAACTTGAATGGATGATCTCAAAGAAAAATGCTAATATCCATTGGGTGTACAATATCCAAGGGATATGTATGTGACCAATCAATTTATATGGTCGTCCAATCCTCAAATTTTTTTGAACTATGAATTCCATACATACCTTAAATAATAGAGAATCCATGAAACCTGTCTTCATCATTTATAATTTTGTAACATCCTCATGAAATCATTTCATTCATGTTTTTAAAAATTTCCATGTAGATACAAACAAATTAAAAAAAAATAGGTGTACTTCCACCACTAGAAAAAGAAAGATACAAATAAAAAAACATTACACTAGAGCCAATGCAAGAGATAAAATATATAATACCACTTTCTATGATTTTTTTTACCACATTACAAAAATTGGCAATAATAACTTTAGGACTAAGTGGGGGGAGAGATGATGTTTTAATACTATTAATGTTTTACTCAATTGAAATGGAAAATAACTTTGACATGTCAACTCATATGTATATTCATTCCTCACCTGGGTGTTATCTATTAATGATGATATATAAATTTTCACAGGTGCTTTAGCATCCTTTGGCATTATTATTTATTCATTTATTTTTTTTGACTCTATTTCCTTGTAGTATTTGTTGTTATTTTAATTTTTCCTTTCTAATCTCAAAATTATTATAAGAGATGACAAAATTGGTTGTCATGAATATGGAAATTTTACGTGACATTAGATGTAGTGAACTCTATCAAATCAAGTTCTTCTAGCATTCATGACTTGAAATAGTCTATAATTTTTAACCCTATAGTTATATATTGTTTTTAAAATAAAAATTAACATTTTTTATTTGATATTAGGTTCAATGGTTGGTCTTAGACATACTTCTCCACTTACAACTATATCTAAAATTATGGACAGCTATTCTAGATACATTCCCCTTATTCCTATGAAAAAAATTATGGTTAGATTGTTAAGAGAATTCAACTTGAAATATGGATCACAATCTCTTTTTGTATAACATGAAAACCCAACATTTTTAATTATTTAAAAAAAAAAAACCCTTTTCCCCATGTGTTATCTTATAGAAGGAGAAACATAAATTTTTAATTCAAGTCATCTATTTTATGCTTATAAAATCTATGCAAGATTTATTTTTCAAAGACCTAATTCACAACATGAAAATAATAGTCTAGAAATGTATTTTACATATGTTTCCTAATTTTATTTTATTCAATTATAAGTATAAATAAATACCTTCCAATTATATACTTTTTCATGGTCGATACAAATTCATTGTAGTCTTATCTCTATAATCTAGGTTGACCTTGCTTTTTTATAGTTGGTCAATAAATTTGTTGCCAACCCATACCTTATTCACCACATTTAATTATTTTCAAATGTTGATTATTTGATCTTTTTTTCTAAAAAAATGAGAAGACCTATGTTTGATTCTATCATGTATAGATGTAAAATATGGTTTTCTAGGATATTTTTTGTGCTTTGATACTATGTTCCCCATTGATAATATAAAAATGAGTATCTAAGTCAAAATTATTTTTTGAAATTTATATTTACAATTTCAAAATTGGTTTTTTTGAAATGTAACAATATTTCATCCATTTGAAGAGGCACTAGGTTACATAACATTTAGTAAACTAATTGGTCAACACTAACTCTATCAAGAAATCATTACTGGTTTTTATAAGGTTCTAGGTGATAGTGCTCAATTATAATTTTGAAATATTTTTCATTTAATAAAATAAGTTTAATCTCTTGATTTATTAAATACTCACTATTTTTTAACTCTTTTTCATCCTATATTAAAATAGTCTTTGTCATGTTAATTGTTTTAATCCAAAAAATTATGATATTGAACTATATTTTTCCAAATTTTCCATATTTTGCCTCATAAAATTAAAAAAAAATTGCATGAAATTTAATTTTACCAAATTCCTTATCCATATTAAAATTATGAGAAATAGATGACGTAAATCCATACTAATAGTTTTTTGCAAATACAGTCACAATTCTATTTAAAATATTTTTACTATCTTACCCAACACATTTATTAGAATCTAAATAAGGTTATATTTTACAACCATAGGAATAACATGAATCCATTTGGCATTTGGTATAATTAACCATGCCAATTTTTCTATGCAATGTCATTTATAACTCCATTTGAATGGATTGGCATGAATCTTCATAGTTATTTATATACTCCACTTGAATAAAAATCATATGTTTAAAAATAAACTTCACACTAAATATAATACCAATAGCCTCATGTGCTCCTAATATTGAATGAAACAACCACAAGACATTGTGGTAGTTTTCTAGACAACAAATCTATATAAACTATTCTTCAACTCTTCTCTCCTAGTTAATACAGACATCTATTAATGGGATGTATCTATATAAAGTGTGTCCAATCAAATCCATTATTTCCTACATACCCAGTAATTATTATGGTCTGACAAAGTTAAATTTAAGTAAATGACACACATATTACACTTGACCATATTCAAGTTGATCATAAAAACTATATATATTAACTCGGATATAAGTCAATCAAATACAATGTAATGGCTCTCAATTAGAGTGGTAAATTACCCACTCTACGACCTTAAATTTTTAACATTTCAAATGTAGTGCCATGATGCATCCAAAAGCATCTCTTTTGAATGATCTACATCATGGAAACTTTCATCATTTGATTCTCATTAAATTATAATGGCTAGCTTTAGACTCTATGAACATGTGAAGAACAATATGTTTATAACTGGTTGGATTCATTGTAATGACATATAAGTTAAAGTTTCACTAAAATGATACTTTCATAAGATACTAAGTTTTTTTTATTGAGTATCCCTACTCAATGGTTGAATTCATTTTGATGATAATAAATTAAATCCATATTTACATCTTTAAACTCTTATAGTAGGTACCACCCATTATATAATTTAGGTGCCTTATTAATATAGATTCAATTTGATAACAATGCAATAATCCTATAATGTTTTCCATATTATTCATTTTCATAAAAATAAAGTAAAATGTTGACATAAACATCTATTTATTTGTTTTAATGACATATAAGTTAACTTTTTACTAAAATGATACTTTAACAACATATTAAGTTTATTTTAATATGTATCCATACAATCATGGGTGGCATTAAAATATTATTACATATGAAGTGAGATAAACCTAGATATATTAACAAGAACAATTATCTCCTCATTAAAATGGAGTGGGTATCTGCCCACTATGAAAGGACTTTGTGAACATTAGGATGAGTAAGATTGAAAATGTAAGTGACATATTGTTAGGACTTGGATTGATTCATTTTTATTTGGAGTGAGCATCAGCTATAGACACATGAAATTAACATTTAGCTAAAAACCTACACTTGTGACCACTCTTTTACACACTTATCTCTAGATCTATCTTAAGGCCCCTTTTGATCATTTTTAACCACCTTTAACACTCTTATAAATTGATAAGCAACCCCTAAATGTATTCTTACTTTTATCAACCTTAGACATCCTTTAGACCCTACCTAACCAAAAACATGATAAAAATACCCATATGACAATATCATCCTAGGGGGTAGGAGTGTATTGCTCTAGTGTCATTCCCCCTCTCTTATTTCCCACTAAATAATGACTAATTTTACAAATTCAAAGTTGTGGGTAGGTCATCCTATTCCCCTAATGACTCTTATTCAAATGGTTTTCAAAGATATGACTATATAAACATTTTTAAAATCATTTCTCACATAAGAGGCTTCTAGATCAAAAAGCATCAGAATCACACTTGCACATTCAGACAAAAATACTTATTTATCCTAATTATAATTACATACATCCATATTATCCCAAACATAAATTATGAATAAATTTTATATTTCATAAGTCATTTTTAAGATACCTAATCACATTAGTATTTCACTATCATCTAGTATATTTCACAAGTTATTCACACAACATCGTAACATGGGATAATTACATGAAGTTTAATGCCTCTTTATAGTATTGGTATGTAGACAACACTCAACACATGGGGTGTTGAGGTTTTTACCAAATTAAATTTATAACCCATTTTTACCCATTGATTTGCATTGGTATTCACATGTCAAGGAGCTAGGTTTTCAAAGGAAAATTAGTCACACAATTGTTTCTACATGTAATCATGAGCTCCTGCTCTAGATACATGATTTGTAGATGAAGGAATAGATAACCCATAAACCATGATTCACTCACTATAATTAGACATGATTTACCTAGGTTAGATAATATTTACACCCTTCCAGTTTTCTCTTCCCAATGTTGTTGTCTAGGCCCAGATCTAGTTCTAGATTCTTGATTCTAGTCATCAAACCTCTTTGTAAATTAATTTCCAGACCTAGATTCCTCTTGGAGGCATAATTTCTAACTAGTTACTTATTTTATCCTTAACATTTTATATTTTTAGTAAGTTTCCTAATACATTAGTTTAAAATTAGTGAATGTTATCATTATTATAATATTTAGCAATTTTTCACAGTAGTGTTGTCATCTAGGGTTTTCATTTTGAATCCCAAGTTTGATTAAACATATTGGTGAAATTGATTATTAATTATAATTTCAAACCTTATATTATAATTAGGGTTTATTCCTTCATTAATTGCATTTTATTTAGGGTTTTATATTTTATATTTTATTAATTTTCATAATTATCATGATAATAATGATATAAGCTATTTATCACTTTTTAATGTAAAGTTTCATAGTTTCCTATAAATGTTGTTTTACTTTAATATGGAATATGTTTAAGTTGAATATCAACACATGGATAATTCATATAATAACGCAAATAAAATTTGTTATAATTTAAAAACCTAATAATCCCTCACCTCATCATGCTTATTGTTACATGATTCACTTTGACTCATCATTTATCACTACTAGATACCAATGAACATGATTGGTTCACTTTGTACCTCCAACCCCAAGACCTCCAAACTATTTCAAGTACCATCCCACATCTACTATTCAGCCTAGGATTATATCAAAACCTTTGGTTTATGTTATTATAACTAAATAATGTCAGAATACACATCAAAATCATAGAACCCATAGATACAATATCCTTGATCAACTCAGTAATACTAATGCCAAGGTTTCCATCTTAGAATTACTTCAAAAATAAAACATTTATAATGACATGTTGTATATAACACTATATGACATCATTATACCTAAATATGTTTAACCTAATTATTTTTCTTCTATCATCAACACTTTATGATAGACAAAAGAGTCTATATCTTTCAAAAAAGATGATATATCACCATGACATATCATTAACTAACATTTACCATTATACATTCATCATAGAATTGGTTATATGGGTGTTAAATTTAATCACATAAAATTTACACTTGAGTGATAAGAGTGCTACTTAAGACCACCTATCCCTAGATTATCGTTAGACTTATCCTAGAGCCTATTTTCACACTTATCTAGCCTTCGTGTAGGCCATAGGCATCCGTAGTCATCCCTAAAGTAGTCTCAGACCTTCATTTTTGTATCTTGGCCCTTTGTGAATAGTGTTATACCACCTATAAAATAACACCATAATAGGGATAGTAATGACACATGGCACTAGTGTCCTAATAATGGCACTACTATCATTTCCTTCCTCTTTTCATAAATAAATATGTTTTCAAATCTTAGACCTCCTAGGTCATCCTAGACCACTTTTATCACCTAGAAAAGCACAAAAATAGTATATATACATGAATTTTATCCCTCTAACCACATTATGGAAATTAGATTCAAATTACACATGTAAACTTAGAACAAGTTGTACACAATTAAGGTTATCATTTTGTATTTTACCTTACTTATACATACTACCATCTATAACATTCCTAATCTTAGATTACTTAAATTTTTAGTCTCAAGAACATTTAAAGAGATTAATTCAACTATCATACTAGTTTCACCTTGCACTTGCACCAGCACTTAGTGAGGAAAGCTAAATCAGGATTGATCCTTCTCTAGAGTAGTGGTATGTAAGAAACTCTCTTCACAATGGGGTGTTGAGGATGTCCAACCTACCTCATTAACAAACACACTTTTTAGATTGTATCAATCATATTCCCTATTCACATAGAGGATTAGGGTTTACTCACAAATTTAATCAAAATAGACCATATAGAGGGTTTCAAAACTTGTGCATGCAGGAATAGACCTTATAAATCTAGACACAAGTACACCTAAAAGTTCAAGATAGTCCTATACAAAGGACACTATTACCAAAATATGAACACCAATATCACATGGAATTACTATCCAATTATGGAAATACTATATAGGAAGGTTTTTAACACCTAGATCTTATTTGTGACACTTAGACCAGCCTTTGTCTCAGTTTTAGGCTCTAGATAATCTATCTTAGTCATTTTCTAGCTAAGTTCTTACTTGAATTATTTATTTTTATTTTTATAAAGGTCAAATTAATTCAATTTTGCAACAAATCAATGTTTATATATATATATATATATATATATATATATACACACACACACACACATATATATATATATATACATATACATATATATATACATATATATATATATATATATATATTTATTTATTTATTAAACTCATCTCTTTAACAAACATAGGATTTAAATATAGTAAGTCTTATAAGGTTAAAACATTTGGTGAACCTGACTTACTTCAAATACTACTCAAAACCTAACCCTAGACAACCCTAGGTTGTATGTTTCCAGACTTTTAATACCCTCAAAAATATTTATATTTCATATAATCATGATAATAATGATATATTAAGTTAATTAATATTTGATGCAAAGTTTTCTAGCTTCTCTTGCAAGCTTGTTTCCTTTGATTTGGAATGAATTCAAAGATGACATAAACACATATATATGTATATATGATGATTTAAATCAATTCAAATATAGTTCATATTTCATATCATGTTATCTTTATATTATGTGTAATTATATTAAGAATCAAACTCTTACACACATAGAGGATTTAGTATATAATCTAACAACTACGTTTCAATGTAATATCTTATGCATAAGAAATAATCTCCTTCTCCTCCTCATATTCATGAGGGTGATATTTAATTTCCCTCTAACTACGTCCATGCTATCACTCCTCCATGATTTTAAGTATCCTATACTAATGTTATGAATACCTATACTTAGCCTAATCACACCTCTCCCCCATAGGGTGTGTGCCTACATATTCAATTAGAAGCAACTAGGGTTTGCATTTATGAGATTCTAAGGGATCAAATTATCAGTATGAGAAAGATAATATCAAATTTATATAATAAATAAAATCACATTACATGTACATAGTCTTCATAATATTCTAGTGTAAACCATGTATATGTATCTACACCTATCAAAGTGGTGTTTAACACTATTTTATATCTAAATCATAAATTAAAACAAAGTATATATAAAACTAGTGATTCAAAAATCATTCAAAGATAAAATAAGAGTTTAAGTGAGCTACTAAGGGAAATTATTAAAGCTAAGCTGATCAACCTACCTCTTCTACACCCAATGAGGAGATCCAAATATTATTATCCATATCATAGAATACATAGGCACCACATTGATTCATGTTTAGCCTTAAAAAGAAAAAATATAATAGATAATGGATGCATATGAATCAAATAATTACACATCATCCAATAACCTAAAATGGCACATATAAAAATTCAAAAAGGGTCAAATTCAAAAATAGTATAAAAATGCTTACCAAAGCATAACTCATAATAATAAAAGGTTCACACAACATAGTCAGAGGGAGAAAAAGTACAAAAATCATAGGTAAAGCAAGTAAAATATGAAAATATATCTCTCCAAAATGAGGCTCAATGTTTAGATAATTATGGGTTTGATCTAAAATATCTACAATAGTTTGATTATCATGGTTAAGGTTTGGGAAAATAGGCCCAAGGCATCACTTCTCCTATTATAGTAGTTGATAATTTTTGTCAACAAGGTTTGGGATTTATTTAACATCCTAAGGCACATCATTCATAGATACAATTTATCAAGGAAAATATCTAGATACACAAGAAATGTTATAAGAAAAGAAAGAACTACAGTTGCAAAGTCAAGATCATGCTAAGCCAACAAGCATTCTCAAAAAAGGATTTCTAGAAAAAGAGCCTCCAAAGCACCATATGCCTACAATAATCATAGTTTCAAAGGGAAAAATCATAATAAATGTTCCAAATCATAATTTAGAAAGTTCAAATCCACAGTATGAGATAATTTCCTCTAGCATTTTAGGCTATTATAATTATTATGATTTTGATGATAAATAATAGTTAGATTTATACTATAAAACCATTAAAATAAAACATAGAAATCACACTACATGAGATATTACCATTCCTATATTTGACTCATGCCACATTGATAGTGAGTCTCTCATGAGACTCATTGGTTAGTATTGTTCCTCCCTTCTTCTACATACTTTCGTTATTTCTTGTTGCTTGTATATAGTTTCTTTTTCATGTTTCTTGTACATAGATTATATATAAAAAATTTAAAAACAATATAATATGTAAAAAATTTTAAAAAAATTCAATATTTACTCATAAAACATAAAATTATAGATTTTATGTATTGCCATGTTTAAACTTCTTATATTTTCCAAACACTACATATGCTAGTTATCTTAGTATAGTTAATTTTTATCATATATACATGCTTCAATTGTTCATGTAAAGTGCTTTTAGATTTATTATATGACTCTTGTCCACTACACTAATATAGCTTTGTTAATATCTACACATTATGAGAATATACATAGGTACATAGGTTTTTCATTTGATAGATTATCCCATTTTTTGTACCCTATACATAGTTTTGATAACCAGACTATATGTTTCTATACCATACATCACATTTTTAGCATTATTATATCTTGATATTGACCATGATACACTTACTTATATTTTTTTTAGCTATTACTACTTTAGACTCAGTATAAGTACATCTTGGATCTTACACAGATTTGTATTACATGTGGATGAATGCTTTCATTTCTAGATTTCCTAGTTTAGACTTGATTATGTATCTATGTTTATTTTATTCTAGGGAATTTTAATATGTCATTGATATTTGGCTCTATGCCACTTTTTTTCATAGCATGTATGCTTTGGACATGTGCCCATATCCTTGTGTGTGCTTTCCTAATTATGTATGTGGACATTTGAATATTTCCTTCTATGTGGCTCTAATACAACTTAATTTTTACTTGTGTATGTGTACTTTTGAACATGTCCTTATATGTATTGTTTTCTCAAATTTAGCGACATGTGCCCATGTTCCTTCTATTATGACCCCTTAGACTACTTTACGTGCCTCATGTGTGTTGTATTTATGATTTCTTGTATGTGTCATGACCATGACACTTGTCTCTTTCTTGTTAAATAATCCAATTTTATATTCCATGAAGGACCTTATTTATCTCCCCTTCCTACTTAGGTGTCATTATGGACATCATGCCCCACTTCCCTAGTTAGTTATTCAGTTATTACTCAAATTGACTATTACATACATTTTTATATCTATCTTGATATCCTTGTAAATTATAGACATAACATACATTGTACATAAAAAATTAGACTTATATTATCTTACATTCTAATGTTATGTATGCAAATTGTATTAGATTATTACATAAATATCATATATGCTCTAGCTAACACACATCTTGCAGATATTTTTATTTTGAGTATAGTTATTTCATTGGTGTAAAAAATACCTTAAAAATTAGGGGAATTCATGGGTGTTTATCACAAGGATAAATCTCCCATAATGAACTCATAATTAATTTTTAGCACACAGGCTCAGATTATAGAAGTCATGTAAACACAATGAGAAAACTATGACACATAGACTAGTATAGTTGCATAGAAATTAAAGTAGATAGATATTAGCACCCAAATTGGGATACTATCACCACATGGATATATTATCCTCTATATTTAACTACTATATAGTAGCCTTAGTTTCTTAAAAATATAGATTGGCTAGAAAAATGATAATAGGTACAATCCATGTTTGCATAGGTTTAGTTATCAATTTACTAATTTTGCTCAGTTTAGCTTATATTCATACCAATTTGATCAGATTGTGGGCATCATGCATGGCATGACCATTCCCATTTATAATTAAGATACTAATATACATATTATTACAACTCAATCAAAAATCCATATGCTTAGATATTAGATTTAGGGGCATGTACATGACACATTGTTTCTATTTACTCACTTACACATCAGTTGATCAAATGGAATGACAAATTACATGTTATTTTATACATTTTATACCTCAAAAATCATATTTTATTTTAGATGATAGTTTTATTCCTTACTTCATATGTAGTGGCTGGAATTATTGAGTGGCTCAGAGCCACCTAATACACCCGAGTAGCTACATAGTTGAGATTTCTAGTTAGACATTTCTAGTTACATTGCGTAGTTTTAGTTTTAAATGCATCTAATACACATGGGTAGGCAATGATGGAGTAATATTCTAATTGAGTTATTAATCCACCTAAATTAGTGGGTTTGGCACATCATTAATCTAATCCAAGATATTCATATGTCATAATCCACCAAGCAGGGGTGGGTAATGATGGAGTCAAAAATGGATTGAGCTCTTGAGCCACCCACATGTTGGGATTAAGAAATATATCAACTCATTCCAAGATATTTAATGATTGATCACTATATGCATACACACACAAGTTTTCACCAAGTTTATGCATTATTTCACGTGTCCTATGAGGTGTATTCATTCCTTTCCTCTCTCTTATCCCTTTACTCAATTTTGTCTTTACTTTAGATATATCTTAAGTAAGATTTATGTATGCATTTTTCACTTAAAGGACACACATTATATCATGTTTCACATACTTAGATCCAACTTCATGGGCTTCACCTCTTAGGTAAGTCTATGTACATTTATTTTTAATTTATCCTAGTC
>JARHVA010001662.1:55000-67500 GCA_037957365.1 Torreya grandis | reverse complement strand
ATAAATATGGAAATAAATTCATTATTTTAACCACATAATAATTTATTAAATGGGTATAATCCATTCCCCTAAAATCAAAAATAAGAGAGGACACACGTATATTCTTGATGACACATATAATTTTCCATTTTTTCCATCCTTCAACTATAGTCACTGAAAATGGTTCATCATTTAAAAATAAAACCGTCAAGAACTTATGTACTAAGTACATGATCTGACACACTTTTTCTACTCTTACTACCCCCATGGTAATGTATAGGCAAAATCTATAAATAAAACCATAAATAATATTTTAAATAAAAAATTACCAAAATTGGTGATGAATGGCATAATAAACTAGTTTATGCACTATGGGCATATCGCATAAGCATTATACACCCACAATGGTTTCTCCATATTCATTAGTTTATGGAACCAATACATTTCTTACATTTAAATTATAGATCCAATCTTTATGAGTATCTCTAAAAGGAATAATCATATATTAATATATAGACAAAAATGTCTGTATGAGCTAGAAAACTTAGACCATACACCCATGCAAGCAGTTGAACATCTTAGAATATATAAAAAACCCATTAAAAAATATTACAACAAGAGAGTTTATAACAAATAATTTGAGGTGGATTATTTTGTTCTCAAGGAAAATTTGAGGAACATAAATTCAAAGGAAGAAACAAAAGGAAAATTCAAACCAAATTATCTTGGACCATATGTTATTATAGAAAAGCTCTGCCCAAAAGTCTATCATCTACCTTCACTTGATGACAAGGTAGTAAAAACCAATGAAAATTATGAATCTATGATAGTTACATATTTAATCATAATATAATTAAACAACCATTACCATGTATCACATTTAATCAAAGTTAAATATACAAAACTGGTAAAATATTGTAAAAAAAATAAAAACTAAGATCTATGCATGCTTATATGTATTTTATCATACACCAATTTAGTTGTAAATAGTATTATATAAATTTTAACTACTTTTAAACCATACATGATTCACCAAGGTACATGAGCGATTAAAAATTGCATAGAACATTAGTCCTAGACTAAGTGTTAGACACTTTCATTGTTACACACTCATAAATTACATTTAGACATGAGCGATGTAGAGTAGAAGAAGCACAATGCTCTAGTTTCCTTCACCCCACTTTTGTTATATATATCTCAAACTCTCACTAATATTTTATAGACTTCACAAAAGCTTCCTAAAACATATACATTTAATAAATAGCTCGATGGGGGCATGGTATGCATAACTTCTATCCTCCTTCACCCACATTATCTTACTCACAGCTCAGTACTTTACATTATATTACATATTATGATATTTCTCATTCACTAAAATTATGGTAACATTATTTATCTCATTTATTGAATATACTAAAATTAAAACTTATCTCTTGTTGATCAGAATACATAACATGCATGTTTTTTATATTTATTTCCTAGGTTTGTATCTTGTATGCATCTCCCTATTTACTTTGAGGATATTTGAATATGTCATTATCACATGTCTCTAATTCTTTATATCTATGATTTTATTCATGTGAACAAAATTAACATGTCCTTGTGTTGTCTTATTTCCATGTGTGGACATTTAAACATGCCCTTCTATGTGTTTATAATCCTCCATTATTTTCATATATGCGTGTGCAGGTATATGAACTTTCCTTTGTATGTGTATTTTATTTGAGTGAGTAACATTTACATCTCCCTTTTTTGTGGCACCTTGGCCTCCTATTATGTTATTTGTGTCTTTTGTGAATACTCTTTGATTTTATGTGTCGTGGCCATGACACATTGATTGATTGTTTGCTCAGATTTTGATGACATGATGAACATCATGCATTTACCTAGTCCTTCTAATGCCATGATGGAAACCATACATTATTTCCTAAGTAGTTATGTTTAATGTTATATAATTAGTTAATAATCACATGCATGTTTCATTGTCACATCAATCTAGACACACATACTATGAATGTTTTTTTCCACATGCATCTTATATTATTACTATGCTTGGTTTACATACATGATGATGCCATGGTTTTCCATGATGTCATTATTACTCATATTTAAATTTTTTACATCATGAAAACCTACTGTATAACCTTTTATTTTGATTTATGTTCTTGTACAAGATTAAAAAATCACCTCAAAAGAGGGGGCATTCATAAAGATTTATCTTAGATACTAGATCTACAAGAATAGTGCACATACAAAATTTAATATTCATTACATAGTTGACATAATTTTAGGCTCATAAACACACATAGAAATCCACTTTGGATAGGAGAACGACATTAGATAGGAGAACACTTATCTAGTGTCCTTCCAACACTATTGTTTAAATACCTATAAATAGAAATTTTCAAAATTTATGGGAACCTTAGTTTACTCAAATTAGTACTTAGTAGTTTCATAGTCTCAATTTTTAAAATTGCATAGTTTTATCTTAATTTTGCTTAGTTTGGGGGAAATCATGTGTGACATTTTATTCTAGGTCAGCACTTAGGTTTTACACAAAATCATAGTTGTTTCACTCAGTCTCAAAATCTATATGCACCAAATATCAGTTGGGGGAACATGAGTAGCACATTATTTCATCATTGCTTAATTTTGAAAATGGAATGGAAATTCATGTCATTCTCCACATTATATATACTAAACCTAGAGTATACTCAATATTTTCACCAATTTAAAACCAATTTTTTACACTATTTTTGTGCCAATTTTTCACCACAATTGAACCTTATTACATCTATAGTGATTGGTTTATTATTTTCACTAGTATTGAGACCAATTTTTGCACCAAAAATATCCATTTAGATTCATACAGGGATTAAAAATTTATTCAATACTATGGGTAAGTGATTATGGATTCAAGCACACCTTGAGTTATTATTCACAAGCATTTTTTGATGAGGATTAGGGCATACAAAACCCAATCCAAGTTTTTGAATGTTAACAAACAATCTACCATAGTCACTACTTTTTCACTAATTTTTAGACAAGAGAAATACAATGGTTTGTGTACTCAATCAGGTGTGTCCATCCCTTAGCACTTTCTAGTTTCTTGTCTTTAACTTTTCAATTATCCATCTTAATTAAAGATTGATATTACATATTTTTCATTTCAATTTTATGTGGAGCATAGTTCAACATTGTTTCCTACATCTAGGACTCCTTGTCACATGTAATTTTAGGTACACACTCTTTTTCCTTTTACTCTAGTACTTACACTTTTTCTATATTCATTAAATAAAGTGGGGGGTGGGGGAGGAGGAATGTATACACGTAAAATTAACATTTAGCTAAAACCATGAACTTGTGACCAATATTTTACATACTTATTTATAGATCTATCTTAGGACCCCTTTTGATCATTTTTGGCCACCTTTCACACTCTTTTAAGCTAATAGGTGACCCCTAAATGTATTTATACCTATTATTATCAACCTTAGACATAATTTAGGCCCTAAATAACCAAAAACATGGTCAAAAAATTGATAGAACAAGAGTGACCTAGGGGATAGGAGTCCATTGCTATAGTGTCCTTCCCCCTCTCCTCTCTTCCCACCACATAATAGTTAATTTTCCAAATTCAAAGCTTTAGGAAGGTAATATTATGTACCTAATGATCCCTATTCAAAGGGTTTTCAATGATATGAATATATAAACACTTTTTAAATCATTTTTCACACAAAAGGATTTTAGATTAAAAAACTATAATCACACTTACACATTAATAATAAAGTACTTATTTCACCCAATTCTAATTGCATACATTGATAGTATTAAAAATCTCAGGTTTGAATACATTTTTAAAGTCATGAGTCATGGTTAATGCACCTAACCACATCAATGCTACACTAACATATATCATGTTGCACTAGTTATTCACAAACCACCATAACATATGATAACTACTTGAAGTTTGGCACATCTTCAAAGTATTGGTATGTAGGAAACATTCAACACATGGGGTGTTAAGGTCTCACCCAATTTTAATCACTTCCTCTTTTCTCTCCATTTATTTTCACTAGTATTCACATGTCAATGAGAGGTTTTTAAAATAAAATTAGTCACATAATGGTTTCCACAAGTGATCATGAGCTCTTGTACGTTATACATGATCCACAGATGAAGGCATAGAGAACCCAAAAACCCTAATTTCCTCTATAAACATGGACATGAGTGTCATAGGTTAAACATGAGTGTCCTAGGTTGGACATACGTACCACACTCTAGTTTCCTCTTCTTGATGTTGTTGTCTAGGCCTAGATCCAATTCTATATTCTTGATTCTAGTCACCAAACCTCTCCATACAATAAGTTTCAAACTCTGATTACTCTCTGAGGCATAATTTCTAGCTATCTTTTTCCTTACACTTTGTTATTTTATTAAGTTTTGATAATATAATAGTTTCAAATCAGTGAATGTTATCATTGTTGTATTACTCTCCTGATCTTTCACAATAGTGTTGTCATCTAGGGTTTTCACTTTTGAATCCCAAAATTGATCAAACAATAACCAATTCTATGAAAGAGCCATTTCATTGCAATTTATCTCATCTAAAATCATGGGTGGTCTCACACTATTATTAAATTAAGATATAAGAAGTGACACAAACCTAGTATATATTATATCAACAATAAATAATGAAATACTCTCATTGAATTGGAGTGAGCATTTATTCACTCAAATTGAGAACCATTGAATGAAATTTTTATTTTTAAGGATAAGTAAATGACACTATTTGGACTAAATTGTCCAAAATCTTAATATTAACATTTCATATTATAACTAAGATACATTTAATAAAAAATTACAAATTATTAAGCTTATTTTTTTTCTAATGTATAAAATTTTATTAACATTAAATATTTATGCACATGTTTTAATGATTACTATATTCAATATTAAATATTAGTTCAAAAAATAACATGAAATAAATTTAATTAGTTAGAATAAATTTAGTTTACATTAAGCAGTATAAGATAACTCATTATTGGCTACTAGTTAATGTATTTAAGATGTATTTTTTTAAATTTAAATGGTAAATTGTATAAATTTAAATGCTAATATTAACATTGCATATTGTAAGTTACATTTTATAAAACCTTACTAACTATGATTACTATATAAGTCTAATGTTTTTTTAATTTTTATAAACAATAAATATTGATGCACATGTTAAAATGATTAGTACTTTCAATATTAAATATTAGTATACATAGGTGAATCGGGAATATAAAGAGAAATGGTTAATCAAAAGAGTGAAGGTGAAAGGAAATTCAAACTTCAAACCTAAAACTGGGAGTGAGAACATGGATCTAGAATCTACAATAGGAGATCCTAATGACCCCCCAGAGGGAGATTTCATGGTTAATAAGGATGTTGAGAGAGAAATAACCCATGCTAATGACACAAGATTAAAGGAATCCTTAAATGTAAGGGTCCCATGAGGAGGAGAATTAGACATTACATGTAACATCCCAAAGTCAATCTTATCATGGGAAACAAAGTGTTGGTAAAATGTGAAATGAATCAATTTATGATAGAATTTTACTTGAAGCCTTCAATGGAGAATGATTATGTATTTATGAAATTCCTTGACACTATTGTGTAAACTACTGATTCCAAGTTATCTAACTAACTTCTAGGTAGAGTCAATGGTTTCAAACCAAATATCTATTCTTTTAGATAATGGGCTAACCAAAAATGGAATATAAAGGGACAACTAGAAGTTGTTGCTCTAGTGAAAATATTTTTCTAATCAACTTCAAAAACCTATGGTATTATTTCAGTATTATGATATAAGGGCTTTGGTTTATGGGTAAATCAAATATTTGTATTAATATATGGAAATCAATAATTAATCTAAGAATCTCAACATTAAGAGGATATCCCCATGTGGGTGAATTTACTAGATATTTTATTAGAATATTAAGAAGAAAACATCATGATGGGAATATCCAAAGGCCTTGATCGACCTATTTTCATAGACCTAGACATGAAGTCCAAAAGGAGAATGGTAGACATAAGATTTAATGTATTCATATTAATAGATAAACCAATCAAATATTTCATACAAATAAAATATAAGTATGGGGAATAGACTCAACCTATTAAATATGAGAGAGATACAAATATATATAAAAATGTAACATTGTGAGACATTTGAGAAAATAATGCCCCCCAAATACGTAATCCTCACAGGTTAAAAAAACATGATGGGTAAATTAAACAACTTCTAGTCTCCATGTGGAAGTATTAGCACCAAATAAGAATACTAAAAATGAGACAAAATATCTTCTTAACCCATAGAAAATAAAGGAGATCTTGCATGATTATATTCCACAAATAATTTCTCTAAATCCTAATGATCCTATTTAATGTATTTAACATGTTTTTTTTTAAATTTAAAAGGTAAATTGTATAAATTTAAATTCTAATATTAACATTGCATATTGTCAGTTACATTTTATAAAACCTTACTAACTATGATTAATGTATAAGTTTAATGTTTATTATTTTTTTATAAACGATAAATATTGATGCACATGTTGAAATGATTAGTACTTTAAATATTAGATATTTGTATACATAAGTGAATTGGGAATATAATGAGAAATGGTGGATCAAAGGAAGAGTGAAGGAGAAAGTAAATTCAAACTTCAATCCTAAAACTAGGAGTGAGAACATGGATCTAATCTATAATAAGAGATCCTAATGACCCCTAGAGGGAGATGTCATGGTTAAGAAGGATGTGGAGAGAGAAATAACCCATGCTAATGACACAATATTCAAGGAATCCTAAAATGTAAGGGTCCCAAGAAGAGGATAATTAGACATTACATGTAACATCCTAAAGTCAACCCTATCATGGGAAAATAGAGTGTTGGGAAAATGTCAAATGAATAAATTTATGGTATAATTTTATTTGAAGCATTCAATGGATAATGATTAGGTATTTATGAAATTCCTTGACACTATTGTGTAAACTATTGATTCCAATTTATCTAACTAACTTCTAGGTAGAGTCAATGGTTTCAAACCAAATATATATTCTTTTAGATAATGGGCTAACCAAAAATGGAATATAAAGGGACAACTAGAAGTTGTTGCTCTAGTGAAAATATTTTTCTAATCAACTTCAAAAACCTAGGGTACTATTTTAGTCTTATGATATAAGGGCCTTGGTTTATGGGTAAATCAAATCTTTGTATTAATATATGGAAATCAAGAATTAATCTAAGAAGCTCAACATTAGAGGATATCCCCATGTGGGTGATGTTACTAGATATTTTATTAGAATATTAAGAATAAAACATCATGATGGGAATATCCAAAGGCCTTGATTGACCTATTTTCATAGACCTAGACATGAAGTCCAAAATGAGAATGGTAGATATGAGATTCAATGTATTCATATTAATAGATAAACCAAACAAATATTTCATCAAGATCAAATATAAGTATGGGGAATAGACTCAACCTACTAAATATGAGAGAGATACAAATATATATAAAAATGTAACATTGTGAGCCATTTGAGAAAATAATGCCCCCAAAATAAGTAATCCTCACAGGTTAAAAACCTATGATGGGTAAATCAAACAACTTCTAGTCTCCATGTGGAATTATTAGCACCAAATAAGAATTAAAAAAATGGGACAAAATATCTTCTTAACCCATAGAATATAAAGGAGATATTTCATGATTATATTCCCCAAATAATTTTTCTAAATCTTAATGATCCTCATGATAGATTAGAACTATAATTGGGGAAATTGAGTATTAGACTTGGTCTATCTCCCCATATTAGTTACTTGGGATAAAAAAAAGGAAAAAATAATGTTTTAAGGTCTTAATACTCTTAAGGAGTAGAAGTTGAAGAATAATGGGGACATGAAAAACATTCAATATTCTCTTTAAAAAAATAAAAATTGAAGGAATTAGGTTTGTTATTACTTATTCCTAAGAGAGAAGAGAAATAAAATTCCCATTTAAGAGAAGAATTAGAAAATATTTTTATCATTCAAAGAACTCATAAAATATTTATGGAATAGAAAGAGGGTAATGATAAGCTAGTCTCACTTAAGTTGGGTTATGAAGCCCCTAGATAAAATACAATGTGAAAGACAAATGTAAGGAGTTGAACAATGTTCACCTTCAAAAATCTCAAAACATGATCCAAAAATAAAATAAGGGAAGTGGACACATGCCAATAATATAAGGGTAAAGAGGAAGACAAATATATGGGGATATATTATTACTTCAGGTATATGGTCAAACCAAAAAGTAAGAAATATGTAAATAAAAAAATAAGTATAAAACGGTACAGAAAAGACCTTTCAAAAACACTTATTTAGCACTATGAAATGAAGATAATATCATGGAATGTTAGGGGGAGTAATAACCCTAGGAAATATAAATTAGTAAATAATTTTATAAATAAACATAACCCTAATATTTTGATCATACAAGAACATAAAATGTTAGAATAATATCTTAATAAAAGTAGAGACAAAATTTGGAGTAAATCTATCTATATTACTTTTAGCTCTAATGGGGTTGTAGGACGATTAACATTTTTTTGGAATCCTTAAATCCTTAAAGGGGATGTATCTTTTCTATAGTATTAACCATATTTTAGTGTTATTTAAATACAAAAATAATGGATCATGTCTAATATATATACCCCCAACTCTAGACAAAGGTAGAAAAACTATAGGAAGATTTGGTAGAATTCAGGAGGAATTGGGAGAACTATAATTGGCTTGTTGTAGGGAACTTCCACTCCCTTAGCTCATCTTTATAATAAAAAGTTGGTATTAAATAATTCACTAAAAATATTACTTATTTAATTAATTCATATGTAAATTTAGTCTTGTGGATGTGTATCTCAAAGAAAATATTTATACCTGGTCTAATAGAAAACTTAGGGAAAATTTGATTCAGGGAATATTAGAAAGATTTATTATTTCTCTTAATTGGGGTATAAACTTTAATATCTCTTTAAATTCCCTCCATATAATTTGTTTAGACCACAATTTCATTGTTTTTATAGGGAAAACATGTATATACTTAAGAAACAATCGTTTAGATTTGAGAAAATGTGGACTCTTCATTCATATATTGAAGAATCTCTTAAGGATTGGTAGAAGAGCCATTTTTTAGATATGATATGTGAATTTTGGTGAGGAAGTTCAAAAATATCAAAAACAAACTTAAATTTTGGAAAAAAGGTATTTTAAAATATTTTCATTCAAAATAAAAATTTGGAGGAATTGTGGAAGTTGGAATATCTTACTTATGCCAATGGTATTGGAAAGAAATTAATAAATAATGAAATTAAACCTCTTAGTATCTACCATAATTTATAATCCAATGAATAAGCTTTATGGAAACAAAAATATAGATGTTTGTGGGTAAAATAAGGTTACTAACATAAAGTTATTCCATCAAGCTATTTCTAGACATAAAAATACTAAGAGAATATTTGAACTTGTCATAGAATATGGGAGAAAGTGCAAATAAGAAGCAAACATGGATGAACAAATCATTATCTATTTTAAAAATCTCCTAGAAAAAATTGTTTTGGTAGATATTTATAAATAAGAATAGTTATTAGAGATTCTTATTAAGCTCATAATTCAAGTAAAGAACACAGACCTCACAAAACCCTTATCCATGAAAGAGGTATTTTTTTGTTTTATCAATGGAATGTGATAAATCCCTTAGAATATATGGGTTTCCTCCTTTATTAGTTTAATAATTATAGTAAATAATTCAAAGTGAAGTGATGGTAGTTATGAGTGAATTTTTTAGAGGTAGAATCATTCTTAAGTAATTAAATAACACATTGTTTATTATTATTCCAAATAAGTTGGGAGCCAATCAACTTAAATAATTTAGACATATCAGCCTAAACACAATATTTTATAAAATCTACACTAAAACTCTTGTCATGTGTATTGAACCTCTACTATAGAATATCATAGTTAAGCAATAAAGTGTGTTTGTGTTTTGGAGATAAATCATGGATGGGATGATAATTTTTCATGAATCTATTCATTGTGTTTATAAATCCTCAAGACAAGGTATGTTTCTAAATTTGGACATAAATAAATCTATGATAGGGTCTCTTGGAGGTTTTTAGACAAGGTTTTGGAAAGACTTGGTTTTTGTACTATTTAACATGTAGAATTTCTAGTTGTATATCATCCCCTATGTTATTGATTATTATCAATAGAGTCCTAAAAAGGTTCTTATTAGACAATGGAAGTCTTAGATAAGGAGACCCTCTATCTTCATACCTCTTAATCATGTTATCTGAATCTCTTAGAAGAATCTTAAAATTTTACATAAAGCAAGGAATTATTCAAGACATTAAATTTTCCCCTAAAATAACCCCTTTTATTTATCAATAGTTTGAAAATGACACTTTTTTAGGGGATAAGTGATAGTTGTTGAAGCTAAGTATTTTAAGAATATAATTCTATACTATGAAAATATTTTGTGTCAATGCATTAATTATTGCAAAAGTCCTATTTTTCTTAAACACTCTGAAGGGTTTGTAGAAGAAGTCTAAAATTTTGGGTTGAAAAATTATCAACTTGCCTCCTACCTATATATGAATTCCTCTCTTTAGTGGAATAATTCATTTCTATCTTTGGAATACCATGTTAAATAGACTTCAAGAGAGGGTTGGCCATCCCTAATAGGTGGTGTTTTGTAAATGTAGTGAAGAAATGATAATCCATCTAATGTTATATTTTAATTTTGCATCCAAGGTCATGGATCATTTTATTCAAAACTTTAATATATCATGAGTCAAACCTAACTCACTCATAGACCTCATAAATTAATGTAATCAACCATGAAAGTTTCCTTCATTAGTTTTTCTATGGTAGTTAACTTTTCCCCACTTATTTTAGGGAATATGGAAGACTATGAATGATTGTATTTTTGAGGATAAAAGGCTCAGCAAAAAACTAAAATTTAGAGGAATTTCATTGTCATTAAAGAAAACTAGATGGTCTTTACTCCAAAATAGAAACATCTTATTTATAAATATAACTCATAAATCTTTAAAACTTGGAGTATTAACCAAGAGGTGAAATATATTTACTTAAAAATTGATATAAGTCAGGTCAAATGGTCCAAATAATTATGGTCATGAATGAAATTGAATTTTGATACGGATGTCAAATAAAACCTTAAAAATATAAGAGGATGAGGAGTTATCAAATAATATTAGAGTGTAGTAGTGGTTACTTATGTAGGTCCTATGGGTTATAAAACCAGTCATGTAGTGGAGCCTAAAGCTTCTCTCTAGGGCATTCAACTAGTTGTGAAGTTCAAAATTAATAGATTAGTTGTGGAAGGTGACTCCTTCAACATCTTATATTTTATATTAGGTAAAAAATAATTTACAATTTATCTCTCTCACACACACATATAGATAGATAGATAGATAGATAGATAGATAGATAGATAGATAGATAGATAGATAGATAGATAGATAGATAGATAGATAGATAGATAGATAGATAGATAGATAGATAGAGAGATAGATAGATGGATGGATAGATAGATAGATAGATAGATAGATAGATAGATACATAGATAGATAGATAGATAGATAGATAGATAGATAGATAGATAGATAGATAGATAGATAGATAGATAGATAGATAGATAGATAGATAGATAGACATACAGATAGATAGATAGATAAATAGATAGATAGATAGATAGATAGATAGATAGATAGATAGATAGATAGATAGATAGATAGATAGATAGATAGATAGATAAATAGATAGATAGATAGATAGATAGATAGATATATAGATAGATAGATAAATAGACAGACAGACAGATAGATAGATAAAAAGATAGATAGATAGATAAATAGATAGATAGAAAAAAAGATAGATACATAGATAAATAGATAGATACAGAGATAGATAGATAGATAGATAAATAGATAGATAGATAGATAGATAAATAGATAGATAGATAGATAGATAGATAGATACATAGATAGATAGATAGATCGATCGATAGATAAGATAGATCGATCGATAGATAGATAGATAGATAGATAGATAGATAGATAGATAGATAGATAGATAGATAGATAGATAGATAGATAGATAAATAGATAGATAGATAGATAGATAGATAGATAGATAGATAGATAGATAGATAGATAGATAGATAGATAGAGAGATAGATAGATAGATAGATAGACAGATAGATAGATAGATAGATAGATAGATAGATAGATAGATAGATAGATAGATAGATAGATAGATAGATAGATAGATAGATTGATTGATTGATAGATAAATAGATAGATAGATAGATAGATAGAGAGATAGATAGATAGATAGATAAATAGATAGATAGATAGATAGATAGATAGATAGACAGATAGACAAATAGACAGACAAACAGATAGATAGATAGTA
>JARHVA010001661.1:3195000-3224040 GCA_037957365.1 Torreya grandis | reverse complement strand
ATCCTATAAAATCTCAAATAAGGAGGGACTCATGCATATATGAAGGTCTCTGTATAATAGGTTGTATACAGTCCTAAGGCACCTACATAACTTTAAAAGTTACTTAGGATCATTAAAACGAACTGTATATTGATGAAATGGCATCTTCATGTTATTGAAAACAAGATTATCCACATTCTTGTTAGCTTTAAGAGGCCTAGATACCATATTATTCACCTCTAAACACACTTAGTCCCTCTTTTACAAAGTTTAAGGTTTCTTTGTGAAAGTTAAAGTTTTCTAAAAATTTAAGGTTTCATTCTCAAGTCCTTTATGTTATATTATGCCTTCAAATATTCATGTTGTCTTAATTATGGTCTAAGGTTCTCTAATGATAATGTAACTGGTCTTAGGAAGATCCCTACCATCTATTTCAAGTTACAAGCCTTACCTTTTCTTTTCACATACCATCACTATCTTTATACTATGTTTTCCACCTTATTTTCCTATTATCATCTCCTTATCACTTCACTGATACCTTTCTCCACCCATCCAATCCCCCCTTCTAGGTCTAAATCATGATATAGACCTTAATTCCCATTAAAAAATTTATAAGAAAATAAGTCACAAGTGTTGAACCTATATAGATCATGAGACCTACTAAGGAGACCTAATAACCACCTTTATCCATTCATATGGCCTACTACAACAATATCAAACAAACACAACTAAAAAATATTTCAAAGGAAAGTATAGGAAAAATAGGGAGGATTTGGTGATGAATTATAAAAAATTAACCAATGATACATGAACTCCATTGGTGGTCTTAAGGGCACTATCCCAGAAGGCACATGTAGACCTTATCGGTCTGTACAACAAGGTTATAAACTTAGTCAAATGAGTACTGAGAGGAAAATCAATGCCTTGGCCTTAATATTTGAAAAATAATGAATTTAAAAATATGAATAATAATATATGTCCAAGTAGTGGCAAGGTTTTTAGATGGCTCATTACCTCACAATTTATCAAGTTTTCACCTCACACAAGCCATATAAGCACCTACAACCAACTGATTGGTCTAAACCTAATCTATGAGGAGAAGGATTAGTATAAGGTTGAATTCTATAGGAATTTATGGCTTCATATGGATAATTTAGATTCTAATTGATGTAAATAATCCTTAACACATGAGAATGAGAGTTCACTCTCACTCAAAAAGGCCTAATACAAGAACAAACCTACAACAACATCATATGCAGGCCTACAATCACTATGCTAAAGGGAAAATGAGAAAGGGTTATAGAGGATAGAGTTTGGAGACACCATGTAATTGAGGTAAGATTGAAAGGAATAGTGTCATATTAAATAATATAAGGAAAGGGTTTAGCTATACTTATTCTAGGTCTAAGACTCAATACACAAACATCTATAGCTGTGTTTTTCTTATCAATGAATGGTTTCCATAAGCTAGTTAAGTCAAATATCCTAGTTGATAGTGATTTAAGGGTGGTTTAAAGTCAAAGGCATCCTAAATGATGTCATAGGGAAGTGAATATACAATGATGACACTCCATTACTCAAGGGTCCTTTTTCACACACACTTATAATGACCTATTTGGCTTGCATGAAACTAGTGCTAAGTAGATAAGGTCATTATCTTAGTGTAATCTATGAGATGGGTAATAAAATAGAGATATCCTAAATGATTTAATTATATAAAATAATTCAAAGACACTCACATAAAATAAGTCTAAGCTCCTCACTTAGCCAAGATGATAAAAATGACACCTACATGTTGGTCATGCCAAATGTGATCAGAGAGGCACATATCTATTTCAATGGTATCGATGCATAGATTCTATTTTATTAGTTATTCTTGATCATAATAAAATAGAGTAAGGTATGAGAATAATTTTAATCCCATCACAAATCAACACATTGAAAAGAAATGGATACATAGGGTTTTGAGTGAAACTCTATCAATTAGCTTTTAGAGAGAATTAATATGCACATGGAGAGATATAAAGAGTCATAGATACAGGATAGTATCAAGGTGAAAATATCTAAAAAGAGACTAATAATATTCCTAATTACCATTCCATGAAGGCTATACCCAAGTAATTCTTAGTAGAAATTTTTGTAGACTACTCTAGGGTTAATTTAAACCCTCAACTTTCAAACCTTGCATAGGTGAATTTAATGCTTAGAAGGACTAATCACTCCATGTAGCTATATATCATGATGAAATATGATTAATTTCAGATGGAGGATAGGGTAATGATGATTTTTTATCCATAAAGTCTCCTAAAATGACCTTAGATTCAAGAGTTCTATGCCAACATAATTAGCAGGCAATAAATGACTAGTTTGAGCAAAAATGCCTATTTGAAGGCCTTATTGGCATAATTAAGTGTTAAAAATTGATGGAGAGGATAATTTTGATACTCAAAGGTAATAATAATATTGTATTGGTTAGAAAAATAGTGGGTATACCCACTATTTTATCTTAGACCAAGATAGGTCTAGGCAAATAGTTAAGGTGCTAAGTAGGCAAAATCAAGTTTGGAGAGTCTTCAGGATGTAATTGGTACCCTTAGTGGTTTTTAATCAATAAAAAAATGATTATAATACCTAAATTTTCCTCTAAAAATTTCTAACACAGCACTACAACTACTACCTTGATGACATGCCCCAAACACACTCACATATGCCTGCCTACAGACCGTAGAGCCACATCAAATCCCATTCATACTCCTATAAAAGGTGTTAGATTAAATTTAAAGGGATATGAGGATGATATATACCTGATATAATATATTTCATGTGAAAATGAGCGAATAAAATTCAAGATATCTTCAAGACTTTACCCTAAGTACTCAACCCTGCACATAGGCAATTTAAGTGCTAACTTTAGGATCTTACCCACTCCACCACATAATATTTCAAGGCCAAATATCTTAGGATATTTTAGGTAAAATTATGAAATAATATTCCATGATATATTTATTGGGATTTTGAGTCCAAACTTTATGAATGAATGTTAATAAGATAGGCACCTAGAAATGGCCTACAGACTACTATAGGGTCAGTTTTGAACATTCATATCTTCATCAATAATTTGCATGGGGAGTCATATAAATTAATGGAAGTTAGGTAGGTATATACCATAGAGATTTATGTCATTTTTTCTGATATTATACATCCATCCTATATAAACTATCCTTAATACCCCTAGACAGTCATAAACCTCCCCAAAACCCTAGGTAGACCCAGTCTTAGAAAAATTGAATTTTTGATTCCTTAACACCTAGGGATGATCTAAAAGACACATGTACCATAAATTATATTCAAAGGAGATTACACATATGGTACTTGACTATATGGACATTGTACATAATCCTAAAAAATAGTTAAATTTTTAGGGTTTTGAGTATAATGAAGGGTGTTTGGTAGTTTTTGATGATTCTATTTCTTGGAATCAATATCTTGAGATCTAATACATATCATAAAGTATTAAAATGACCAATATTTCACCTATAAGTACATTTTTAAGTTCCTTCAAATTTTCTAATCTACTAATACATGAATAAAGATGAACCAGCCAGCATAGATAAGTGGATTTCTAGCTCCCAGTGCCTTTCTCAGCCTATTTCATGGTTGGAGGTATTGTTTCAAACATAGCCAAACTAATACATAGGTTTTAAAGCCATGTTATAAGTTTCATGTATGGAAAAAATGTAAATACTTAGCCAATTAGGCCTAATTGGCTTGTGTTGTCACCAAAGAAGGTCAAGTTGGTGTTGAAATACCAATATAATGGGTCAAATCAAAGGTGACACACTTGGTAACAAACCCTAAAATGGAATTTAATGTTCATTTCATGATTGTGATGGAGTAATTAGATAGTTTCCTTAAATTTATCAAACTTTCCCTAAAGGAGTGTAGGTTGCTACATGACTATGGTGGCCTAATCCATCTTTTAATTTCCATAGGGGAATGTGATGGAATATTCTAGGCATTGTCAAGCCTTTGACATTGTGTAACTGATGTTGACTCAGCCTCCCTTACCTAGTTTCTAGTGCCAATAACTCATTTAAGGAGCCACCAAGGATGTTCAATGCATAAGAGGATTAAAGGAGGTTATGTAATTATTGTAACTATTATTTTGAGTTCAATGTGGTAATTAATGACCCCTCTTCACTCTTCTATGCCAAAATCTTCTTCTCCTCTCCTCATCTCTTCTATATATTGAATGTTTATTGCCTTATTTTGTATCCCTTAAGCTGGTATGAAGAAACTCTACCAATATTTATACTTATAGACCTCTTGGATGAATGAATAAGAACTTTTGAAGTTGTTTTTCATCAGTACTTAGTGTTTTGTGTGGATGTTTATATGCAATAGTGGTTGAATTTTCCCTTTGCAGGTCTAAGTCTACCTAGGTACTAATAATATTTCCTTATAGGTCATTTAAAGTGTCATGAGATTGATGACTCAAGCTTGAAGTGGATGCCTAATTATAAGTGCCTTTAACTAGGCCTTATTCTCATTGCCCTTTTACCCCAACCACTCAGTCTAACCTCTAGATGAAATATTATTATTTGGAAGTATTTAAAGGCAACATTTTAGTCTTTTTTTAGTTCATTAGTGTCATTTGAGTCCAAGTTGAGTGGATAAATGAGTTCATGGTGCATCACCACACTTTAGAGTAAATTTTCATTCCTATGTAAACTTATTCACCTTTTTCATCTTAATAGATTAGGTCTTAGGAAGAGAGATTTAAATTGACAAATATAGGGAGCTATCCCCATTAACAATCTATAGTTTATCTTAATAATAGGTGACCCACATCCTAAGTTCATTCCCATGTTAGACTAGGTTTGAGGTTAGGACATGAACACTCCTTTCCTCATCTTAGGTGTAACCTAGAAATCCAATGGGTTGGTGAATAACAATTACTAAAGCATATCTAAGAGGTGGAGGAATAAAATTTTGATTATTTTGAGGGAGTAGAACTAGAGGTTGATTATCCATATTTATCAAATTATGTTGTAATTTCATCATTTGGGAGGTGTTAGACGTTTTCATTATGTTCATTTGTTGCACTATTTGTGAAATAATCTGGGTTTTATCAATGGGTAGGTTGGTATTTATAGGAGGACCCCCCAAATTGGTATTAGGGGGAGGATTATTAAGAGGTGAATTAATAGTGGGGTTATTAGGTAGACTTGTGTCAATTACTTCCACATTATGTTGAGATGCTTGAAGATGGTAATTATCTTGATAGGTACAAAAAGGATTAGATCCACCTATTTTATCTTGAGGCTTGATTTGAACCATGTTATGATCCATAAATGAAGGAGGAGAAGAAGTTATCTAGGAGTGAGGGTTATCTTGGGAGGTAAAAAAAGGAAGAAAAGAATACTCTATATAGTGTATAAATGGATTCAGGTTGTCCAATAAGATTTTGATAAGGGGATTTCATGGTGCTTGAATAAATAAAAATTATTTTAAGTAAAGAGAGATAAAGGATATAAAACTAAGTTGGCCAGACAAAGAACTAAGTTGGCCAGATAGAAGAGCAAGGTTAGTTAATAGCTATAGAGTTGAAAGGGTCAATAGAGTACTAAGGAAACATGGGTTGAGAAGAGTATAGATTCATATGACTTTATTATGTACTATTAGATAGAAGGTATAACATAAAGATAAGAGACATAGTCATGTTGGTTGATTGTGTACTATAAAAAATGGACGTGGAATAATATGTAATAGAATGTATCGACCATAATGATAGTGTTACAAAATAGGGAATTTTTTTTCAAGATAAGAAAATAAAGAATGAAAGAAAATAAATAAATAATTGGATCAATGTGATTGATCCAATTAGGGTAGATAACACAAAAACTTACACCAATGCTGTTCAATGCAAGTTTTTACAATACAACATGCAATGATCAAAGAGTAAGGAATCAAATGAAAAGTAAATGCTAACTAATTGGTCATCCTAAGTGTTATTATATTATATAAAATTTTGATTTAAGTGTGATAGGAGAGTTGGATGAAATAAAAAAATAGAAAATAAATCTATAGATGGTTTCAAGATGTTTGGGCTAAGAGGGATCTGTGTTGGTAATGGTACTAGCTTGGTATTGGGGCCTAACCCATCACTTCATAACCCCATAATGATAAGGGTGTCTAGTACTTTTACAATTATATCATTAACCATGTATTTATATTTGGCCAAAAAACCAAGTTGGCTTCCCCCTTGGTGATGAAATCCAAGTAGGTAGGACTTGGGAAGACAAGTGTTTAAATGCATTTTGAATGTTATGTGATTTGGTAGTGTGTGTAAAAGAGTAAAATAGTGTAACTAAAATGTTAATTTGAAAAACCACCTATTTAGGTACTTTAAGCATGCAAAAAACTAATAAGGAAATGTGAATTAATTAATAGTAAATAATTATTAATTCCTTGATTAAGAATAATACAGAGTCAATTTAGGTGATGTATAAAAATAGTGCATAATATAGTCAATTTAGTTGTTACTATTGTATAAAAGTAATAAATTTAGGAATAGATTCAAATAGGTCAACTATGTCTCTCAGATAGAAGACATACTACAAAATTAAATTGACTAGGTCTACTTAGTTGGTTGTAGGGTTACAATTTTGAAAACTACTAACTTGTAAAAAATAGAAGTGAAAAAAGTACTAAAGTGATAGAGAGGGGAAAGAGAGGAGCCTTGGTGGACTTGAATATGGTTAAGATTGAATATTTTATGCTAAATTACCTAAATTATTGATTTTAAATTCTATAAACTAGGTCGATTGGTTGAACCAAGTTCTACAAAACCCTATGTGTTGAATAAGAACGAAGAATAGGGTTGACCTATTTGATAGTGTTTGTTGACCTGTATGCTGGAAAAAAGAATAAGATGAAATATTTGACCTATTAAACTTTTTATGCTAGTATGGAACTAAAAAATATTAATGTGTCAACCTATTCTATCCAATAATCTATAGTTGATGAATACTTGTACAGATAGAACAAAGTCATTTTGAAGTGATTGTGTGTTAAACCTATGAATAGAGAGTTAGAACTATACTTATTGGTTTGATATAGTACTATAAATATGTAAAAATATAATAAAATTATATAAAATCTGATGTGAAAGAAAACCTACAAGGTTTAGATTCATGTCAAGTTCACTGGAATGCATGTAATGGGAAATGCAGTAGATCTATAATCAATCCTAGCTCAAAGAAGATAAATTCTATTTACAATTTTGATTGTGGATATATTATATGTTTGGGTGCATGACCAATATAGATTTTATAGACATATCCAAGGGATATATTACCATAATAATATCATTAGGGAGAGTTCTAAAGCCTCCAATCAAGAAAAACTATGCAATAACCCTAACTAGGTCCTATATTTTCATATTCACTAAACTAATAAAAAGTAAAGAAAAAATATAATCTAGTGCTCACAAAATACTGTGGCACAAAATATGGGTTAGTAAACATAAAATTAAATATGCATAAGATAATCCTAACTAATCTATGTATAGGTAAAACCCTAACACATGGAGAACACAATATATTCAAAATTCATTACTTATGTTACTTATATCTACTAAAGAGAGGATCAAAGTTAGAGATACTTACCTTGGAGATGAACCCATCAAGACTCAATATCTCCCTTGCCACATGTGATTCACAAGAGGTTATTGTGGTTTTTAAGGATCACTAAGAAAGGCTAAAACATCCAAAACTTTTCCACAAGACAAGATTCTTATCCAAGTAAAAACCCTAATCTAAACTTATAAAGTAGAATAGCAGAAGAGTGTATTGTAAATAAGTGAAAATTAATAATTAACTCTTATTGTCTCTCTAATAAAGAAAAAATAGATGTGTATATATGGGTAGATCTAACCCTAGTCCTTTCTAAAAGTTTAGGCCAATAAGGTCAACCCAATCGACCTTATATTATTATTGACAAAAATAAATTAGGTCCTAGTCTAGGTTGGCTAGGGGCCAACTTAGACCCCAAATGATTTTTATTAATTATATTATAAGGTTGATGGGGTCGATAATGTAATTTAAACCATCAAAAATGGTTTTAGACTAGGAAAATGCTAATGAAGGTGGCAAATGACTAGAGGAGGTGAAAAAGAAGAGGAAAAGCTTAGGGGAATGTTTATAGGATATGGTTAGATTGATATAGATTGGTAATAAGGGGGAAATAATCCTAAAAATCACAAATGGTCTACCTACCCCTTTCTTGGTGCACCCTTTAAGGCATGTATTTAGAGATATTAAGACTCAATGGGTTCCTATAAGATAGAAAGCATCATTAATTGATAAAGTTTCAAAATATTATATGTATGCAATGATAAGTGGTAGGATCCTATTACTCTACTTGATAGATATTTTTTATATGTATGACCATGAATATGTCACCTCTAAGTTAGCAGGATAATGATAAGTAGATGGCTCTCATTTCTCTTCTAAAATTTTTAAGTTTTGTATCATGTGTATTGATCAAAGTATGATAGGGTGAGTAAGATGGTGACATGTGGATAGATCTCATTACTCTACTTACCTAGGATTGTCTATATGTGGGTCCAGGAATACTCTAGGTTAGTAAGATGGTGACATGTGAATTTATCTCACTGTTCCACTTATCTAAAATCTTCCATATTCATCCTTCCATTGATGTCACTACCAAGCCACTGGGATGACTTGTAACTTTTCATTCATAGCTCAAGAGGAGAAAATTGACACCATGTGATAAAGATAGACTCTGAGATTATTTTGAAATGGTGTTTAAGTGTGATTTAATTATGTTGAAGACACAACCTAGACAGAAAACCTATTACAAGTGAAATATGTTAGCCTAGTTAGTCATATAAATCATAAATATGACCATTTATCTAAACACTTAAAGGAAATCTAAGGTGAATAATAAAACATATAGTATGTATTATGAATAGATTTAATTTATTTGAGTCTGTAAAACACCCATAAACATGAGATGATGCATGTGAATTGTGTTAAGTAATCAACCAATAACCAAGATAATCAAATCGTTTTCTAAAACATTGGATAAGATCCTTTGTGTTTATGCCTTTTTATATTTATATATCATAGACTTATCTCCATAGACCTTATAATAATGTTCAATCAATATTGGGCCCCTATTTAGAAATTTCAAAATGGGGCGTGTGTGTGTCATGACATAAAAATATTATTATTAAGATTTGAGGTAGGAGTTAATTAAAAATGAATTCCCATAATTGGTTGGGAAATAACCACATTTTATGAACCTCTTGGCATAATTGCATGAATATTCCTAATAGATTAAAAACTATGATCATATATATTGGTGACATCGTAATTGATCCTTAATTTGGTGTATAATTCACTGACAATTCATCAACACAAATCATAGTCAAATCCTAATACACACATGATTGTTTTCTTTAATTTAATTTGAAAATAAAGATATAATGTACAATAAATAAATGGATTAAAATGAAATGTAAGTATAGAGAACAAACAAGACACAAGACACATAACACACTAATTTATCTTTGAGAAACTCAACATGAGAAAAACTCAATAGAGTGAAGTGGTTATCCTTCATCTTTCCACTATGTAGTTCTCAAATATATTTTAATGCCATCAAGTGGAATTTATGGACACATCCATTGTTTAATATGTCCCAAATGCTTACACAAT
Source organism: Torreya grandis (assembly GCA_037957365.1). NCBI lineage: Eukaryota > Viridiplantae > Streptophyta > Pinopsida > Cupressales > Taxaceae > Torreya > Torreya grandis. Next base: position 3,214,315 of record JARHVA010001661.1, on the reverse strand, counting down.
ACTTTAAAATTCTTAAAACTCTTCTCAAACTATTCATAACAACTAAAAAACAATTCCATTTAGGATAAGAATGAAACACTGACATAAGGAATCAAGATTTGCAATCACGTTGTTGAAACCAACTTTCATTGAATTCTTTTTCCTACCACAGGGAAATGCATTTATAAACAACTTAGAAAAAATATGTCCACAAACTAGGATATGAATTTAACCAATAAAATTTTCAAAAGTAATCCACTTTTATAACCATTACTTATTTAACTCAAGCTAAATTATTTTATGATAAACATTAGCATCATGTATATGCCAAAACAAAGAGATATTCTAATTTTTTATCATTATAAAACTTCTTCTGACATTAAAAACTTCTCATGAACCTTTTTAACTATGATTATTACATTAATTGTCTTCAATACTTGTCTTATAATCATTCATTATGTGGATGAGATTTATGGAATTAGTTATCACACATGGCTAACATATTGTATCCAAAATTTTGGCCATGCCTTCCCAATTATAGAGTTTTGGTCCCAAAAATATTTAGGGACTCAATAAGTTAGGATTATTATTTCCCACTTATTGTTTATAATACCATTTTTACATTTTTGGTAGCTTCTTCTTTTAACCCAATAAACTATCTTTATTGATTTCCTCTCCTTGTTATCCTTTCTATCTTATACAACATTATATATCAATGCATGAACTAAGATAACCTATAAAAATCCTATATCTATAAATATAATATGATATAAAAAAATTCATAACAATAGATCATGTGTATAGTTGGAAGAGTGAGTAATAACCTATAATAATTTCCTAGCATAGGATAATTCACACTCAAATGTTAAGAGGATAGGGTTCCAAATCCTAAGCTTATGACATGGGGTATATCTCTCACTAGGGTTCAAGATATATAAATGCTTGTAAAAATGATTAAAAATAATGTATTAAGGATATAACAAGGATACCAAATAAAATGAACTAAAAAAATGAAGTTAACCTACATCTAAGATAGTTACAAATATTAAACTAATAAGAAGATAAGTGGTGCAATAGTCAACTAATGGGTGTTATATGTAACCTAAGGTGATAATTTCAAGACTAAGAAACCATATAGATATACAAATTTATTTGGTATAATGAGGATAAAAAAGGATAAATAACACATTTAAAATAGAAAATGAGTAAAATAATTTCTAATGTATTAAGTAAATAAAGGAAAGAGAGTAGGGATAGAGATTATTACCTTTGGGTAGAATCATTGGCACCTCAATGCCCCCCTTTGGCTCAAGTCAAATTTTGTAATAGATATCATAGTTTGAATATCTAAAATGGCCAGAATAAAAACTAGATATCCTCAGTGTGGGAATCCAAAGACTTAAATACCTCATTAGCATGAATCCTCCTATTGAGCTTCAAATACCATAAACAAGACTATAACTCCAAGACAATAATATCAACCTATAACTCCTTTTATTACTTAAGAGTATAAAAATAAACACAAGAAAATTAGATGGGTGTGTAAAATGGTTTGAGAATGAAATATGAACCTTTTATATATGGTTCCAATACCCAAAACTAACCCTAAACTCTAAGTGAATAGTAAAATATACACTGATACAATCAGAAAGATGTTGGTTGATACAAAACTATATCAACCAATTTGATATAGTATGAAACAAATTGTATCGACCGGGAAGATATAATAGGAATATAAGGTGGTTATTGATATTGAATAAAAGTATATGGATAATTAATATGGAAATAAACTTAGAGGAATCCAAACTAGTAGTAATGAAGTTATGAAAAATAGTATACAAATATTCTTGAAAAATACCATGATCTGATCCCACCCCCTTCTCTTTTTCACCCTTCAAGGCATTCAATTAAGAAGATATACATGTAAAAATCCCATATAAGATAAATTTTAAATAAAGTGATAAACCAAAAAATATTAGGTGTATACATATACCCCACCTGAAGCTCATCATGTGTCATAATAGTGTAATGTCAGATGGTCATTTTGGATAGATACTCAAAAACACCAAAGAGGATAACTAGAAAGAAATGTTTAAATGATTATTGATAAATGAAATATTAAAATTAATATATAGATACCTTAACTTACCTTTGTACATAAATAATGCATATAAATACCATATTTGGATTGTGGAGAGCATAATAACTACATTTGAGAACCTATGGATACAATGTTAAAAATAAATAAAATTAAAGTGCATGTATAAATGATCATCAATACATGTATGTAAAATGAAAAAATATCAAAAATTATTGAAAATATATAAAAATTAAAAAATTTGAGATTGATAAGGATAGGTTAGAACCAAAATATCACAAGAAGCATATAAGTTACAAGGTAAAATCAATAAGCCATCAAGCTACGGATACTAAAATATTGAAAACCCCAATAAATGCATCCAAATTAGGATAAGTGAAAACTCAAATCAAATAAAGGACACAAATAAATATAAAATTATAGTAAATATATCAATGTAATGGAAATCAAACTCAAAAAAAGATATGAAAAAGTAAAAATGAAACTAGATGGTCCACAAAAAGTATGAAATATTAAAGTGTGAAAGGGAAAAATAAGAATAGATGGCCCAAAATGACTAAGAGAGCATCTTGAAAAAAATAAAAGATGAAAACTATGTTCTAGAGATGGAAAAACTAAAATTATCATAATGTTAACATGCCTGAAAGTGAATGAAGAATAAGAATTAAAAAATATGAAATAGATTTAGAAACAAAACTTCCTGTCAAGGGGGGAGGTATGAGGGAATGGAGGGAGGGGAAATAAGGTGTCACCAAGGTGACATAAGGTCCTTAATAAAAATAATACATTATAATCATGTTATAAATACTAAGAGTTTTTAACATCAATGGTCTTAGAGAACCCTACATATCAAACATAAGCTTAGTCTAACTAGTTAAGTATAAATATCATTCAATAAAGGCTAACACGTATGAAACATAAAATGATCCTACCTTCCCACAACATATTTCCCACTCCTTATAACCCCTTACAAATCCATTGGTTTACTGTGAATATTGGGTTCTTGTGTAAGAAATTAGGTGGTACAATAATTTAAGATATAGGTAAGTAATGATATATTGAGACTTTTTACCCCAATTTACTATCCTACCACACCCAATAGACCTTATATCTATCACGAGGATAATTGTGGAGTTTTATCTTGGAATAAAATAGTAAATGTGTCAAAAATATCATTATTTTTAGTGTGATCTAACTTTTAAGATATAATTTATCTTTTAACATTGCATTTTCTTATGTTATGGATTTTAAATCTTTTGGATTTTTCTATTTTACTCCTCCATACAAATTTGGATAAACTAAAAAGGGGTAAAAATATGACGAACACAATATTTCATACACCTAACCACTAAAGAGAAGAACTTAAAGACCATATTTCCTAGAAACTCCAAGATTTACAACTTAGAAAAGAGTGCACTCTATAAACTGACCTTAGTTAGCCCAAAAGGAAATGAAAAATATGGAGTTCATGTAAGTGAGTGTAGAATAACTGGGTTGCTTTAATTAAAAAAAATGTGTAAGGGAAGATGGTACAATGATAAGTAGGTTGAGATATCATCATAAAAAAGGGTAAAATATGGATGAATACATGTAAATATACTATTATAGTTTTACCACAAAATAATATGACTAACTCTAAGTAGAAAACATTACTCTAGACCATTGCCTTATCTTTCTAAGAAGACGCATAGCTAAGGTTGGGATCAAAATAAATCAATGTATCAAAATGAAGGGTGTTTGTGAAGAGGGTTTGGTTGACTACCTAGACCTTACCATGCAAAACACTAACTAAAACATCTAAGATTAATAATTAATATGATGTTACAAAGTATAGAAACATTAGAGTTATGAAGGTATAAAATATATCAAAAACCCAAATGGTATACTTAATGATAAAAGATCCCAAAAAATCATAAAGGAAAGAATGGCTGGAAAAATAAAGTAAATGACTATAAAAAGAAAGATAAATAGGATGGAATTTTTTGAGGACCTAGTTAATTCCTGATGCCTTACCATGCAACTCAAAAATTGAAAATCCAAGAGGTGTAAAAATTGAAAAAGACCTAAGGATCAAGAATATGTATTGGGGATAATGAAAAATAAACATGGAGGTGTGTAGATAAATAAAAGAAAAGTTTCCATACAAAATAGTCAAAGTATAACCCACATAAAATGTTATCTCAATAAAATATAAACTAACTATAAGCATATAACTAATATGTTTAGGAAATGGAAAAGCATAAATAATAGGAAACTAAGGAGAACATAGGTCGAGTAAATTAATTTTTTTAATAACTAAGCATTTGATAGCTCCTTGAAGATATTTCCTTCATTCATCTACAATTTATAAGTGTTAGGTCTAATGATGTCCTTGACAAGGTAAGTACCCAACCATTTTTGGGCATATTTACCCTCTTTGTCATGGGTTTAGTCTAATTTCAAGAGTAAGTCTCCAATATTAAAATTATGAACTTTGAATTTATAATTTTGTTATACATGTATCTTTTATATTAATAATTGTGATTAATAGCATTTGTGCATCACTCATCAAGTAAGTATAAAGTGTGAAGGTGGGATTCATGAAGATCTTCATAAGGGATGATGCCATGAAGATAAATGCATGAAGAGGGTAAATATATTTCTAGAGGTAAGATGACCTTAGAGTTGTAGAATAGAGATAATGGAGTTACCATGATGGTAGTATGAACACTGGTATGATAGGCCCAATTTTTTTTTTGAATCTATAGATGTCAGTCTATATTAGAATCCAAAATAGTATTCTTCAAGATATTATCAATTATTTATTTGTGTCTTAAGCTTTGTCATTGTATTGGAGATGATAAGGTGTGAAAATTTGTTTATAATTTTGAATTTAACATAAAGTTGCTTTGTGTCCTTATTTTTTAAATTCCCACCATTATCATAAGTAATAGTGTGAGGAATCCCAAAATAAAATATGATATAATTAAGAATAAATTTGGAAATGATGATTTCAGTAAAATTAACAAGGGGAACAACTTATACCCACTTGGTAAAGTCCTTGATGGCAATAATAATGAATACATAGACATCTTGTGATCAAGGCAACTTTTTGATGAAATCTAATCCTGACATAAAGAATGACCAAGGAGATAAAAAGCTATAAAGCTTGGATAAAGGAGAATAAACAAGACATTCATGGAATTGAAAAAAAATACACTTCACAAAAGTGATGGCATCATTTTCATGAGTAGGCTAATAGTATCCCATAAATAAGAAGTTGCAAGCTATAACATGTCTGGTATAATTTCCATAATGATTTCCCCCATGTGATTACTAAAGAAGAGAATAAACTTTTTCTTCAGTAATATAACGTATTAGGGTGGCTTAAAAATTATGATAGCAAAGGATATTATGTTTACAGATGAATTTAAATTTTTTCTTATGGGATCTAGTCTTTTCATGAGTATCAACCTCAAGAGGATAAGTATGGTGTTAATAAACTAGATGATATATTTATATTACATGTTTTTTAGTAGTAATATATTTGATGTTGGAAATAGGATAATCATCCTTAGCTGATAAATTACATGGGTACTTAATCATGTGGATGAGGAACTATGTATCATTTATTAATTGATAAGGGTGAAAGGGGGAAGCTAATGAGGAAAGAGAGTCTATGATAGCATTTTTATCTTATGGGATTGACTTAATGGTGAAAGATTCAAATTATTTAGAAAGAGTAGTAGAAATATATTGATATGATATAAGTTTTTAAAATTTTAATTAATAATCACCACTTATTTAACAAACATATAAGCTATGAATCACCTAAATCATGCCAACAGGAAATATATAAATTGATTATTGCTTGTGTAATCATCTAAAAAGGAAACTTGAGTCCTAAGAGTGTTACTTGAGATCATCCATCACTATATTATCCCTAGAACTATCTTAGGGTCTATTTAGACACTTACCCAACCTTTTTTTAAGCCACATTCATCCTTAAAGTAGTCATAGGCCCTCTCTATATCATCCTAGCCCCTAGTGCCTTATGTTTTGTCACCTAGAGACAAACACCATACTTTTAAAAGTAGCGCTAATGGCACTAGTGTCCTAGTTTGGGTTCTATTGTCATTTTCCTACCTTTGACCACTAATGAATATATTTTTAAAACAATAATCACATAGGGTTGACCTAGACCTATTTTAAGACCCACAAAAGCACTAGAATAGTATAAATACATTACTTTTATCCTAGTATTCACTAGATGGAAAACAAATGTAAACAACACAAATTAACTCAAACCAATTTATGTACAATAAAGTTTATCAATCCCTTTTTGCCTACTTATGAATACAACCATCTAAAACCATCCCAAGCTTAGAATACTCAAATTTATAGTCTCAAGTTTTACTCAAAATCACTTAAACCAACATTCATACTAGCTTTACTTGCACTTACACCATCACGAGTTTTCTCCTTCCTTAGACTATTTCTATATAGGAAAATATCATCACAACAGGGTGTTGAGGATGTCTATACTACCACACTAAAATAATACTTTGATACTTTTTCCAAATGGATGATTAGCAACATGGAGGTTTATGGTTTCCATACAAAATTATTCAAAAGATGTCATCAACAGAGAATAAAAACTTGTGCAAACAAAAATAGGCTTGGTAGACTTAAACAGAGGTGTACCTAAAAGCTCAAAATAGTTCTGCATAGAGGACACTAGAGCTAAAATAAGGACACTAGCACCATTGCTGCTACTATCCAAGAAGGGTTTTGACACTAGGATCCTATCCATGATACTTAGATCAACTCCTATCCTATTTTTTAGCCTCTATATCTCCTATCTCAATAAATTTATAGATAGTTACTTGTTTACATAATTTATTTATATTTTTATAAATTTTAAAATAGGTAAATTCTAATATAAATTAGTGGTTGTATTTATTTCATATTTCTACCTTGATTTACTATACTCAGACCCTTTAACATCCTAGGTATCTAACTCCATAACCCTAAAAAGTTAAATCATTTGGTGAACCCAACTTACTTCAAGCACATTATTTCAAACCTTAGTGAACCATTAAAGTTTCCATTATTATTTTTAGAATACACTTAGTTTTTATTTTGTAGCCTATTATGATGATTATCATGATGGATGTCATTTTCTACTTTTTGGCACAAAGTCTTGTGATTTGTCTTGCATGCCCATTACCTACCATTTATATAAATATGCACATGTATGTCACTCCTCTCATGTATCATGTTATATCTCATCTTATTTTACACATTGGTATACCCTTTCTTGAGTCCCCCTTTTATGATGATCATTGTTACATGGCTCAATTTGAGTTACCTCATCTTGGTTTTATCAACTCTTTCATGGAGAGTTTTCACCAACCTTCCAAAATTAATCACATGTGTTTTCAAATAGCTCTTGGAATGATATTCCATATCTCTCCCTTATATAAAATAGGTTTATATGACATGGCCTCTTCCAAAGAGCTATGATTCCAATGCATTTTGTGACTATCAAATAACACTAGGTCATACTAAAAACTGATGCATCATCATGAAACATAAGATACATGATTTTATAGAGGCCAAAATCATTGATGTGGGCACACTCACAAAGGCACCTAAATTTCAAAAAATATAATCTAAGGGATTGAAAATATTTTTGGATCCATTTCCAAAACATATAGCTAATGAGGCAAGTAGCACTTGAAGTGTTCAATATACATATTAGGCACATCCACCACTAACATCATATCACACTACTATAGAGGATGTACACCCCTTACATAGTATCATTAGTATGTATCATACTATAGTAATAGTTATGCCAATCATCACTTTCTCAGATTAGGATATTGTTGATGATGATTCACATTTAGATGCACTCTTTGTATGAGCCTACATTGATCATCAACTTATTTAGAGTTTTATGATTGATAATGGGTCAAGTAATAACATGTGAAATATCACACTTATATGGAATTTTGGTTATTTAGAGAAGGAAATTTCTCTAAATGACACAATTATTCTTGGTTTTAGTGGCCATGTTTAGAACTCCATTGGGGAGATTGTACTTCCAATAAATGTTGGAACAACACATGTGGCCACTGGATTCTTAGTAGTACCTAGAGTAGTTACATTTGACATGTTATTGGGTAGTCTATGGATACAATATCTATGATCCATTCCATCCATCACGGATATATTCCTCAAGTATATGAATGCTAATTAGGTGGTCACATTTGAGGGTCTTTCATATGAGTATGCTTTACGTACCCCATAAGAAGTCACACTATAGCTACCAATTATAGTACACCACAAATTTTAGTTGAACCTTCAGTGAAGGAGAGGCCTATTCCTATAGTGTCACCATGTATGTATACTCTCCCATGGATACCCTTATTAGATAGGCCCCTAAATCAGAGATATGTTATAGATTATAGAAGGCCTCCCTCTACCCATATCCTTCTAATATTAGTGTTATTGAGTTCCTAGGGTTCTCAACATAGGGAATTCATGATAGATACATCATCTTCTACCAAATGGGTCCCTAAGACCCCTATAATTAATAGGACACCCGAATAGCTTCATGAATTCCTAGCACCACCTCACAAGTAGATCAAACTATAGATCAGTCATTATAATAGGTTCTAGGACCTTAGTTAACTTTTCACACAACATGCATAATTATTTTTCCTTTATTGTACACATGACACATTGATATAAAGTCTTCCATGAGACTCATTTATTTTTATGTTCCTCCTATCTTGTACACAGTTTCCCTATTTCTTGTTCCTTGTATATAGTTTCATTTTCATGTTACTTGTACATAGATTATACACAAAAGGTACAAAAATAATATAATATGCCAAAATACAAAAAAATTCAAATATTTACTCAAAATATATAAATTATAGATTATATGTATTTCCATATTTACACTTTTATATTTTTTAAACACTACATGTGTTATTTATCTTAGTATATTTAATTTTTATCATACATACATGCTTTACTTATTCTTTTTGAGTGTTCATAGATACTTACAAGACCTAGGTCCACTACACATATCCATATTTACTACTATCTACCCAAATAAGGAATATAAATAGATACATATGTTACTCATTTGATACATTCACCCATTTAGGGGTATCCTATACACAATTTTGATTGGTAGGTTACATGTTTGTAAACTCTACATCATATATTTAGCATTTTTAAATGTTGATATTGATCATCCTATACCTACTCATATTTTATTGACTACTAATACTTTAGACTCATCCTATGTAAATCTCTACTATTATACATATTTATACCACATTTTCATGCATACTTTTATTTCTAGATTTCCTAGTTTAGACTTGATTGTGTCTCTATACTTATTCTATTTGAGGGCATTTGAATATGCCATTTCTCTATGGATATAATCCACTTGTTTTAATTATATGTATGCTTTGGACATGTTCCCATGTCCTTTTGTATGCCTCCTTGATTGTGTATATATACATTTAACATGTCCTTCTATGTGGCTATAAGCCAACTTTTTTGTTATTTATGTATGTGGACATTTGAACATGTACTTATATGTCTTACTTTCTTAGATTTATTGACATGTGCCCATGTCCCTTATATTATGGACCCTTAGCCTAATTTTCATGCCTCATGTGTGTTGTATGTATGATTTCTTGTATGCATCATATACATGATACTCGTCTCTTAATTGTTACACACTCCAATTTTAGATACCATGAGGGACCTCATACATCTCCCCTTACTACTTAGATATCATGATGGACACCATGCCCCATACCCCTAGGTATTTACTTAGTTATTACTCATATTTTTTGTTCATATACATTTTTATATCTATCTTGATAGCCTTGTGAATTCTAAATCTAATTTATATTACACATTGTAAAATTATGATCAGATCATCTTACATTACGGTGTTATGTATGCACATTACATTAATCTATTACATAGATATCATATATTCTTTAGCTAACACACATTTTTAAGAGATTTTTATTTTGAGGGTAGTTATTTCACAAGTTCAACAACTCCACTAAAATATGGGGCATTCAAAAAGGTTTGTCATAGAGATTAGGCTATCCGAATGCACTCAGAGTATAGTTTTCATCACATAAGCACAAAATATAGAAATTGGTTTTAGGAAAATTCAATGGGAAACAATGAAATAGAGAGCAATTTTAGTTGCATATAAATCTAAATAGTTGGACATTAGCACCCAAATTTTACACTTATTATAATATTTAGATACTACATATGCAGTTTATCTTAGTATATTCAATTTTTATCATACATACATGCTTCACTTACTCTTACTAAGTGTGTATAGATACTTACAAGATCTAGGTGCACTACACATATCCATATTTACTAATATTTACCCAATGGGTAAATATACATAGATAAATAGGTTCCTCATTTGATGCATTCACCCATTTGGGGGCATCCTATACATAGTTTCAATTGCTAGGTTACATCTTTCTAAACTCTACAACATAGATTTAACATTGTTATATATTGATATTGATCATCCTACACCTAATCATATTTTTTATGAATACTAATACTTTATAACCAGATTATGTACATTTATACTCTTATACATATTTGTACCATATTTATGCATACTTTCATTTCTAGCTTTCCTAGTTTAGACTAGACTATGTCTATATGCTTCTTATACTCAAGGGCATTTGAATATGCCATTTCTCTATGGATCTACTCCACTTATTTTAATTATATGTATGCTTTGGGCATGTGCCCATGTCCTTGTGTGTCCTTGATTGTGTATATAGATATTTTAACATGTCTTTATATGTCTTACTTTCTCAGATTTATTGACATGTGCCCATGTCCCTTATATTATGGCCCCTTGGCCTATTTTACGTGCCTCATGTGTGTTGTATGTATGATTTATTATATGCATCATATCCATGACACTTATTTGTAACTTGTTACACACTCCAATTTTAGATGCCATAAGGGACCTTGTACATCTCCCCTTCCTCCTTGGATGTCGTGATGGACATCATACCCCATACCCCTAGGTATTTAATTCGTTAGTACTTTTTTTTTCATATACATTGTTATATCTATCTTGATAGCCTTATGAATTATAGATATAGCATACATTACAAAATTATGCTTAGACTATCTTACATTATGATGTTATGTATGCACATTATATTGATTTATTACATAGATATCATATATGCTTTGAATAACACACATTTTTTAACATTTTTTATTTTTAGGATAGTTATTTCACATGTTCAACAACTACCCTCAAAAGAGGGGGAATTCACATAGGTTTTTCACAGAGATCAGGCTATCTGAATCCCATAAGTACATAATATATAAACCAATTTTAAGAACATTCAATGGGAAATAATGACATAGAGACCAATTTTAGTTGTATAAAAATATGAAAAATTGGACATTAGTGCCCAAATTGGAACACTAATACCACTAGTGTTACCGTTTAAGACGTGGTGCTAGCCTTAATTTCAATAAATTCTAGATTGGCTAGAAACTATAGCATGTACAATCTAAGTTTTCACACGTTTAGTTATATATTACCAATTTTGGCTTAATTTAGCATAGATTCATACCAATTTTCTCAGATTGGGGGCATCATGCATGACATGTTCATTCATATTTTAGTTTCAGATACTCAAATACAAATTATTAAAACTCAATCCATGATCTATATACTCAAATATCAAATTCAGGGGCATGTGTGTGGCACATTATTTTTGTATGCTCACTTATGCACAAGTTGATTAGATGGAATGATAAACTCCATGTAATTCTATATGTTGTACACACTAGATACCATGTTCTAAGTTACACACCATATTGATTCATTACTCCATCTACAGTGATTAGCATTCTCAAGTGGCCTAAAACTGCCTAATATTCCCATGTGGCCTAGAGCCATTTTACATTCTAGAGTTCTTGAGTGGATATAGAGCTGACATATATAGTTCTAATTACTATTAAACATCTTCAATTATATTATGAAATCTATTTATAGATGTATATACTATACATGGGTAAGCAATGATGGATTCATAGTCTACTTAAGTTCTTGAGTCACCTACATGAGAGGGTTGTACACACCATCAGTCCAATCCAAGCTATTCATATGTCATGATCCACCAATTTTGGTGGGAAATGATGGATTAAAAATTGGATTGATTGTTTTGGACACCCACATGTGGGGATTGAACAAGTTATCAACTCAATTTATGTTATTCATCAATTGATCACTATCAACACACACATAGGTTATCACCAGGTTTATGCATTGATTCACATACCCAATGAGGTATATTCATTAATTTCCTATATATTATATCTTTAATTATTTTTATATTTGTGTTTGATATCTCCTAATTAAGTATAAATCTATGCAAATTTCAATTGTAGGACATGAAATGGATCATGCTTCACATAATCAGATCTAGATTCGTGAACTTCACCCCTCAAGTAAGTCCAGGTAAACTTATTTTTCATTTATCTTAGTCATTCCATTTTGTTTCATTTATATAATAAGGGTGGGGGATGTAATCATCTGAAAATGATACTTAAGTGCTAATAGTGTTATTTGAGACCACCCATATATATCTTATCCCTAAACTGATCTTAAGTCATATTTAAACACTTATCCAACCTTCATGCAGGCCACACACATCCTTAAACATCCCTAAAGCAATCTTAGACCCTCACTTTAGCATCCTATCCCCTATCGCCTTAGGTTAGACCACTTGGATAGTAGTGCCATAATTTGGATAGTAGCAACAATGGTGTTAATGTCCCAATTTGGGTGTTATTATCCTTTTCCTACCTTTGGCCACAAACAAATATATTAAAAAAAATCACCTAGGGTTAGCCTAAACCTCCTTTAAGACCTGCACAAGCACTATAACAATATATTTACATGAATTTTATCCCATTATTCTACCTTACTTATTCATACAACCATCTAGAGTCATCCCAAGCTTAGAATACTAAGATTTATAGTCACAAGCTCCACTTAAAACCACTAAAATTGGCATTCATACTAGTTTTAGTTGTACTTTCACCAACACTTAGGTGGGGAGAACTACATCTAGCTTGATCCCTCCTTGGAGTATTTGGTATGTAGGCAACTCTCATCAAAATGGGGTGTTAAGGATGTTTATCCTACCCCACTAACATCACACTTTTATACTTTTGTGAAATGGATGACCTAAAAACATGGAGGTTTAGGGTTTGTATACAAACTTAGCAAAAATAAGTCACTCATAAAGAATCATAACTCATGCACATAGGAACAAGATTGGTAGACTCAAACACAAATGCACCCAAAAGCTTAAAATAGTTCCACATAGAGGACACTAGCACCATTATCACTATTATGTAATTAGGGTGATACTATAAAAGAGGGGTTTTGACACCTGGATCCTATCTATAACTCTTGGATCATCTCCTATGCCATTTTACAACCTCTAGATCTCTTGTCTCAGTCAATTTATAGCTAAGTACTTAGTTACATCATTTATTAATATTTTTAGAAAAGTTAAACTAGTTTAATCTTGTTACAAATTAGTGGTTGTATTTATTTCTTATTTCTACCCTAATTTAATATACACACAACCTTTAACAACTTAGGGCTTAAAATCCATAACCCTATAATTTTTAATCAGCTTGCATCCCAAGGATGAGAGCCTCATACTTATCCATGTTATTATTAAAATCTAATGTCAATAAAAAATATAAATGAAATATTGTGCCATAAGGATCGATAAGGACACATATTTCCCTAAATCCTTGAAGGTGCTTGGCTCCATCAAAGTGAAGTGTCCAAGCATCCTCATGAAAATAAATGGTGACCTCATGTAGTTCTTCTAAGCTATTTATTATAGATGTTTTATATTTAAATTAAATAATTTTAGTTCTTTCGATGGCATGTGCCTTGAGATCAAACATGAAATCATTGAATTAGTATTTGAGGGAAATAGCTTGATAAATGCCATTAATCATGAGGACATCCTCATTTACAAGAGTATCCTAAAGATTCCACTAAGTTGGTATAAATTTGGCATTAAGTTGATTGGAAATCACTTGGATTTTGATCAATTTTTGAGTAATAATCCTAAGTCTAAATTCCATCAAGAGTACCATCCACTTACATATTCGATATCCACACAATAATTTTTTTGTAACCAAAATGATCCCATTCTTTTTTGGAATAGGGACCCACTTTTTTAGAAAAAAGTTTTCAAATAATTGTAGGATTATATGACTGATATAATAATTTTAGATATTTTTTATTTATGATATGAAGGTTTATAATTAAAAATTCATTTTGATATTATCTAATGTTTTATCTCATGTGTGATCCTAGTTTAATACACACATGATGATTAGGTTTTCATAAAATTAAATACTTATTTTTTATGAGTTTCTCTATAACACATTATATCTGGGCACATTTTTTCACTCTATTCAAATGTGCCCAAATGCCAATAATTATGAAACCTCAAGGCTTATCAACTTATTATTTATGCATTATTTCATAATAATAATAATTATTTTACTTGGTTTGCATTCATATTTTTTGTGACTAACATATGTTTAAATTTGGTGCACATGTTCTCCATACACACTTCACAATATCAAATTTTCATTAACTAAGTTTAAATATTTCATAATTCCAAGAAAATTGTAGGATGCCACATTTTTTATATGTACCTCTTAGTGTTTGCAACTTATCACTATAAAGTGTTTAACTCCATGATTATGAGCCATTCAAAGGATGCCACATGTCATGTTTGAGTGATTTATAAACTTAAACCCTCACAACTCATAACCTCATAACCTTAATGATTAATTTTTATGTACTAGACTCTAAGAGTTTTAATTCAACCAAAAGACACAAAATGTCATTATTGCATTACCTCAAAACAATAATCTGATCTCACATTGCACATAACTCTAAGAATGATTGTAAACTATGTAATTATGAAGTGGTAGTAATGGGATGCATGGTATAATATTATTAATCATACACTTGACAAAATTTAAAATAAATATATATGGATCTAATGAGTATGTAATCATGAAGAAAACACAAGGTATAATGTGTATAGGTTTAAGAGACCTCATAGTGGGAAACAACTAAGTAGAGACATTTCTATATTTGAGAACCACATGACCCTAAGCCAATTAAATATTTCTTCTTAGCCAAAATAGGAACACTCAAACTTTAACTAAGTATAATATGTTTATACAATCCACATGGTAGGTGATAGATAACTTGGATTCTTGATAGCTCATACAAGTTGTATGATAAAGACTCATGGATGGCTCAGGTATATTATTTGAGAAAACTAAAAATGGAAGGTCAAAATAAAAATAAAATGGGAAAAAACATTCAATTAAGTTTTAAAATGACATATTTCACAATTATTGCACATGAATAATGAAATTAATTATGTCATTCAATAACTTAAAGTATAAAACTAAACAAAGGGTGATCTCATTACTCAAGATTATGTTTTAAAGTGATCAATATTGAGACTAAATTCACTTCAAATAGTGTATAAATATTCTGAAGCTTGATTATTTACATTAAAGAGATCAAAGTGTGATTTTGAAGTGAAAATACCTTAGATGGATAATAATGGTTTCATATCTCTTTTCTTATAACATACCTTGGGTATTTATAAATACTTTTTATTTGAGATGCATTGGTCTTAGGTTTTCAACATTACAAAGTTATCTTTTATGGAGTAGAGAGAATGAGCCATATACTATATGAAGATAGTCCTTCAGAAGATGTAGATTACATATAAAATATCAACACTCTATAAAAGGAAAGACTATATCTAGTGGTGAATAAACCTTAGGTATTTCCATGCATGGGTATTTTATATAATGCATTCTCTAGGACCACATAAGGGTTTTAAACTTTTGCCTATCCCATAAAAGTTTATAATTAGATAATGGTTTAAATTGAGCTCAATATATATATATATATATATATATAACTTAAGTAAGGTTATCAAACATTGGTCTGAAGACCCAAAATATTAGGTTTACAAGAAATATGTGGATAAAACCCCATTATATTATTAAATACTAGTGTTTGAATAGGTATGGATATTATTAATAGATTATATAGAGCCATAATCATAATTTATGTAAATAATCTTTGGATTCCTTAATTATCCATGATTATCAATGATTAGCAAATACCTTCAATAGAGTAAATTATTTATTTCAATTTGAGATATAAAATCATGGGAGTGAGGGAAGGATATTATTTTTATGTGATTTCCTACTTAGTTGATCCAACTTATGCAATAATTAGATTTGATTACATTTTATGATGAACACCTGATTCTAGGACTATAGTTCATTTTTAAATTTCTACTTTATTGTATACCATGATGTTAAATAAATACCATTGTCAAGACTCTCAGAATAAATCATAAGAACAAGTGTGATCATTAAAGCATATTGGTATTATATAAATTATATAGTAATTCAAATTGAGGGAATTCTTGTCTTTCCTCTTATATTGCCTAAATATGTAAATAAAAACCTTATAGAGAAGGAGATATCATATAAACTTCTTCATTAGATTGATGTTAGGTGAAAATAAAATAAATAATCTCCATGCCCCCCAATTCTAATCATAATTTTAAGTATTAAATTAAAATTATGGCCAACATTGCACACAATAACAACAAACATGCCTTCATTTAATCTAGGTGATCATGACCTTAGGAAATGGGATCCAAAAGTTGTTGGGAAGTCACGATTAAGTTCATTTAAGGGGAAAGTATTAGCATTATATAACCACCATCCTCACCCCATAATTATATATACATAAATACATATAGTGATGAATACATTTTAATGAAAATGCAAGCTACATGAATTATAAGCTCACATCTAAGACAAGACAATACACAAAAGATTGAGGAGAGGATGGATGCATCTACATCCAATGAATTTTCAACTTATGCAAATAATCATCTAAACAATAATATAATGTAAAGACTTACTTATCTACTAGTATTTAAAAGGATAATTTCACCTCCATAGGCAACACAATCCATTATTTCTTATCATGTTCAATCTCCTTCTCCATAAATTGAAGTTCTTAAAAATCCACTAATTATAATCTCAATGCATATAAAATAAAAATAAAAAATTTAGTGGGAAATCATCTTCTTTATCCACCCATGAATGACCCATTTAAGTCCCTATTTTTATTCCTCAAGATGAATTTTTGGCCCCTAATTCTCCAATTAAAATAACCTAAATCACTAAATTATATACGATGAAATTGGATCTTGGGATAACAACCCAAATTCCTCTAGATTATATCCTACATATTTCTATTTTAGCTGAGGCAATTTTTTAAGTAGGAGTTTCCCCACTTCCCTGTAGTGTATCAATTGTCTCTCCTATGTTTATTACCACAAAAATATTGGATATAAAATTCCCTCTTAAAAATGTTCAACTTTAACCTAAGGTTCCATTACCAATAGTGCATCAATTAAATATATTGTCTACTTCAAGGTTCACTATTATGACTAGGTTGCCTAATGATACTAGTCATGTTATATTTAATATAAAGTAACCAAAAATAAAATAAAAATTTTCTAATTTTTTTCCATCAATAGTGTTTGATAATAAAAATCATGTCTCTCTTAGATCTACATAACCTACTTCTCTAGAGTTAGTTTCCACCACACCTAAAATCACATCTTCTATTTGGGCCACTGTTATCTCACCCCATACATCCATAA
Organism: Torreya grandis; assembly: GCA_037957365.1. NCBI lineage: Eukaryota > Viridiplantae > Streptophyta > Pinopsida > Cupressales > Taxaceae > Torreya > Torreya grandis. The sequence goes on along the minus strand of JARHVA010001661.1, from coordinate 3,196,381 downwards.
CATGTGCACCATTAATTATTATTGACCTTATTATCACCATCCCATTTTTCACTCCACTTCCTACCATGTCATCTTTATTGTCCATACCACCCACATCCTATACAGTTACTTTATCTTCAGAGGAATAAAGTTGGATAGAGAACATACAACTTTATAAATCTAAGTGGAAATAAATGATCATAGTTGATGATTCTAAGGTTAAGATAATTTTTTATAAATATATAATAAAACCAATAGATCTATAATAAGGGAAAAAACTAAATGAAATACTCCACTTTATATGAACATAAGGCTTGTTCACATTAACTAAGAAGAGAAAGGTCAATCTTGGAGAATAAGATGATTTTTTAGAGGATACTTAATATATAATAGTATAAATTATGGAATTGGATAATAAATTAGATAAAGGCATGAAATAAAAAATGAGGAGGTTGGAAACAGAAACCAAGGTTGTGGTTCCATAATATATTATTGAAGAAGTTGAAAATTCCTTGAAATCTCTATATGACCTAATATTCACCAAATTCCAAGCTAATAATAAAATTTATCCTTTATATAAAAAGGTTAAATTATAACAAGAATACATTACTCAGATGGAAGAAAAAATTGGGAATTTGACTTAAAAATAAAGAATAATACGTATCCACATTTTAAATTAATGACATTGTTTGATATTAACCTTTTTTATAACTTAGTTAGTATATGAGGACTTCCCTGTAGGAATGATTTAACATTATGAGTGTTGTCATCAATTATATTAATAATTTAATATATCAAACTTTGGACTTGTTTTGGGAGTCATACATTCTTTTATTTTTCTTTTCCAAATAATCATCTTATGTCCACTATAGAATTTACACCTCAATTAATCAAGTCCATGACGAATTTTAAAATGAGTGCTTTAGAGGAAAATCATGGAGGTAATAGTGATGTCATTGAATTGATAAGTTATGCTAAAGATAATATTAAAAGAGTGATTATAGTCAAAGGAACTCTTTAAACTCCACTAGCCAACCATGCAACACTATTAATTAAGACAAAATCTCTATTTAGAGTTTCAATAATAAATTTAAAAAGAATAGATGAGGACTAAAAAGCATGTATTATTTATTTTTAGAGTTAGAAAATAAATTATTTTAAATTTTTAGATAAAGACAAGTGATTTGAGATAGTAAAATATATTTTTGGTTGAGTGTTTATTTTATAAGATCATTATAAACTGTCACATCTAGTTCTGCTCTATAAAACACCTTAAGTATTAGTAGTGGATTATGAAACTAATGATTTGTAGTTATGATTTTTATGTCTGATGTAGGTGTGTATGATGCATGGTTGATAATCATATTGTTGTTTCATGATCAATTATTATATTGGATAGCAT